>OX579652.1:16436793-17036793 GCA_951230895.1 Carpatolechia fugitivella | reverse complement strand
ACTTTACCAGTAAAGCTGATCAAAATGGTGTTTGGCTCAAAACAGTGTGTTTGTTCATTGTCTCGATTTAATATCCTAGACAATTCTGGTGTTTAACTTGAGCCATTTTCAACGTTGAAAATCATTGATTTCGAAAACCATCACTATGTTCGTAAGCGTAGTCATTGATAAGTCAGCTAGCTTTTTAGAATCGAATTTTAACATATTTTTCCCATTACCCATCCAAATGTCCATAGCAGCAAACATAACTTGTTACGTAAATCTAGCTTCAAAATAAATAGATATAATTTAATACAAAAAGCTCTCATTTCGCTAAATGACGCATTGCATCTGACATTAAGTGTGATAACGTGAAACTCAATTAGAATAGACTTCCGTAAATAATAGGATTTTGTGAACATACAAAAACGTTCGCTATTGTATGTTCACAAAAAGCGGATAAGCTTCAGGAAAGTCGCCTCCGATGGTATGGCCATATAAGCCGCAGACCGTCAGACTACGTAGGAAAAAGATGCCTCGACCTCACTGTCCAGGGCCCTAGACCACTTGGTAGGCCTAAAAAGCGCTGGCTGGACGTCGGCGGATATGGAGGAGAATAATCTCACACCTAAGCATGCCGAAGACCGGGCAAAGTGGAGAAGATTGAGTAGGAAAGCGGACCCGGCCGGGAAAACGCTAGGACGAAGGAGAAGACAAAAACGTTCGTGACACAATGATAGTAATACGATCTACTAAAGTGTATAAATCATTCACAACGGTGTGACCACTGAACCTAAAAAATTGTGCAAAGCATGATCAGAAACCATCATTCTACCTACACCGTTTCAGCCATATTGCAAGAAGATATGTAAAAAACCATAACTTTTTTATGTTGTAAAAAATAATCCTGACAAAAATCCTTTTAAGAAGTTGGTTGTAAAGACGATAACCGAATCGCTGTCATATTTGTAGGTACACAACTACAGGCATATTTATCAACTTTTACTTGATGAACACAATTTGCGATCACATTAATTCTGGTTAGAGGCAGAGGGCGTGGCCACCGCTTTCTCGCTCGATCCTGGGAGAAAGCTGGTTCTGAGAAGCTGGCTTGATGTTTGTAAGGAAACACTTCCGAAGAAATTCAAAGGTCATCATTATTAGTATTAAATAGCTTATCCTATTCTGTTTTTCTTGTGTGCACCGTCCCACAGTTCCAATGAAGTTTTCTTGTACCCTAAGGTTGCCTGGAAGAAATTGCTACCTTAGCAATAAGGCCGCCTGTCTGTACACCCTTTTATCTATCTTCTGTACTTTCAAGCTATATCCTTGTGTGCAATAAAGTATATTCTATTCTTTTTTTTATTCTTTTTTTTTATTTTATTATGTTATAAAAATATTATCATCAGCCAGTAATTTTAAACAATAAAATCATTAATAAAACAAGTCAATATTACATTTGTCACATTAAAAATAAATCAAATAAAATACAAAAATCACAATAGACAAAATGTAGCTACCATTGTAGCTTAGTCGAAGAGCCCCCCGGATAGTGACCCCTGACCGAAAGTACCCATTATACTGGCCGCGTTACCACGCTGGATTGCGAGAGATATTCTCTGCACCAGAAAATAGCCAGACCGTGGATCGCCTCCCTTCTCCCTCAAATCCCCTTGTTATAAAATAATATTTGTTTAAATGTAATAAATTAGATCTAGATTATTATTGTTACAAATTACATCTGTTAACGAAATATCTATTTTTCTTTTATAATTTTCTGCTTTATAATTATTAAATATTATTTTTTTTTTCACTATTCTATTCTATTCTAAGAATATGTGGTTGTATTCTTCAATACCTCTGACAAACATTTTTAAGATGTTCTTCCATAAGCTTACTACGTAGATTAAAATACTCCAATAATAATAAATATCTAGAGCAGAAATCTGTCTCTTGAAAATTGTGAGATGCTTGGATAGAGTGAGATTTCTACCTTGGAAAGAGGGTATTTGCGCAACTTTTATACTATATTGTGAATAGACTGAAAAAAAAAGTAATTTACACGACATTTCTCCTTTTCGTATCGGCATAAAACGAAATTGCCATGCTTTATAACGAAAACCATTTGGCACCATTGTCTTAGCACAATACAAGACCCGAATTGAGTGCCACAATGTTATTTATGAAGATAATAAACAGAATATGTGCCAAACGAGACCTTAGGGTTCAAGTTATAAGGGCTCCCGACTGGTATTGGGTGATAGCGAATGGGTGCTTGAAAACCGCAGCGTAGTGATGTCTCGTCTTATTATTTAAAAAGATACAAGTCATTAAGCTGTAGGTACAATAAAGTGCAAAGACACTCGCCTGAAGTGCGCTGACTAAGAGAAGGAAGAACACTATAATATCAAAGAACAAAATTTATTATTTCTTCATTTTAGTATTTTATCAAAACAACGCGTCCTGTAGCCCGTTGGCATCCAGAGTATCAAATAAAAACAAAACCATTCGATATTCAAAATATTCGATTCGTTTAGAATGCAACATGAAAATTGCACAAAGGAGGCCGCTCCTTACAGTAGGTACCTTATATTTTGTTCGTGTCCAATTTATCCGAATGAATATCAAGTTTTTTCAATTAATTTTCTACCGTTTCATGGCAGAACCAGTGATGTGGCGTGCTAATCTGCCAGTTTCTTTCTTTCGAATATAATCGTGTCTCAAGTACCTCATTATACTGGAAATTCTTCTGCTCATTTGAACCATCAGGACTTGGACACCGGTACTCGCATAATAAAATAGAAAACATTACAGGATCACATCATACGTCCATTCTTTCTGAATAAGCCTCTGAAGTTAAAAACTGTAGTCAAACTCTGTCAATAAAGAATCTTGAACATTAGTTACAAGACTGACCCCAAGTTATTGGTCATTGGTCTAGACAGAAGAAGAAGTACTCGTACATATATTAACAAGAACAAACAATACAGAACAACAAGTGACGATTTTGTCACTTAAAATACAGTTAGTGAATCGTATCACTGTGGTATCACTATAATTCACACGGTATTATTCACTTCATCCAATTACTTTTTTAGGTTCTGGTCTTTTAAAGTTTCTACTATTGTACGACTACGAGTCAGTGAGTTATATCACTGTGAATGGATTATCTAATTCCAATTTTACGGAATCCTTCCCTGCGTTCCGAGACGCGCTGAAATCGATTAAAGCACCCGTAATCGCGTTCCGAATTACTGTCAGCAGGCAAAACTCATACGTTTTTTTGCTTTTCTGATCGCTGACATCGCTGAAAGTCTGATTCGGAATGCGCCCCTTGTGTGTATTAGAATGGCGGGTGTATGTCTTTAAATGGTCAAGATTTATGCGTGGGGAATCGTTTGATAGATTTGAGAGCTCTACATTGCTGTTAAAATGAGTCGAAACATTTTGAATCGCATCGCCTCGTCACTATAGAATCTTTGTTACTGGTCGTTTGGTGCCCCTAACGGTAATTCAGGTTTGGACGCACTATGTAAGAGGTCGGTATAGGCCGTGCAGTATAGGACCTCGAGTCTTGACCACGATTACAGAGTCTGTATGTACCTATATACTCTACCTTTCGAGAAGATACGAGTACATACTGGCGGCCAAAAATGTGGTCATCGGTTATAACAAAACCTCTAGCGGATGAAGATTATATAAATGATATGGTAAGACACCGTGTGGTGACGGCAGAGTAGATCAGACTATGATCAGACTTTCCATTCAAGTCTTAGTTTATAAAAGGAGACTCTTTTAAACAAACTAAAATTTGTTGATACACTACCACCTGGGCTACGGAGCCGTCAAAATTTGTAAGTAAACAAAACAATTGGTATTGAGCACTGTGGACCTTAACTTACTATATAACTTTGGTTTATAATAACTAAGTAAGTAAATAACTTAGGTTTTAGCACTAATCGTCATATCGTAAACAAACAAAAAAAAATCGTAAATAAACATATTTTTTTTTTTTTTTTTTTTTTTTTTTTATCGTGAGGGTGAGGTCGACGACCGACCATATTATTCTGTTTATAAGTTTCATACTTTTATGACAGGATGGTGGTGCACTTAATATTCTTATATCATTGTCTTGAAAAAAAAATGAGACTACATAAAACAATTTACAGTTATTTATAAAATTTTCAAAGGTGTAATATTATTAACAAACAAATGAAGATCAAAGAGCTTTTCTTACTACGTTTCTTGGAAATATCTCAGTACAGAGATCTTTTCATTCCGCGTTCCCTTTTTAGAAAATATTTACCTTTACTTTCCGAACTTATATCCGATATTATTCGTAATCTGATAAAAATAACCGGGATTTATGTATGGAAATAAGTATTCTGAAAATATCCAATACAGTGATAGATGGTAGGTAGATAGTAGGAATTTTAAAATATAATAACTTGTAAAATAATAATAATAATAATAATAATATCCTTTCCGCGACGGGAGTTGTTCCTAAGTCACTTACCGAAAACCTCACTAAACTGGGGCTCTCGGTGATTGATAGGAACAATATCCAAAAATCTGTTAACATCGACACCGCGGCGATAGTACGCCGCCACCTCCTTGTACCTTAAATACGGCGACATCTTGTCATTGGCCGATGTCGTCGTCAAAATTCCCCTTAAAGGTGAACTGAAGAAGTTTCCCCATAATAATAAAATAAAGTTCCATGTTACTTCTCACATTTTAACCTTATCTATCCATTTCTAATCTGCAAATTTTATACGGCTATCTACCAAATTCTACCTATACTTTCTTGTTTCTCTTGTCAAAAATGCTACTTTGAAATCATATCGGACATTTAAACATTGTAAAGTAATTATTGCTTTTGTTTTTATGTAGTTTTTATTGTTCATGAGCGTAGTTCTTAATTAAGAAGTTAAAATAAAAAAATATGTTATAACGGGTACTTATGATGCCATACAAGCTTATAAAAATCAATCACTTGTTTTAATACTTCATAAGTGAGCTGTAAAGGGAAGGGAAGTTAAATAAAGAAGTGATATCTGTTCGAAGCCGATCGATAACTTTTTACAGTCGAGGTTTTGCAATAGTGGCGTATTATCCAAATTAACCTTTTTCTTTTCTTGTTTTATTTATTTTAAAGTTATTTTTATACGATTTTCACTGTTAAGATTAAAACTAACGAACTACAATAGTCAAAAAGAGTAACCGCCTAGCAAAGCCCGCTAAAACATGTCACCTAACTCGCACAATTAATTTTGTCACATGACGATGATGTCGCTGCTGTACATCGAAGCTTACTTTCGACATTCTTACAAACCGAGTCATATAAAACATCATTGTACCGCGTATTCGAATGTGGTATGGTATAGTTTTTTTTCTCGGCTTCTTTGGTATTCATTTGTTGGGGTCAAGTTTGAAGCGTAGTTACGTTTCTTGACTATAGATAATTCGTTGATTAAAACACATAGCACATTCTTCTTCGTCGTGTGGGTTGCAAACCCAAGCTAGACTCGCAAACCCTGGGATGTCAGTTAGAGCAACCAAAGTCTAATGTCAGGAGTGCTTGTGTAACAACTGCTCTGTAGATAGCAGCCGGGACCCCGTGCCTTTTCGGACACGGAGTTTCTTTTCGGACAAATCAGGTGATTCAGCCTACAATGTCCTAACCAAACTGGAGAGTCTCACAAAATGAGAGTTTGGCATCTAAAAAAAACATGCTCCAAAACTTTTGCAGCCATTCTTTCACACAAAACTTTAACGTAAATAAAATGAATCATAAAAAGTTCCTAAGAAACAACTCTCCAAAACACGGGTCGGCAATAAAAACGCATTTAAAACTTTATACTTGTACGTTTGTTCTAACGCGCAAAATCTCGTAATGCGCGCTCTGTCGTAAACTCGGAACGCACATTTTACGACGCGATATTATCATTTACCACTAGTGCACGTCTTTTAAACGCTCTTACTACGAGAGAAAGGTGAAATTTTAAATCCTTATTATATTATCAATGCGAAAGTCTGTCTGTTTGTTACGATTTCAGGCTTAAATGCCGAACATATATTGAAGAAATTTGACAAAAAGATACGTTGATAAAGAAAATGAAATAGGCTACTTTGTACCGCGGAAAAATGCCTTATTTCCACGGCAGCACCTCACCGCAGCCAGTATTATAGTACTCTGTGCTAATAGACTACAACGCCATCTATGCAACGTGCTCAGAACGATTAGGAAGTCTCCCACTGACGCTATTAGTTCTTAAAATAAAACAGGGAAAATCAAAAGGGCTTTTGTTAATAAACTTCTGTCTTCACAATCGTTTTTGCATAGAGTTTCATACAAAAAACACTTCATACAAGAACTTCATTCATTATAGCTCGACGAACCGATAACCGATGGGGAAGAAAGGTTCTCTCCTGGCTTGCACGGGCCGGAAGGCGTAGTGTTGGTGGACAGATGACTTGGTGAAGGTTGCAAGTAGCGCAAGACGTTGGAAACCTATAGAGGAGGCCTATGTTCTGCAGTGGACATCTTCCGGCTGAGATGATGATGATGACAAAGAACTTACGACTAGAGTTAAGGTGTGAAGGTAATACGTGTGCTAACCCTGAACAAGTAGTGGTTCACAAAATAGACGCCTGCTTCAATTTCGCGGTTTAGAAATTTCAATTAATTTTGAAATCAATTACCACTATCGCCGATTTTAGTATGATTTCTTGCATGAGCAGTATATTCTCAATATGATTATCGGTGGGGTCTTTTTCTGTCTTTCTTGTAAGTAATAGAATTTATATTACCTATTAATTAGTAAGCGTATCTCAACCGGTTACGATCCCAGGTTGGCCGCTGCAAGAACAATTTCTGCCGTTGAGGTTACAGTGAATGTGATCAATGTCCATGTGGAGCCACACCACAAACAATGGCCCACTTGTTGACCTGTCCTTCGTGTCCCAACACCTGCACGATACAGGACCTTTGGGAGTGGCGAGCGTTATCGGTGGCCTCCAGCCACCCGGCTGCCTATTGGGCTAGTCAAATTTAAATGTTTATTATCCACTCGCAAAGAAGAAGAAGTAAGCGTGTTTGTTTGTTTGTTGGTACGTTCACAAGTAGTTTTTTACACAGAGATGGTTTTGTATCGAAAATATTTTTTTATACGTCACTTTTAAAACAACGCTGACACAGAGAGCCACGTACAGACATATTGTGCTATAATGAATATTTCTAATACACAATATTCCATAGCACAAGCTTTGCTTTGGGATCAGATGACCGTGTGTGAGATGTCCCCACATATGTATTATTTATTTATTCCCACAGTCACGTCACAGAAAGAGCCAGTAGGCCAGATTAGTAGGTAGATATGCCGATATGACGTTGAAATCCTAAAAATAAAAAGCTTACCGTCGGAAATAGAAGAATATTGTAAATAAGAAAACATTTAATTGTCTTATTCTCTTTTTTTAGTTTTGTCATCTTTAGCTTTTCATTTTCCGAGGTCTTCTAAAGTCTCGGGGCATTTCCTCATTCGTCCCGGAGATCCCGCCCCGGTACGAGTCAACCGCGAGGTGGAGTATGCAAACCAATACTTCAACTCGATGATGAGGAGAGGCCGAGCAAAGTCAAATGAATTGGAGAATTTTAAAAATGAACAAAATCAAGGGCAAGTCAGTGACAACTTGAAATCATTGGAATTAGACGACTCTTTAGAAAGTCTACTGGCTCTAGATGCGCAGAAACGAAAACTTAAGAAGCAGAAGTTGGGTCTGAAGGTGGTTAATGTGGATGATTTCGTCATTGACAGGAATAATAAAAAAGGCAAGGAACAGCTGAAGCTGATCCAAAGTCTTGCTCCGCCTGAAAACTTTTTCAAAAAGTACAAATCTGGTAAGGCCCAAAAGGGTCGCTTGACAGACAAAACTGGATTGAACAGTTACTCCAACTTGGGTTACAGGGTCGTCAACGTAAATGACTTCGATCACGACAGAATGATTAATAAAGAAGTGAGACTCATACAAAGTCTGGACCCACCTAAGAAATTTTTTAAAAGATACAGACCCGATGGTTTTCAGGATGAAAACTCTCAATGGGACTCTTCACAGATACAAGTAAAAAAAAGTAAAAACATGTATGGTCAAAGAAAAGAAAAGCCTACAAAATCGATCTTTGATGATAATGGAATGCTGTATTTGACAAAACCAAAATTTACTGAAGGAAAAAGATGGAGTTCTTTGATAAACAAAGTATTGGAATTTAAAAAAGACCAAGGAGATCGGTACGTATAAATTAAAACTTATGTAATGTTTAAAACTTTTATATTTCGTGGTTGTTCCATAAGAAAACTTTTACGAATATTGAAATTTAATGGATATCTGTGTTGGAATTTTATTATACAGTACCTGGTTGACCGAGCTTAGCTCGTTTATTTTTTTTATAAGACACCTACGCATTTCGATAAACTCTACTTACTTCATTCGTTCAGAAGAAAGTACACGCGGCTAGACATAGTAGCACCACTCTTATACTTTAAACGAGCAAGATAAGAATAATAAGGATCTCGGAAACGTACGGCTGCAACGATTTCGCAATTTAGTTTCGGGGGCAATAAATCGATCTAGCTTATAAAATAGATTTCCCCGTATTTTCAGGCTTAAAAGAATTGATACGCAATATCATTGAAATAGAAAGGTAATTGGCTCAGTCGGGACACCGCGAGTTAGCAGTTTGAATCTTGACAAATATATTTTTTTTATTTCTTTGTTCTTTTTTCGTTTGTTTCATTTAGTTAGTTATTTAAATACAAAAATGAAAGAAAATTTCTGATAAATTTTTTGGTGGTCTGAAAGTTTTCCATGAGATGGCCCGAGTAAAACGAGGAAAAGAATATATTATGTATTATAAAATAATAGGATGGGACTTTTGATAGGATTCAGAAAGGATTATTATAGGAAAATAAATTATTCCCATACCAACTAACCTACCAACTTATTAGCAGTAGTTCCAATTTTGGCCACTTCACAGATACAGTGGTAAAGGCGGCGCTAGTAGTAATATAAATTTGCATTTATTGAGGTTGCGTGGATAATTTCGATGAAATTTAGCATTATATGGGGTTTCGGGAGCGATAAATCGATCTAGCTAGGTTTAATTATTAGTAAAAATAGATTTCCCTGCATTGACAATAAATTAGGATCGCAATTTGGATAGAATTCAGAAAGGAAAATAAATTATTATTCCCATGCCTAACAGTGGTAAAGGCAGCGCTAGTAGTAATATAAAATTGAATTTGTTGAGGTTGCGTGGATTAAATAACGTCTCCGTGGATAAAATAGCATTTTCCATTTCTGTGTTACATATCTGAAAAAATAACTGAAAATACTTTTAAATGCTTTTTTAGAAGAAAATTTCGTCACTATGTGAGTTGTAGTGCCATCTGTTGCAGAACTTTTGGTGTAAGAAAAACGAAGTGATTTTCTGTAAAGGTATTTTAATTGAACTAAGTAAATGAAAAAATAAGTAATAACAACGACGACGACGGTAAGTAATAAATAAAAAAACATACCTATAAAAATTGCTCTCTGTTGGAAAAAATTTAGACCACGAAAAAATAAGGTACTAAATAAGAAATTTTTATTTCTGTCATTTTTGTATTTAAATAACTAAATGAAAGAATTAAAAAGTTAAAAACAAACAAAAAAAGAAACTTCTGACCTTCGGTTTCATTGCCTCCCGGTTCCCCAACAGAGCCACCGCGTCGTTATGGATAGCGGTGAAATTAACCTTCTCTTTTAATGATATGGCGTACAAATTCTTTTAAGCCCGAAAACATGGGGAAATCCTGTTTTACCAAAAACAAAAGCTAGCTAGATCGATTTATCGCCCTCGAGACCCCCTATATACCAAATTTCATCGAAATCGTAGCAGCCGTTTCCGAGATTCTCATTATTCTCATTATATATATAGGTATATACAAGAATTGCTCGTTTAAAGTATAAATATAAAAAAAAATCGTATTTGATATAATATTTTATTTACAGCAGCCAACTACGTCAGACAACAAACAATAAACTATTCACTGATGAAGAAATAAACCAAATACAGATGATTGCCAAATCAATTGACGAGGAGTATCGAGACGAGGATGTAAGGGACGAACTGGATCAATTATTACAGGCGCAAAGACTAATTATGGAAGGACAATCCGACCCTATAAATGAATTGACTGAAAACACAAATAGAATTCAAAATTTAAATGTGCTACGCATTAAAAATAAAATACCCCCAGATTATTACCAAAAACACAATGTGGTTAAATTATTAGGAAACGCTATTCAGCAAAATTTGCAAGGAAACGATGATATCAAACGATTTGATGGTTCAGTTAAAGATTTTACTAAACTGCTGATTAATTTGTCAAATTATCCCGAGAGTGCAAAACGAGGAGTTAAGCAAGTCGCGCGAGCTGTTCAAGATGCGCAGGAGTCGGCAGCTCAGAACTCGCCTGTTGATACCTTGCAGTTTGATTTTGATGAATTGGTAGCTTAACACGACATTTTGTTTTTTTTTTTTGTTTTTTTTTTAAGTTTTTTTTAATAAATCCTTTGCAATCCTTGTGCTAGTTGGGTGAATTTGCACTCTCCTTTTTTTCACAGAGCGTCGAGGAACTGGGGTGTTCAAGGGTGATGCCACTGACCCGATTCTACTGGTATTCGTTGAATAAAAGGTTATTTTCGATTCTGGTCTAATACCATAATAATATGGTATCGGAATCTTACATAATATGGTCAAAATTATGAAGTTTTGTTTCGATGCTCTGCCTCCCACATTAGTAGTGCTAGCCGTTGCATTAACCATGCTAAAATATTCTTGATCATTTTTAGTTGATCATTATAGTAAATGCTCTGCTTATTTTATCAGTATTAATACTGACAAAGAAAGTGCGCTCTTTGTGAAACTATACATAAACTTAAGAGCACTACCTCTACATACTTGAGTCGACCCTCCTTCGCCGTACTCTCAACTGACTAGCCTATCAGGTAAGTACTGAAACATACTGTAAAAGAGAAATGTACAAATTGAAGCTAGGGTAATCTAACTTTAGAAAATTACCATGAAGAGTGGCACAACCGAGCCAGTGGGTTAATGAAGGCTGAAAATGATGAATATTATATTTCCTAATTTTATAATGTAATATAATGCAATGTACGAAAGGAACGTACAATACAATACGGCCAAGGAGTGGAATTCTTTGCCTGCTTCTGTTTTTCCGAGTGCTTATAACCCAAGCATTTTCAAAGTTAGAGTGAACAGGCACCTTCTGGGCGTATTCGTTCCATCATCGACCACATCTCGTCCCTCGCGGACCTGATTGTGGTCAAGAGTAAGCTCATCAATTAATTTTAAAAAAATGTACCTAATATAATTTTTCATCATTTAGTATATTGTGGTAGTACATTTAATGTGGTGTCGTGACGTCAAATTGCTGGCGTTAGAAAGAGAGGAATGGCGGTAACTCCACCGACAAGAGCAAGGTTCTTAAATTGAATACCAGATGATATTGTAAATCTGTCCGATAGCCAATTTAAAGCTAAAATTAAAACTATTTTATGTTCTAAGGCCTATTATACGATAAATGATTACTTAGATGATAAAAACGTCTGGTCAACTGTTGTTCCAAATCAACGGAGTAGATTGTAATTTTGACTCATGTATGATTCTTTATATATTTAAAAGAAAAGTACAAAAGATACAATTCCTGTGGAGTTTCTTCTGGCCGTTCTTCTCCACAGAGGGCGTACACTGGTAGTGAACGTGCCATCCATGATAGTTTTGACGTCGAAAAATGATTTGTAAAAATCTTAATTCGAATAAAAAATTTTGACTTTGACTTTGACTTTGAAGAAGAGGATATTGTATGTGGCGCTTCCTTAAATATTTTTTCTCCTAATAGCTGGTTCACCTAATATATATATATATATATATAAAGTAAGATTCTACGGAATCGGAATTTGTACGGAATTTGTAAAGTTAAAACTAGCTAATAATACCAAGGATAAAAGAAGTTTGTCCATGGTTAGCATTATAGAAAAGCCAGTTAATAAATTCCAAGAACTTAAAGACTTCTAAAACAATCTTGCTCCAAACTCTAGCGCTGAATTCTCAGTTCTGTCATGTTGCAACTATTCAGAACATTTGACGGTTTCCTTAGTCCTCTGCCTATAGTTCCGGTCTGGGAGATTGCTACTACGAGCATGAAACTAGTTTCCAATATACAAGAACTAATTGTTCCTGTTGAAGATGTAAAGAAGATCAAAGGACAGAAACCAAAATGTTCGACCTCTGGGCTTCAATATGAACATTAAAATATTATAATAATATTGACTGTTTTGAGTTTGCTGTAATAAAGATATCAAAGTTCTTATTACTTTCGTCAGAATGTATTTGGCAACACTAGTTTTGGCGTTATCAGATTGAAAGTCTTACAAAACATTATTTTTTTACATTTACTTTGATACTCCCATAAAGGCGGCTAAATTCATTATATATTATTTCAAAATATTTCGTGACTTTTTTTTTTGCTGTGGCTGTTCAAGGCTAAGCCCATTTTGGTTGGACCCCTTTGATCAAATATCAGTGAAAATTCACCGTTTTTTTTTAATTGAACCGTTTCTTCTTCAACATGTACAACAAAAATACTACTTTCAGTGTTATAGAGCTACCAAAGGGTACCAACAAGGCTACTTCTGCACATAGCAGCTGAGACTAAGGGCTAAACGTGCCTTTCAAAGCACGGAGTGATCTTTATTTTTGGACAATCATATGATTCAACCTGCAAAGTCGTCATCAAACTGGATAAAGTTTCACAAAGAGATTTTTGTTTCACAGTGCCCCTACAGATTCGAACCCGGAACCTCCGTGAAGAGAACCGAATGCTTTTTTGCTCGGTTGTTTAATTTTATTACACTTATTATTACGTGATTAACATCATGTGATTTAATTCGACATTTAGAGCGCCTTTATTTCATGAAGAGTCTAACCTGCTGCGTGAACAATGATTAGTAAGCTATTAAGTCGTACATTCAATACTTAGTATAAAATAACAAAATTTAATAATAAAATAAGTGGCAATAGGTAATATTATGCACATTTTTTTAAAATTCATTAATCGAAATATTTCAAGTTCCAGATGAACACACAAAAAATAAATCTTCAAATATCTTGCTCAGAAAGTTATAAAACTTCAAAGTTGATGGTTAGACAGAGAGGTCCGACGTGACATGTGACGTCATTGTCACGCGAGCCATCCGTCATAGAAAATTTTGTTTTCGTAAGAGGGACAGATATATTTGTTTAATAATGTTGTATCTAGTTTGTTATTCGATCAATTTTTTTCGATCAATTTCGATTCTGTTTTGACTGTCATTTCTATTTTTGTATACTTTCAGATGAACTATGAAAAAAATTATAATTTTTTGTATGCATATTCCCTATTCCCATTCCCTTTAGCAATGAGGCCGCTCATCTGTACACTCTACTCCTTGCTTGTAATTCTTGTGTGCAACAAAGTATAGTCATCCTTGCTATTGTAGCACCTTAAACTTCTTTTTTCTTACATGAATGTTGTTGTTCATGACATTATTCTACTTGCCTAAATCATTTTTTAAATATTGCGGATATAGCTTAATCTATTAAACTACTTAAAACACCCCTTTTTTAAACATTCAAAATTACCTCCTTAGCAAAAGTCAACCAAACTTTAAGGTACACCTGTATATGTAGGTAAGTATAAAACCCCAAATTCCACACTATAGGACCTACTCATAATAACACTATAGGTACCCCAAATGCACTGCAGTTAAAAACCGGCTTGCACGCACACAGACGAAAAAATTTGGACGTCTGTACACTCATGCGCATCGACGCAGACACACCCATATAATACAACTAACGCGTCGATGTGTGTTGTAAGGGCAGAGGGAAATTTTGGCAATAATTGATGTAAAGAACGCGCGATTGTAAAAAGTGCAGTGTTTTAGGTTTCGATAGTAATCTATATTTAGTTTGTAATTAAAAGTATGTGCAGTTTAGATGCAATGTTTCAAAATTACAATTTGAATTAACAATAGGGTATAAATATAGGGTATAGGGTAATATAGGGTATAGGGGGTTTTTGTCAGTGTTTTTATACCTGTCAGCTTTAGATAGAGTTCTCCAGGCAGTCGTACAGTGTGCTAAGAGTGTACTGTTGTATTGTAATACAACAACGCATTTCGGATACTATTCCGACTTCCGCGATTCTGCAGCGCAAAAAGCATGTTCGCCGATGCCAGAGTCCCTGACTTCTTCGCCATACTGCGAGCGCGGACGGCTTCGTTTTGGGATCGTCTCCGGAGCAGTCCTAACTCGAGGCTGTCTGTGATCGCGAATGATTTTGACCGTGACACTGGTCAGGTCAGTTTTATGCACCGTTGTGAGAACGGGAAGTTTTTAAAATGAATTTAATGTTAAGGTTTTATGTAGCGTATTTAATTTAATTTAATTTTTATTTCAAATTATATTTCTTCTTTTATTGTATTGTATTGTATTTTGTATATGTATGTTATTGTCTATGGGTGTATGCCTGAAATAAAGATTTATTATTATTATTATTATTATAAATTACTCATCTTCTGGTATAAAATCTAGAACAGTACCATTCTGAAACAGACGTTTATGTCTTCTGGTTAGGACCTATAACAGTGCCGTAACAAGCATTCTATGCGCCCGGAGAGAGCTTCCGTTACTTATTTTGAGAAATGCTCTGGTCCCGGTCATTTACCTGTGCCTGGGCCCTTTTCACGGCTTTGATAATATGCCCATATACTCGTATGTTTGTTAATCCATAGTAATAGGTATATAAACCAGAAGAAAAATATAAAATAATAATAGTCCTCTAACTAAACTGTTTTAGATAAATTCTGACACAAAGACTGATAATTTTAATAAATATTTGTTTTCTATTGTTGACGCGTAATAATTTAACGTACTGCGAATTCCTTGATCAACGTAAACATGTCTGTATTGGTAAAACATCCGTGTGAGGGTTGTACTCTCATGGTTGTCGTGTGTGTGTATACATGTAATGTTTGTCAGTGTGTGTGTGTGTTGGGTGAAGGCGATCATTATTCGTAACTTCGTAAGTACTAGAGGATAGGCTGCTTGAGTTGCTTTAGGGTACCGCGATCGCATTTTGAGGGGACAAAAATATTTACTTTGTAATAACACCAGCAGCTCATTCATATACGTCCCAACCGAGGGCGATTAGGCCTTAGTCGACCACGCTGGCCCAATGTGGGTTGGTCGACTTCACACACAACCTTTGAATTTCTTCGCAGGAGTGTGCAGGTTTCATTACGATGTTTTCCTTCATCGTAAGAGCGTCAAATATACGTGCATATGAATTCGAAATTCGAAAACACGTTGGTATGTGGTGGGGATCGAACCCGCGTCTCCCGGACGAGAGGCAGCGGCCCTAGCCACTAGACCACCGACGCTCTCTTACTTTGTAATTAACGTTCTTTTGCTTCATAGCGGTAGAGTGCTCATCTCTCGTTACGGAGGTCCTAGATTCGAATGTCAGTGGGAACACTGTCGAAAAAGAATCACATGTCCCCAGTCGGTTGTCGTGTCGATCAGTGGTGTCGTGTTAGCAATTTTGCTAACACATAACTTATTAACACAAAACAACACACAAACACAAAGCTTCAAAACTTCTCGGGTAGGTCAGCTTGAACAAGTCTCATTCCACAAAATCTCAAAAAAAAAAAGCTTTGCCTACAAACTGATCAGCTGATCAAGTCAATATGAAAGTTTAAAAATAATAATAACATTTTTAGGTTTAACCCGGTATATATTTAAAATGATAACAACCTCCGTGGCTGAGTGGTAGAGATTTCGACGCCCATTACGGAGGTTCCGGTGGGGACACTGTCAAGCAAAAATCTCCTTGTGAGACTTTCCCTAGTTTGGTTAGGGCATTGCAGGCTGAATCACCTGATTGTCCGAAAAGAAAGATGGTTCCGTGCTTCGGAAGGCACGTTAAGCCGTTGGTCCCGGCTATCTAGTCGTCACATGAGCCAAGTCAGTGGCCTTTGGCGGCTCTATAACACTGACTCGACCTTACAACCCTCACGATAATGACGATGATGAAAAAAAAATGATGTTAAAAAAAGTATTGTGGAATAAAAGTTGTTCAGATTCATGGGCTGACATACCACGCGAGACATTTAGCGTTGTTTTGCATAATATAAAAGTTGTTCAGTTTCATGGGCTGACATACCACGCGAGACATTTAGCGTTGTTTTGCATAATATAAAAGTTGTTCAGTTTCATGGGCTGACATACCACGCGAGACATTTAGCGTTGTTTTGCATAATATAAAAGTTGTTCAGTTTCATGGGCTACCATACCACGCGAGACATTTAGCGTTGTTTTGCATAATATAAAAGTTGTTCAGTTTCATGGGCTGACATACCACGCGAGACATTTAGCGTTGTTTTGCATAATATAAAAGTTGTTCAGTTTCATGGGCTACCATACCACGCGAGACATTTAGCGTTGTTTTGCATAATATAAAAGTTGTTCAGTTTCATGGGCTGACATACCACGCGAGACATTTAGCGTTGTTTTGCATAATATTTTTTCTCAAAGTGCTCGCTAAAACTGTTTCATCTTACCATTATGACTTTAATTAATTAGTGGCTGACGTAGTCTTACGGATTGGCTCGACCACTAATCCCTTGCTTTGTACTTGCCTGAATTATTCCTTTCAGACTCTCTTTGAGCTAGATAATTGATTAATAATTTGTGTTAATTTGAAATGTAGGTAAGACTAAGCGTATAATACGATTCAAATAAGAAGGTCGCTGGCGAATTCCCAACTCGAAAAAATATTTTTTCGAAATTCTGATTCTATCGTAGTCTATTCGACGATTTTCTCGTAAAGAAAAACATTGTGAAAAATTGCATGCGCCTGCGAATTCAAAATTTGCTATGACGTCAACCAACCCGCACCGGTTGGCTAAAACCTGAAATCTGGATAGTCTGATCACCCAAAATTAGGGTAGGCTTAAGCCCTCAATATGAGCTGATATAAAGATAATGTATCTACGAAGATATTTTCATCAACAGCTCTTTATACGTCCCCACCAAGGGGCTTGAGCCTACCCTGAACTAGGGCGATTAGGCCTTAGTCGACCACGCTGGCCCAGTGCGGGTTGGTCGACTTCACACACAACCTTTGAATTTCTTCGCAGGAGTGTGCAGGTTAAATCACGATGTTTTCCTTCACTGTAAGAGCGTCATAATAACGAACTTACGTATGAAATTTGAAATTCGAATACACTAACAAACATAAAACAACAACAACAACACTAATTAATATCACTTAGTACTCGTAGTTGCTTATTATATTCAGAACCCGATTACCAAAAAGCTAAACTTACGAACACAGCAAAACCAAACTACCAAAATCGGTCGTCGGTCTGCCCAGGCGCATAGGTCAAATGCATTCTTCTGTCCTTTTCTCACACGTGGGTTTGAAAGTGATGGAGATAGCTCTACAACATGCAGCCAAAAATGCAGTTCGGTAGACTGAGGTTAACTTATACTTCCCTTGTATTCAGGGCGTCATGTGCTAATTTAGGATTTACAGTGTTTCTAACCATACGTACGAATCAGGGATGAGATTATGTGAACTCAAGAATGTCTTAAAAAAAAAACAACAGGACCTTCTCGCTAAAGCGAATAAAATAAGCATAAAACTTGTCCACAAAACGTGGGTGCGTCTACTTTCCACTGAATTAAATATTTTTTTTACTCCTACATCAACGGCCCGTTACAGTCCACTGCTGGACTATGAGCCTCCTCCACTTAAGTGTTTGATTTTGCCATAATCTCCACGCTTGGCAGGCGGGTTGGAGATCGCAGATTAAAAGGTTACTGTATCAGAGAGTGCTGCTGCCCGTTCCCTGTTCAATGTGTAGTCCCTAAGTCGCCTCTTACGACACCCACGGGAAGAGTAGGGGTGTCAAATTTATTCTACTCTGCTGTCACTACACGGCGGCTTTACACCTACAGTTCAGGATAAATTTCATCGTTTTGTAGCCAGATAGAGTTCTCCTAGGTTCATGCCTAAACTTGATCTGTCTTCCAATATTAACATTGTAGAGTATAAATATAAGCAAAAACTATTGAAAAAAACAGTGAATAAGTACCTAGTTCTTTCATGAACTTTTGCACCCCAAGGACACTCATGCCTTTCCTTTTTCGGAAACCAAAAATTCTTGACAGACAGCAAAATGATCAAGAAGCTATTGTAGCTATGAACAAGGAAAATGCTATTGTAGGTAAGTGCTGTTGTTCTGTCTTCAGTGAAAAGTATTTATTACCCGCAATATCGGAAACGCATAAAACATTACATTTACTTGAAATTATCTAAATTACAGGCTTTTCTTTAATTTTGACTGTACTCAGAAAATCTACTAATTCAATTAAATCAATTAAATTCAGTAATTTTTTTTTTTTATTCTTAAATTTACGAATTTAATTTATTCAACTTTGAATTATGTGCGTTATTATTAGTTAAGCAATCGCAAGTCAGAAAGTGTGACAGAATTCTGTGCTTCGAAAGCATGGTTATTTTTTGTTTTTGTATGTATAAATAAAAAATATATATGGGGACATCTCACACACGGCCATCTGATCCCAAACTAAGCAAAGCTTGTACTATGGGTACCAGACAGCTGATATACATTACTTATATAGATATACAACAACCAGACATAAGGCAAACACAAGTGCTCATCACACAAATGTTTGTCCTGGGCGGGAATCGAATCTGCGACCCTGTGCGTCGGAGACAGATACACTACCACCTGGGCTACGGAACCGTCAAAGCCGTATAGGTAGGTGTAATAATTTTTTGAAATCCACGCGAGCGCAAAGCGCTGTGTGAAGCGTCTCCGTTTCAGCTTCGTTATTAGCCCTAAAATGCTTTCGTATGTCCGGAGGATGAAGGATGTCCGAGGATGTCTCCTCTACAAGTCGCATTTCTCAACCGATTCTTATGAATTTTTATGACCAGGTTCGATAGTTATATAGATTTTTTAAAGTCGAATCAATTTTTCAAAATGACAAAATTCAAGATTGAAGATGTAGAAACATATTTCAGCTACTTAGTTTTTTTTTAAACGCGAGTTGTATTACAGCTCATAGACCCCCTAGTACATTATATGAAAGCTACTATTTAAATGGTATGTATATAAACAAAAATAGCTCTTTATATAATTTACTACTCGTACGCTACGATATGTCTAGTACTATTTTACAATTTCGTACCTAAATAAAGAAATATAACATTACGGCACACGGCACATTGTTCCCTCCTAACCTCAATGCCCTCAGTAAATCATGACAAAGAGTCTCGGAGGGCTCTAGGGCCCTTAGTTGAAACAGCGTGTCATATCTGAATAAATGATTCTCTAGTCGACGGCTTGAAGTGCTTGAAGGCAATCTAAATTGTAAGTGAAGTTATTACCTTAGGTGGTACCTTAATCTCAATAACTCAAAATCATTATACGTTCGCTATACGTTTAATAACGGAGAACGTCCGTGGTATAGTGGTTAGGGCCGCTGCCTTCCGTCCAGGGGGACGCGGGTTCGATTCCCACCACGTACCAATGTGTTTTCGAATTTAGAATTCATAACGTACGTTTATTCAACGCTCTTATGATGAAGGAAAACATCGTGATGAAACCTGCACACACCAGCGAAGAAATTCAAAGGTTGCGTGTGAAGTCGACCAACTCGCACTGGGCCAGCGTAGGCCACTAAGGCCTAATCGCCCTAATTCAGGGTAGACTCGAGCCTTCCAGTGGGGACGTATAATGCTGTTGATGACGCATGATCTGTCTCTCACTTCATATCCGAAATCTGATTTCGGATATGAAGTGAGAGACTCCCGGACGGGTGGCAGCGGCCCTAGCCACTAGAGCACCGAACGAAAAAAAAAAGTAAGTAAAGTTTAACTTTAGCGTCACCGTCTTTTCTCACAAACCACATTTTGTGAATTTTATTATTCAGGCACGCACTCGCCTTGATTTCAGTTCTTCGCAAGAAGTAGTTACAGTTTCAACAAGAATCGGTAACTAAGGTTATCAACATGGATGGGAACGGATTTTATTCTGGCTATGCCTTTGGCAGATTAGCCGTGGAATCTGAACCGACTGATAGATGTCAGACAGACAAGCGTTCGCGCTAATCAATCATCTTTATTAGTATTGATGTTAAACCACAAAAACATACCTAAGATATCCTATGTTAAAATCATCAAATTATAGCAACAACATAGTTTTCAGTCGAATGGTATAAATATGCTTATATTCTCAATCTTAAAACATATATTGGTATAAATATGCTTCTATTTCAAGATATTTATTTGAAATAAGCAGGTTAGGTTTATCGTATAGTTTAATTTTTTGTTTATTATTAATTTTTGTTTTTATTGTAATAGACATAACGATGGGTCCATGGAACATTGTCGCAATAGCTATTGCGGCAGTTTTCGTGTAATGCCATATTCGGCATCTACGACCCCTAATGCACCTAGTGAATTTTTTTTGTGACATTCCTATGATTATTTATGAAGTTACAAAAAAATACTACTTTATTCGAAACAAGCTATGGTGACTTTTACCCCCGGAATACTAACACTATATTGAATGCGAAAATATTTACCATAATTTTGTTCAGGTAATAGCGAATGCGGCTTTTTTCCAGGTAAGAGTTTTTAGTTGACAAGACAGTTATATCGAATACCAATATGAATCTTTTAAATCGACCACGTAATAAGTTGTTACCAGTCCATTTAATTATAATATGAAACACAATAGGTACTTACCTTTTTCAAAGTAAGGATTTTTTTCTCACAGACATGTGCATTTGTTCATACGTTAAATAGTTTTTAAGTATACCTACCTACTTAATAAATACAATATCAGCATAAAACCGTATGACGTATAGGTACTTGAAAACTTCAAAATTGAAAATATACTACCTTTCAAACGGAACGTTAGTCATAATATTATGAAGCTAATATAAGAAGTACCTGAACTTATAACATAAAAATGTTACTCACCGACTAGACAATCGAAGTGACATGAGAGTGATGATATATGCTATAGGTTCTAAATGTGTTGGCTATAGAAATTAAAATACACTTGTTAATTTTACATAAACTGAACTTGAATTAGTCCAAAATCAGTAACAAGACCTTTTGAGGCAATTTCTGTGGATTTGCTTGGACCATTTCCATCGTCAGGAAATAGATACACTTATTTGATTGTGTGCTCTGACTACTTCAGCAAATATGTTCTGTTGCATCCTATACGGAGCGCAACAGCTGCTGCTGTAGCGAAGTTTATCGAAAAGTGTGTGTTTCTAGTTCACGGTGTGTGCAAATATATCTATATGGATAATGGACCTCAGTTTATCAGTGCACAGTTTAGGCAACTATTATTACGATATAATGTCCCAAACATTTATTATAATCCTCGGTATCATCCTCAGGTAAACCAAGCTGAAAGGGCGATTAGGAATGTAGTCACAGCAATCGCTTGCTATGTGAAATCTGAGCATAAAAAGTGGGATGAGCATCTTGTGGAGATTCAGTGTGCATTAAACACAGCTGTTAATGAATCCACAAAATGTTCACCGTATTTTTTGGTACACGGTAGGGAATTTATTTTGGATGGATCATTGTATCGTGGTAGTGATGTGCCTGTATCACACTCGCAACTACAGACTGATGATGCACAAACGTATAAGAAACGTTTGGCCCAACTTAATACAATTTATAACAAGGTGAAGAAACACTTAATAGTTGCTCACCAGCATAACTTAAAACACTATAACTTAAGAAAAAGGCACGTGGAACTTAAAGTAGGGCAGATTGTTTACAAACGTACTTTTTATTTATCAATGCTTCAAAGAAGTTTACTTCAAAGTTAGCTCCAAAATTTCAAAAATGCATAGTAATTGCTAAGAAATCATCTTTAGTATACACTTTAGCAGACGTAAATGGTAAACCATTAGGGGATTTCCACATTAAAAACATTTTAAAATATGATGACTGAAAGGTAAAGGAGATTGTATGAAAGGGTCTAAGTATGAATGAATTTTATTTTCTAAATGAATATGCGCGCAAATATTATAATTAATAAATGAAGTATGTAAAGGAAGTATAGTAGCATGGTCATGGTATTTTGATTAGTAATAATGAAGAAATCTGAATATTTTTAGTTACTGTTTGTTCATCATTCAGTATTTTTAAGGAGGGAGTGATAGGTTGTCGGTTGTTCTCTTAAGTGGATCTGTCTTATCTTTAAGGAGCCGTTCTGTCTACTTAACTTAACACTACTTAACTTAATGTTGTTGTGAGATGTGTATAATGGGTAGTCCAAAATCAGTAACAAGACCTTTTGAGGCAATTTCTGTGGATTTGCTTGGACCATTTCCATCGTCAGGAAACAGATACACTTATTTGATTGTGTGCTCTGACTACTTCAGCAAATATGTTCTGTTGCATCCTATAAGGAGCGCAACAGGTGCTGCTGTAGCGAAGTTTATCGAAAAGTGTGTGTTTCTAGTTCACGGTGTGTGCAAATATATCTATATGGATAATGGACCTCAGTTTATCAGTGCGCAGTTTAGGCAACTATTATTACGATATAATGTCCCAAACATTTATTATAATCCTCGGTATCATCCTCAGGTAAACCAAGCTGAAAGGGCGATTAGGAATGTAGTCACAGCAATCGCTTGCTATGTGAAATCTGAGCATAAAAAGTGGGATGAGCATCTTGTGGAGATTCAGTGTGCATTAAACACAGCTGTTAATGAATCCACAAAATGTTCACCGTATTTTTTGGTACACGGTAGGGAATTTATTTTGGATGGATCATTGTATCGTGGTAGTGATGTGCCTGTATCACACTCGCAACTACAGACTGATGATGCACAAACGTATAAGAAACGTTTGGCCCAACTTAATGCAATTTATAACAAGGTGAAGAAACACTTAATAGTTGCTCACCAGCATAACTTAAAACACTATAACTTAAGAAAAAGGCACGTGGAACTTAAAGTAGGACAGATTGTTTACAAACGTACTTTTTATTTATCAAATGCTTCAAAGAAGTTTACTTCAAAGTTAGCTCCAAAATTTCAAAAATGCATAGTAATTGCTAAGAAATCATCTTTAGTATACACTTTAGCAGACGTAAATGGTAAACCATTAGGGGATTTCCACATTAAAAACATTTTAAAATATGATGACTGAAAGGCAAAGGAGATTGTATGAAAGGGTCTAAGTATGAATGAATTTTATTTTCTAAATGAATATGCGCGCAAATATTATAATTAATAAATGAAGTATGTAAAGGAAGTATAGTAGCATGGTCATGGTATTTTGATTAGTAATAATGAAGAAATCTGAATATTTTTAGTTACTGTTTGTTCATCATTCAGTATTTTTAAGGAGGGAGTGATAGGTTGTCGGTTGTTCTCTTAAGTGGATCTGTCTTATCTTTAAGGAGCTGTTCTGTCTACTTAACTTAACACTACTTAACTTAATGTTGTTGTGAGATGTGTATAATGGGTAGTCCAAAATCAGTAACAAGACCTTTTGAGGCAATTTCTGTGGATTTGCTTGGACCATTTCCATCGTCAGGAAATAGATACACTTATTTGATTGTGTGCTCTGACTACTTCAGCAAATATGTTCTGTTGCATCCTATACGGAGCGCAACAGCTGCTGCTGTAGCGAAGTTTATCGAAAAGTGTGTGTTTCTAGTTCACGGTGTGTGCAAATATATCTATATGGATAATGGACCTCAGTTTATCAGTGCGCAGTTTAGGCAACTATTATTACGATATAATGTCCCAAACATTTATTATAATCCTCGGTATCATCCTCAGGTAAACCAAGCTGAAAGGGCGATTAGGAATGTAGTCACAGCAATCGCTTGCTATGTGAAATCTGAGCATAAAAAGTGGGATGAGCATCTTGTGGAGATTCAGTGTGCATTAAACACAGCTGTTAATGAATCCACAAAATGTTCACCGTATTTTTTGGTACACGGTAGGGAATTTATTTTGGATGGATCATTGTATCGTGGTAGTGATGTGCCTGTATCACACTCGCAACTACAGACTGATGATGCACAAACGTATAAGAAACGTTTGGCCCAACTTAATACAATTTATAACAAGGTGAAGAAACACTTAATAGTTGCTCACCAGCATAACTTAAAACACTATAACTTAAGAAAAAGGCACGTGGAACTTAAAGTGGGGCAGATTGTTTACAAACGTACTTTTTATTTATCAATGCTTCAAAGAAGTTTACTTCAAAGTTAGCTCCAAAATTTCAAAAATGCATAGTAATTGCTAAGAAATCATCTTTAGTATACACTTTAGCAGACGTAAATGGTAAACCATTAGGGGATTTCCACATTAAAAACATTTTAAAATATGATGACTGAAAGGTAAAGGAGATTGTATGAAAGGGTCTAAGTATGAATGAATTTTATTTTCTAAATGAATATGCGCGCAAATATTATAATTAATAAATGAAGTATGTAAAGGAAGTATAGTAGCATGGTCATGGTATTTTGATTAGTAATAATGAAGAAATCTGAATATTTTTAGTTACTGTTTGTTCATCATTCAGTATTTTTAAGGAGGGAGTGATAGGTTGTCGGTTGTTCTCTTAAGTGGATCTGTCTTATCTTTAAGGAGCCGTTCTGTCTACTTAACTTAACACTACTTAACTTAATGTTGTTGTGAGATGTGTATAATGGGTAGTCCAAAATCAGTAACAAGACCTTTTGAGGCAATTTCTGTGGATTTGCTTGGACCATTTCCATCGTCAGGAAATAGATACACTTATTTGATTGTGTGCTCTGACTACTTCAGCAAATATGTTCTGTTGCATCCTATACGGAGCGCAACAGCTGCTGCTGTAGCGAAGTTTATCGAAAAGTGTGTGTTTCTAGTTCACGGTGTGTGCAAATATATCTATATGGATAATGGACCTCAGTTTATCAGTGCACAGTTTAGGCAACTATTATTACGATATAATGTCCCAAACATTTATTATAATCCTCGGTATCATCCTCAGGTAAACCAAGCTGAAAGGGCGATTAGGAATGTAGTCACAGCAATCGCTTGCTATGTGAAATCTGAGCATAAAAAGTGGGATGAGCATCTTGTGGAGATTCAGTGTGCATTAAACACAGCTGTTAATGAATCCACAAAATGTTCACCGTATTTTTTGGTACACGGTAGGGAATTTATTTTGGATGGATCATTGTATCGTGGTAGTGATGTGCCTGTATCACACTCGCAACTACAGACTGATGATGCACAAACGTATAAGAAACGTTTGGCCCAACTTAATACAATTTATAACAAGGTGAAGAAACACTTAATAGTTGCTCACCAGCATAACTTAAAACACTATAACTTAAGAAAAAGGCACGTGGAACTTAAAGTAGGGCAGATTGTTTACAAACGTACTTTTTATTTATCAATGCTTCAAAGAAGTTTACTTCAAAGTTAGCTCCAAAATTTCAAAAATGCATAGTAATTGCTAAGAAATCATCTTTAGTATACACTTTAGCAGACGTAAATGGTAAACCATTAGGGGATTTCCACATTAAAAACATTTTAAAATATGATGACTGAAAGGCAAAGGAGATTGTATGAAAGGGTCTAAGTATGAATGAATTTTATTTTCTAAATGAATATGCGCGCAAATATTATAATTAATAAATGAAGTATGTAAAGGAAGTATAGTAGCATGGTCATGGTATTTTGATTAGTAATAATGAAGAAATCTGAATATTTTTAGTTACTGTTTGTTCATCATTCAGTATTTTTAAGGAGGGAGTGATAGGTTGTCGGTTGTTCTCTTAAGTGGATCTGTCTTATCTTTAAGGAGCTGTTCTGTCTACTTAACTTAACACTACTTAACTTAATGTTGTTGTGAGATGTGTATAATGGGTAGTCCAAAATCAGTAACAAGACCTTTTGAGGCAATTTCTGTGGATTTGCTTGGACCATTTCCATCGTCAGGAAATAGATACACTTATTTGATTGTGTGCTCTGACTACTTCAGCAAATATGTTCTGTTGCATCCTATACGGAGCGCAACAGCTGCTGCTGTAGCGAAGTTTATCGAAAAGTGTGTGTTTCTAGTTCACGGTGTGTGCAAATATATCTATATGGATAATGGACCTCAGTTTATCAGTGCGCAGTTTAGGCAACTATTATTACGATATAATGTCCCAAACATTTATTATAATCCTCGGTATCATCCTCAGGTAAACCAAGCTGAAAGGGCGATTAGGAATGTAGTCACAGCAATCGCTTGCTATGTGAAATCTGAGCATAAAAAGTGGGATGAGCATCTTGTGGAGATTCAGTGTGCATTAAACACAGCTGTTAATGAATCCACAAAATGTTCACCGTATTTTTTGGTACACGGTAGGGAATTTATTTTGGATGGATCATTGTATCGTGGTAGTGATGTGCCTGTATCACACTCGCAACTACAGACTGATGATGCACAAACGTATAAGAAACGTTTGGCCCAACTTAATACAATTTATAACAAGGTGAAGAAACACTTAATAGTTGCTCACCAGCATAACTTAAAACACTATAACTTAAGAAAAAGGCACGTGGAACTTAAAGTAGGGCAGATTGTTTACAAACGTACTTTTTATTTATCAATGCTTCAAAGAAGTTTACTTCAAAGTTAGCTCCAAAATTTCAAAAATGCATAGTAATTGCTAAGAAATCATCTTTAGTATACACTTTAGCAGACGTAAATGGTAAACCATTAGGGGATTTCCACATTAAAGACATTTTAAAATATGATGACTGAAAGGTAAAGGAGATTGTATGAAAGGGTCTAAGTATGAATGAATTTAATTTTCTAAATTAATATGCGCGCAAATATTATAATTAATAAATGAAGTATGTAAAGGAAGTATAGTAGCATGTTCATGGTATTTTGATTAGTAATAATGAAGAAATCTGAATATTTTTAGTTACTGTTTGTTCATCATTCAGTATTTTTAAGGAGGGAGTGATAGGTTGTCGGTTGTTCTCTTAAGTGGATCTGTCTTATCTTTAAGGAGCCGTTCTGTCTACTTAACTTAACACTACTTAACTTAATGTTGTTGTGAGATGTGTACAACATATTTTACTTAAGATGTGAGTTAATATCGGTACCATAATATTAACTTACTGATTCATAAAATGTTGAATATCTTAAATATTTCCATTACTAGTGTGGAACTTAATCCAAGTGGATTCAATAAACTTAAATAAATATTTGTTTGCTTTAACAAAGATTTGTCTTAAATATAATCTTAGTGTGAGAGTTTGTGATAGAGATCATTGTTGGAGAAGTTGACCGGTGTTCAACCAGGGTTTTGTTTCATCCTTCTCATAGATCTTTCTATCCATACTTTTCTAGCATACTCAACTTCTCAGTAAGTTTGCTGGCATTATCTTAGTCTTTAATGTTTCTTTTGTTCAGATAAAAGAATACAACAGAAAATTTTTATGATATAGCTTTCTACAAGTACCGTAAACCGTATTCACTAAAAAGTCTCTCAAATTAATTTACCGAATAAGACAGCAACACTCTGTTAACGTAATTGACCCAGACGTACTTAATGCTGTAAACAATAATTAACGTTCAATACTTTTACTAAATTTCTCTGGAACAAAGCCGTAATGTACGCTTGCGGTCACAACATATTGGCACAAAATGTGGCAATTTACAAATTCTTATTTATTTTCGTAACCGTAAAAGATAGAAATATGAACGTCTTATTGCCACTTCGAGTAAAAAATTAGCTTTCTGTTGATGTAGAAACCTTTACGATGCGCATCGTATATTGAGTTATATTGACAGTTTTCACGTTTTATTTTCTCCTGAACATTTTGATTTCTCCGGTTGCGGCTTTGTTCCATGCACCCATCGATAAGTTTTTTAGTTTAACAAATAAAACCACGGTATTTAATTATATTAACAAATTACCTCTCCACAACAAGGACAGTATTCGGCAATGCTAGTGCAAGATCTTTAATTCAGTAGACCAAACGAAAGCTAGAGAAAGTTGTGCCGCTTCAAACTTTCAAAGATTTTAATATAACTGTATGTTCCTCCTTCACGGTTATGTAGATTACTGAGAGCTAGGACTTGGTAACTTTTAACTAAGACAGAATAAACCTAAGAACATAGTATTTAGATTTCACAATAAAACTACGCAAAACTACGCAGCTGTAGCTCTGAAACTAATTCTATTGTTTTTACGGTGTTTTAATTAATTTGTAATTTGTACTTACTGTAGCTAATATTGTATTGTAACTGTAAAACAAATTTTATTTGGTCCTTATGTTATGTTTTAACCTTACAACAGACTATAATTTTGTAAAGCGCCTGAAAGTATTATGGGAGCAATGAGTTTTAAGTTTCTCAGGCATTTAACCGTGACCTGAAACTTTAAAAAATCGAGATGAAAAGGTGAAATAAAAAGGATATTAGAACTGTATTATTTTAGTGGCACATTTCATAATAATAAGAGTCAAATGCAGAGGAAACTTTAATATTTTAATAATTTCTGTACCTTTACAATCTCTACCTACATGAACGAATGAATGAGAAAGAAAGATAAACTGTATTAAGCCTAAAATACTTTTGAATAAAACCCAACCGAACATTACAAAAGAGTAAATCCTCGGTGACAGACAAAAGACACTTAGATCCGTGGGTATCACATTCGGCAACAGCTCAATCCTCAAGTAATGTCACATTTCCCGACGTATTTATATAGGACCAATCCATTATCTACTTCTCAGAAAATATTTCGCGTAAGTGCGATTTATTTTTGTCGAATAGTACCCATTTGGGAGTTGTCTTCCTTTGATGGCATTTATGACTCTAATAGAATGTCGTGTACAAATACAATACACATGGTCCCAATGATTCGTAATCGTCCAATGTTTTTGTGTCGGTCGTAGGCGTCCAGAAAATACTCTCAAAGGAATTAGGCTGACCATTGTCCTGACGCCGTGTGGTGACAGCAGAGTAGAATACATTTGTCACCAACCCCCACTCTTCCCGTGGGTGTCGTAAGAGGCGACTTAGGGAACGGGCAGCAGCGCTCTCTGATACAGTAACCTTTTAATCTGCGATCTCCAACCCGCCTGCCAAGCGTGGAGATTAAGGCAAAACCTTCACTTAAGTGGAGGAGGCTCATAGTCCAGCAGTGGACTGTAACGGGCCGTTCATGATGTTGATTGTCCTGATGTCTATCTCTTACAATGATATCGCCGTTGAGATTGAGGCTGTTAATGCTAATAAGCCACACATACCATAGATGTCTGCTGTGATCTTTCGATAAGGCGGAACAGATTTTGTTCTGCCATATTCTTGATGGCACCTTCAGGACCGTTCTTTTCTGACGTGTCTTGCCCTGACATGGCCTAGGCCAAGGTTCAAGTCTGTCTGAGAATATCTAGAGGGCTGACTCTTCTGTTCTTCCTAATGTCCGCGCAACGCTCAACCACTGGTATTCGTGGCACACCAGCAAGTCAGTTAAGGGGAGATAGGTTTGATATCACCAATGAATTTCACTCATTTACGTGCATCTGGAAAAGTGGGCTGCTGGCCACAAAATAAACTCCGCACAGAGGAAGATCTGTGAGAAATATAAAGAAAGAAAGTGGAGATCTTAGAGGCCACTCTAGGCTGTATCAATAATATGAATGATGAGCTGACTAACCTGGCTGGTGTCGTTCTTCTCACTGCTGTCGGAGACTGACTCGTCGACCTTGGTCCTGCAGCAGCCTGGACACCAGCGTCGGCACATGCATCTGCAAACACGAGACAGTGAATATTTGTTATATGTATAGGTATACTCTACGTTTTAATATTAAAATAACAATAATATATTTATTGGAACAATAGTTTACATTAGATCACGATTCCATTTCCAGAGCTTTTGTTGACTCCCAAAGAGCACACAAAAACCAGATTCAAACAAATACCTTGATAGTCAATTTCATGCTAGAGATACTAACTAATACAACTTCTCTCGTAGTGAAAGCAAAAAAACGATCATCATTTTACCTGGAAAGGATACCTGTAGAGTACGATCAAAAATAAGCTAAACCAGTGAACTAAAACTAGAATGTAGTTTGTGGAAATGTGAATATATTCAGTTCCACTACTTACACTCTGTAGATAGGGTATTTACAAAATATCAAGTTGAAATTGATTACGAAAATCTTTTGTGATAGTATGGAGGCAGAAAAACAATGAGAAAGTTTATGGTAATTCCTCTTTTATAATAATAAAAAATATATATATGTGAGGACATCTTCACACACGGCCATCTGATCCCAAACTAAGCAGAGCTTGTACTATGGGTACCAGACAGCTGATATACATTACACAAATAGATAAATACATACTTATATAGATAAACAACAACCAGACACAAGGCAAACACAAGTTTTCATCACACAAATGTTTGCCCTGGGCGGGATTCGAACCCGTGACCCTGTGCGTCGGAGGCAGATACACTACCACCTGGGCTACGGAGCCATAATAACATGCTAATATAAAAATAACATCATCGTTAAACTTCCTAATATAAAACAGTATTTAGCTGGAATAAATCAGAACTACCTACCAAACTGCTTTAATTTAAAACATCCATAAACTCCAAAGAAGTAAATCCAGCTATTATTCTTCTTAACTCACTTTTAAAACATAAGTACGCAAATAGCTCATTATACACCCATCCTAAGCTAACTTTTATAACCTTTTTAAGAGAGAGCAGAAATATCTGTGGAGCAAATTTGTCTTTCTAACTAATAGGTTGAGCTGGCGAAGTGAATCCTGCTTGAGTTGGCTTCGAGCCAAGCCTGACCGGAAGTCGAGTAACTGCCACTTCCGGTGGGGAGATATGTGTGTGTTCAAAACAAAAGCCTTGTTTTTATTCAGCTCAACTAATACATACAGTTTAGACTTGGTAAACAATATATTTGTGAATTGATTCTTGTATTCAGTACATTCAAATCTCCAATAAATCTCGACATACATAGATCGGCGTACCTTCATTTATTTGTTTAAACGGCGTATTAATTAACTCTCTCTGTTCAGCCTCTTTTTGTTTCTTACGTGACTTTATATCTTTATAATAAAAAAAATATAGTTACCGTTTATTCAATTTAATGATACATAATTTTCTCTTAATTTACTTTTCTCAGCACAGCAGTTTATTGGCAGAGTAGACTGCTTCCTTAACACAAATCCGTAATATTCCACGAGAAAAAGAAGTTTATGGGGAGCTTCTTTCAACATTAGCATTTTAAATCAAGTTCAAAAGAAAAAAAACAATAAAAAAAAAGAATACAAAAAAACATTACATAAAATAAAAAAATAATAATAAAATAGAATACATAATTTCAGAGTTCTTCTGGTGCTTCAACAAATAATGCTTTTCAACAGCTCATATATGTCCCCACTGAGGGGCTCGAGCCTACCCTGGTAATGGTGCTTTTCGCAGCGACTTCGTTTGCATGGTTTTCATTTAAAACGACAGAGTTTCATACTAACTTCAACCTCCCATGAGGGAAGGAATTTCTAATAATTGTTTCTTAGCGCTGCGCCACACGTTCTGTGAGCATCGGTGGTGTAGTGGTCCGGGATACGCGGATTCGATCATAGAAATAGTTATTTTTCTATGGGTTTCGTTCCCCAACACGTACCAATGCGTTTACGAATTTCGAATTCATGTTCGTTTTTACGGTAAAGGAAAATATCTTGAGGAAACGCACACTCTTGCAAAGAAATTCAAGGTTGTGCGTGAAGTCGACCAACCTGCACTGGGCCAGCGTGGTCGACGGCCTAATCACCTTGATTCAGGGTAGGCTCGAGCCCCTTAACAATTTCTTAGCACTTACCTACGTTTTAAGACCCAGTAGCTTAGGTTATACGTTGATTTGTCAGTCTTTTTCTCCGGCTTCAATACCTATATACTCCTACTAGGGGTCCGCCCGCGGCTACGCTCGCGTCGTGTGAGATTTTCCCGTGGGAATAAGACTTTTTCCCGTAAAAAGTATCCTATTTGTTAATCCAGGGTACAAAATATCTCTATTCCAAATTTCATCCAAATCCGTCCAGTAGTTTAGGCGTGAAAGTGGAACAATCATACAAACATCTAAACACCCAAATATATTTTCACATTTATAATATCACTAGCTTTCCACCCGCGGTTTCACCCGCGTTAAATGAGTTTTCCCATGGGAATGAAGTGTTTTACCGCGGTAAAAGAAGCCTATGTCCTATTCCAGGGCCTAACCTAAATGTGTGCCAAGTTTCATCCCGATCCGTCCAGTGGTTCTAGCGTGATTTGGCAACAAACATCCAAACATCCAAACTTTCGCATTCATAATATTAGTAGATTATAGTGTGCTAAAGGTATATGTATATAGATTTTACATAGGTAGGTTGGGTGGGTGTTAGTAATATTTAAAAATTCCTTACCGACATTGAAGGTATAATATTCCAAATTACACCCCAAAATTTATCAATTATGTTCCACATGCTACCTTCCGAATACCCATTCACCACCCTACTCTTACCTCTATTATTAGTGGCAGTCGGGACATCTCCCGGACATAATGACGGGACAAGCGGGACACAATTAGGCGGGACACGGCTGATTGAATTACTGGCTTGTACTATTTGTTAGTCTTCAATTAGTAATAGTTCAGACGGTATAGAGCTCTAGGGGACCCCACTTTGCTATAAGTGTTCAAGGGGCCAAATTTGGTACACCTGTTCTTTAGATCCTACTCTTCAATATAAGAAGGGTTGCCCAGCGCGGGGGCCCCGTGGAGGGGCCTTTTACAGCATGATTTCCTACCATAAGGGAAAAATTCGAATTTTTGTTCGTTATGGAGCTAGAAAGTGACGTAGAGGGCCGAAATTTGGTACATATGTGGTATTTGGAATGTTGATGGTTACAAGCAAGTGTTTCAGGGTACACAGTCATTTTTTAGGGTTCCGTAGTCAATAAGGTTTCACCATGTCAGTCTGTCTGTCTATCCGCGGCTTAGCTCTGAGACTCTTAGTGCATGAAAGCTGTATTTTGACATGGATACATATTAATCATGCCAACAAAGCTGTAGAATAAAACCTTAAAAATACATTTTTAGAGTTCCTCTGGTACACGTGAAGTGGGGTAATTTTTTATTTTTTTGGCAACCTTTTCGTGTGAGGTATCGTTGGATAGGGTTTAAAAAAATATTATGGGGTTGCAAAAACCATTTTTTCATTCCGGCGTGCGTTTGAGAAATATTTAGTTTTAAAGTGCTACTTTTTGTTAGAGTGCAGTTCCCGCTCCCCTCAACCAGTTTTTGTTCGTTATAAAGCTAAAAAGTGACGTGGACAGCTAAAATTTGGTACACATGCGGCATTATGTATATGGCCACAAGCAAGTTTTCCAGGGCACACGGCAAGTTTTCCATTCAAGCTTGCTACATTTCTGGACGATATCGACATTGGTCCTCTGCCAGATGATTTCGTTTCGGATTTTATCCCATAGCGAAATACCAAGCATAAATCTTTCCATGGCTCGCTGAGTGACATGTAGGCGGGTAGGGTGCACTGGTTATACACACTGCTCTTCAGTCATTGCGGTAGTGGCGACGAGAAGATATGACACAGTTTTCCAAATACTGCCCAGCCTAACTGTACTCTTCTTGCAATTTCACGCTCAAAGTTGTCTCTACCCAACTGCAATGTTTGCCCGAGGTAGACATATTCTTGGACAGCTTCGAGCACTTCGCCATAGATCGAAATGCGTTCCGGAATTACTAGTTCGTTGTCCTTAGTCTTTTCCAAGTTCATCCGGAAACCAACTGACAATGAGGTAGCGTTAAGACTATGCAGCATTTTTGCAGATCCTGCAATGATTTAGCCATTAGTCTTGTCTTTGGCAAAGCGGAGGTGATGGAAGAGTAGCGTAGCATCATTAAAAAATAAAATAAACGACTTTCTTTAAAAATCGTTAGCAAATTATCAAAAAATATTATAAGTTCGATTGTTCTATGAAAGCATTTTAAGCTATTACCGAGCTGTGCTGTGTGATTCGTTTTTGAAGTGAAAAGCTATAAATGTGTGCTGCATTTTTGTGACAACAGCATTCATAATGGTTCTGGTAATGTAAACGAAATAAAAATTGTTTTACTTACACTTTTTATTTATTAAGGATACGGAATCAATTTTAACTGTGTAACATTAGTTTGGTGGAGAATGATAAATTCAAAGATTATTTTGGAAAATGTGCATACTATGCCAAAAAGATACACAAGAGAAATTGGAGTATCCAAGAAGGAATCTCAACGCTACTGATAAGTATGTTGGCTAGTCTAAATTGGCTGAAAATTTTGTTGAATTTGAGACCCTTGGAAGAGTGCCATTGGGCGTTGATGTTTTGGCTTTGAATAAGGGTGCTGAACTAAAGGAAACCTTTGTAGCTAGAGAAGCAAAATGGCACAAAACTTACTATTTCAAGTTTAGCAACAGCAGACTTGAACGCGCTAGGAAAAAGTCATGCACAAAACTGGCACAAAATAGGATCCATTTTGTGTATCAGGACTCGTGCTAAAAAAACGACTTCCCTTCAGATTGTTGCTTCTTTATAGAAATTTACGAGACAGCCAAAAAGCTCTATGATACACAAATACTAGCGAAGCTTGCGGCAGCAGCGACTCAATCGTGCATACACTAAATGCCATTGTACCACAAAAGGTAGTGCCGAGTTCCTAAATCGGGCAAAGAGAGCCGCAACTTCATCCGATGATACAAGTAAATGCAGTGTTTTAATCTAGACGCCGCTTTGTTCTTTGTCTGTCTGTGTATTTTGTCTGTAAAGTGCACATTGGCAAACCCGCAATAATGTTACGTTCTGCATTGTACCCAGTAGAGAATGTTGTGCCTAAAATTATGAATTATTGGTTTAAATCGCGCCCAAGCCGACGGAATTAAAAGGCCATTTTCTGCGAAGGTCCATGTAACCGGTTTGTAAATTCAGTCGTCTTATTTAAAACTACTACCATGTGGTTTTTTAGATTTCTAAATACAATGGTTTCGTTGGTAGAGGGGAGGAACTGGACTCTAACAAAAATGAGTACTTTAAAACAAAATATTTCTCAAACATGCGCTAGAATCAAAAAATGGTTTTCGCAACCCCATAATATTTTTTAAAAACCTATCCAACGATACCTCACACTATAGGGTAGTCATGAAAAATTAATTAACCCCCACTTCACGTGTACCAGAGGAACCCTAAAAATATATATATTTTATTAATTTATTAAACAGCTTTGTTGGCATGATCAATACATGTCAAATTACAGCTTTCTAGCACTAAGAGTCTCAGAACTAAGCCGTGGACAGACGGACGGACGGACATGGCGAAACCTTGTTGACTACGGAACCCTAAAAAATTACTGTGTGCCATGGAACACTTGCTTGTAACCATTGACATTTCAAATACCACAAGTGTATCAAATTTGGTCTCTTGAACATTTATAGCAAAGTTGATACCTATGTCCTCTGAACTATAAAGCTAGATTCGGAAGCTTTCGGAAGTACAGTAGGATTATTGTACAGTCAGCTATAGAAGAGATCTGGCTGACACTGAAAAAGATTATACTCGTATCCTGCGTGAATATGTCAACGATGACGTATTGTTTGTTCTTCAGAACAATTATGAATAATAATAAATAATTTATTTCAGGCAATATTTACATAAAGGTCTTAAATATGTAAACAGAGGCCCATATAATAAATACCTTAAAACTAACATACATATTTATAAAAAACTATAACTAGGTAACACGTGATGTCAGCGACGTGTAGCGCGTGTCAGCTAGCAGCCGTCCCCGGAACTTCCGAAACACGACTCCCTGCGGCCAGAAGTCCTCTTTCATGAAGGTCTCCAGGTGGTGGGTCGGCACTCGTACCACAAACGAACTAAAGTTCACTTTGTGGCGCGATGCTAACCGTTCGACCCTCAGGGTGAAATTGGACTTTCTTCGCACAAAATCCACCAACTCCTCAACCTTAGTGGACCAGTGTAGTCGGGACACGTACAGCTGCGTCGAACGTACTTCGGGGCGCAGCGAGTGCTCCGGTCCGACCGGTGCGTTGCCATGATGGTTACGGCTGGCGGGCTTCTTTTTCCTCCTTTCAACTTTAATGAAGCCCTCCTTATCGCACTGTTTTTTCGGTGGACGTAGTGTCACACTCTTCCTCGCCTCACAAGGCTTTTTCCCCAGTGGTTGTGACCGCTGAGATGGGGTGGCAGCGGCGGCGGCCTTGCCGAGCGTCCGGTAGAGTAGCTCCTTGCCACTGCAGATCTCCTCCCGCTTGAAGTTGGTCTTGCAGATTTGGAGGATGCTGACCTCATCCATCGTGTCGATGGCGTGCTGAATGAACGCCAACAACTCGTTAGCTATGAGTTGCTCCGAGCCCATAGCGACATAGATTAATTCGTGTCTGGTGCTGAGTTGCGGAACGCGACCATACTCGAGCTCGCATCGCACTGCACTGAATTAATTGTTCTGAGGTTTGTTCTACATCTGTCGCCTCCGTGACCGAGCCCTTGAACGTTTGACTCTCATTACGAAGGTTCTGGATTCGTTTCCTGATGAGGACAATGTCAAACAAATATTTATTTGTGAGAATTACCTCAATTTGGTTTGGATTTGAAGGCTGAATATCTTCTTCTTCAGCATTTAATTCGCCCACCGTTGGGCATATGCCTCTCTAGAGCTCTTCCAATTAGCTCGATCTTCAGTTTTTAGGAATGACCAGATTGTCCAAAAAGTACGTTAAGCCGTAGGTCTTAGTTACTATCTAAGCAATCGTTATGCGACCCATGCCAGTGACGCTGACTCCAGGGTTTGTGAGATTGGTTGTCGACCTTACAACCCACACGATGATGATGATGAGTGGTCATTGGTGGCTGGGTGAGTGAGGTTGGTTGTCCACATTCTGTAGCTATACACTGTTTTTCATATTTCATAGAGCGGGAGTCGTAAGAGGGATCGAGTATTTTCTCTCACAGTAAATTGAAATTCTGGGGAGACCCTATTCGGGCGCCATTTTTCTATTCCCTGAAGGAAAAATATTGCTTTTCATATTACGGATATTATAGGTAGCATGTACCTCTACTGACCCTTGCAGATGTTTTTTTTTTAATAAAATTAGTACATACTCACCTAAATATTATAGGGGTTTTATAGTTTCATATTTTCAGAAAGATTATTTTTACCCACGACGGAACGGAGCAGATATATGCGTTTAGGGTGAGAGATGTTTGTTTGTGTGTGCGTTTGTTGCAGGTATCAACTCTGCAAAATGAGCGGGTTCTATCAAACCCTGGACGGGAAGCAGCGGCCCCCTAGCCACTACACCACTGAAGCACTTTTCTTGCAAGATATCTGTAGTTCCTAAAGATGTCTATCCTTTTATATTACCTACGCTCGCGTTGTGTATGATATTATAAGGATAGGAATAAGACTTTCCCATAAAAAGTATTCTTTGTGTTAATCCAGGATACAAACTATTTCCATTCCAAATTTCATCACCATACCCTACCCTACACCTACGCTAAACTTACCCTACACCTACTCTACACCTACCCTACACCTGCCCTACACCTACCCTACGCCTACCCTACATCTACCCGACACTTACTCTACACCTATTACTATTAATATTATTTTTATTATATTTCCATACAAACCTTTTCCTGACAATAACAAACACACAAAAGAAAGATTTATCCAATTTGGTGCAGTCGTTTGGAAGTTATGCGCGTAAAAACATTTCGGTGATACATTTTTATATACCTATAGTATATGCATAATATGTTCAACCAAGAAGTATCAGCTACTGTAAATTACATTAAATGAACATGAACTTTTTCTCATTTCAATTCACTTGACAGATAAAATAACGGTTTCAATATGACAGAGTTTCCTTGAAAATTGGAAGCTAATAATTCTCTCAATGTCTGAGTGTACCCGACAGCTGTTTTATTAAATCGGCTCTGTGCCACACTGATAAGCATTACTTGCCTCTGTTTCAGTCTTGATTTTCCACAAAATTGAACGAGAGGTATAATATAATTTTGATATACGTACGTTCCATTCCTGTTGTGTAATTTTGCTAAATATGAGTTTTTGTGGAAATTAAATGAGATTATGTACGGTAACAAAATGTGACACTGTGTTTTCACAAATTATATTTACCTTACTAGAACTGCCTGCAAAATTACTAGGTACTCATTTAATATTACCTTATGTCATGATTAATTTTAGCCTAAATTTATATACCGAACATTCGTCTCGATTATGCTAAGGGTAACGTAGTAATGAATTACCTACGTTGTTATTGGCAAAATACACCCGCCCAAGGCGTGAAGCCATTTCTATAGAGCGTGTCGTGACTAGCTGCCTCTCATCTGGGACACACAGGCTTGAACTTCCAGTGTTTTCGAATTTCAAATTCATATCCAATTATTCAACGCACTTACGGTGGAGGAAAACTGGCACACAGTGAAGAAATTCAAATTCAACCCACACTGATTTAGCGTGTCGACTAAGCCTTTATACCCTATTTCAGGGTCGGTTCGAACTTCTTGGTGGGGATTTACGGGTATATGAGCAGTTGATGATTCTATATAAAGTATACCCTCTCACCTGATGAGGAAGAAGGAGCAGAGCACCGCGAGGAGAGGCAGCAGCGTCGCGAAGCAGGCCAGCAGCAGCGTCTGCATGTCCGTGAACCCTGAGAACACGGAGAGGACTGCGCAAGGTCACATGCCGTACACACCATAGGCCTTAAACGAGGACACATTGAGGGTTTTGAAAAATATATACGTTTTTAATGTTAGGGTGCATTCCCTCTGAGGCAGAGAGCGGCGTGGAGAGGAGAGTATGTGTCAAGCTATCATTGACAGAAAGTTCTGTTAATTTGTATGGAAACACAACTCCGCACTGCTCTGCTCCGCCTGTGCGAAGGTCTTAAACTATTTAAAGAAGCAATTGTGTAAAAAAGTTGTAAACCGCTATTAATGTTAACAAACCGATCCTAATTTCGATGAGGTTTTAGTCTATTTTAGGACCTGTTCGTTGCTGCAGTTATTTTTCTAGGGTTCCAGCAAGTCTGGTATTATGTAAGTTGAGTCTTTTTAGAACATATTTCAAATTATAATGACTGCATTGTCATAAATAAAGTAATTATTTAAAAGTTTTGTCTCATAATAATAATAATAAAATCATCATCACCCGTCATCGTTTTTACGATCAAGTGAAAGGGAAAAGTTAAGACGTCAAATCTCTGGTGTTAGACCTCAGTGTTAGACATATAGGAATGGTGGTTACTGCTCCGACAAGAGCAAAGCTCTTACATTGAAGAAGAATAACAACCGCTTAACTATAATATTTACCTATAGTTTAGTTTAGAGTAACTTCTGATCATGACTCCTCTCATTCCTGTTGTATGCCACTTAACCTAATCCCCGGCTTTTTTCAGCTGACAGCAACTAACTACCCTCCTTCAATATACTCTGCAAATCCAATTTTCTTTTCGCTTTTGGAGTGCTAGCAATCGATTTGCCGTCAAAGTTCGTTCGCCAGTTTACTGAGTGGACAATTTGAGATAAAGGTGCAACATAATGGCGATTTGGTGGAATTTTCACCGAATGATTTTGATCTTTTATTTATTTTATTCGGTTCAGTATTTCAGCAATGGACGTCATGAACGACGATGTTTATTTGATTGTTTCCCCAAAAATATGAAAACAAATATGCTACAAAATACTTGACAAGAAACAATTTCATTTTATTTTTATCGTGAACTGTCACACTAATATTATAAATGTGAAAATATATTTGGCGGTTTAGATGTTTGGATGTTTAGATGTTTGGATGTTTGTTCCGCTTTCACGCCTGTGGTCCGAAAGTTTTCCAACAGATAGCACGAGCAAAGCTCGGTCGCGCAGGTACTAATCTTACAGGTAGAGAACTGCCAAGTTAGCTCGTTACTGGTAGACAACTGAAATTAGAGATGTAATAAAAAGTGGATTAGTATTGGAAATTATGCCCATTCTGCCCATTCGGCCCTTTAGATTTGGCAAAATGCTCATTTTCGCTTTCTATTTACTATTCACTAGCGGTCCCGCTACGCTCGCGCTATTTAAGATTTTCCCGTGGGAATAAGAATTTTCCCGGTAAAAAGTATCTTATGTGTTAATCCAGGTTACAAACTATCTTCATTCAAAATTTCGTCCACATTCGTCCAGTAGTTAACAAACATCTAAACATCCAAATATATTTTCACATTTATAATATTAGCGTGTAACAAGTTATGAACTCAACTCCGTAACAACATAATGATTGTTTTTCATTAAAAATGTTTAACTTACTTTTGCAATTTTCACTTAAATTACACGTATACTATTAATACTAACAGAAAACGCAGTAATTCCAAAGTTTGTTGTTGAAAATAGCCGATTGCACGGCGCCGTCGTATTTTTTAAATTTTTCTACAGAAATGAAAACTTATTGTAGTTTACACTCGCTAATAACATTTTAGTAGCCATAACGCTTTGGCACCAAAATAAAGTCGTTTCTCATTTTCTAATGTTTTATGAGTCCCGAGTTGGGCGCCAATTAGTAGTTCTTTTTATATTATGATTACAATAATATATGAAACTAAACAATGATTGGTATTTATTTGAAATAAGAGTAATTTGTACAAACTAATGAAAATTTTAGCATCAAATAAAGTTTTAATTTATCGTTCCATGAGACCCGATTTGGGCGCCATTTTGTAAAGCTAAGTAAAAAGTAATAACACACATGTTTAACGGGTTATTGCCATGATTTTGGTTTAAGATAAGCTAACACGACGCCTGCTATGCACCTACGACGTAGGTGGTAATACGAGTATAACGTGTTTAGACTGCCGCGCGCGTAAACCCGCCTCGTAGGTGCGCTGTTACCAAATGCGTATGTGATCACCTACCGAGGCGGGTGGGGGGGGCGCATGGCTGTATTATTGCGTTTTTCTTTTCAGCAGAGCTCACCGATATTTCGACAACCTAAAAGTGTTTATAAGTAAGAACCGAGGTAAAAAGTGATAATGTTCCACTTTAAGAATACTAAGCGATTTGTTCAAAACGTACATTTATAAGAATTGAAATACAAGAAACACTAATCTGATTGCGAGGACTTTGGTTCATTTAATATTCTACCCTCGCAACAAGTACTCTCTGAAATGGCTGTAATGAGATAATATAAATTTAAAAGAGGAAAATCTAGTTGGTTTCATTTGATATTGCTATCACGTGGTGGGTGAATGACCTGCCTTTGTAATCTCTTAGATTCGGAAAGCTATTCCCTTCATTTTAAGCGGAGTAAAATAAAAAAGAAGGATATAGAGATAGCGAAGCAGATGTCGAATCGAGTAGTAATGAACACGAGAGTTGATACATAATTCTGTGATCGAAGGCTAATTCTCAATGTCACGCTCTAATTCTTAAGTTTGTCCCTTCTTTTCACCTTTAAAAGAATAAAAAGGGACACAAGAGAAAGCCATTCTAACATTAGAGTTGTCAAACATCGAATTTGAACCTTATGGCTGCGTCGATTGCACAATTCTAGAGTGCACTTAAACTATACGACTTAAAAATATCTTAATCTGACAGCTATTTTAGGTTATCTGTCATTCATTCAAAATAATATCATTCGTTCATCTGAATTCATCTCCTCTCTTTCATTGGTCATAAAAACGAAAAGAATGGCTGGATTTTTAAATTAGGATTAGGAGCATGACTGTGTGAACCACACTAGTTTGTGTTTGTGTGTTGTTTAGTCTGTGTTGGATTGGTTATTTGAAAAATAGCTACCTTACAACCCACGTTTCTAAGACTGTAAAGAAGTCCTTTTTTGGACGTTTTACTTAGGCTTACTGCTCATTAAACGTTTCGTGCTGTTGGACGTTTTGCTACTTAGACCTTCTGATCGGGAGGGCATTTGTAATATGAACATCATAATGAATCTTGCATGGGCTCTTGGGTGGGACCACAAAATCGAGTAATAACCGCAATATCAAAGTTGAGCATTATCAATATTTAAGTTTGGTAGGTTTTATTACATACTAGCTGTCCGCTCGCAGCTACGCTCGCGTTGTGTAAGATTTTTCCCGTGGGAATAAGACTTTTCCTGTAAAAAGTATCCATGTTGTTAATCCAGGTTACAAATTAAAATTAAATTTTATCCGAATCCGTCCAGTAGTTTAGGCGTGAAAGCGGAACAAATATCTAAATATCCAAAATCCAAATATCTTACGTTTTCACATTGTATATTTAAAAAAAAATAGCATTCTTTTTAAAAAACTACAACTTTGCCAAGCAGACATTAATAAAAAATAAATTCGTAAATTATTCAGGAACACATAACGCTGCTGGTTCACAACTTGTCCCGAAACAGCTGCTGAAAGCTGGAGGACTCTTCGTCCTGAATACCAATTTCCTACCTAGTACGGCCCGGGACTGTAGCAAATTGAAATATTGTGCCTTATTGTCTTTAACCTTACTGGCAAGCGCAGTGTGGGACGGCCACCTACGAGATGGACCGACGACCTGGTGAGGATCGCTGGGTCTCGTTGGATGCAGGCAGGCGGCTATGGACCGGTCGCGCTGGAGTGCGATTGGAGAGGCCTATGTTCAGCAGTGGACTTTAACAGGCTGAAATGATGATGATAATGATTGTCTTTAAATCGATGCATGGGGATCGTACATGCAAATAACAAAGCAAAATTCTAAAATTTCATCCGCCATTTTGATTCCCACGTAAAAGCGTCAGGAAAAAAAAAACAAAAAAAAATCACGTCTATATTATCCCTTTTTTAAAAGCTGATGTGTTAAAAAGTTTTTCTGAAAAGCGTCACTCTAAACTTATTCGCATATTTCAGAGAACTATGTCCTGCATACAAATGACCATTTTAGCCGTTCGTTGGCGAGAGAGGGTCCTTGCTGTAGCATATTATGTGTACACCTACGGACAGTCTGTGAATAACTGTCCACTCCTTTTTTCCTGACCTGTTATAACGTTCAGAAGTGACATCTAAAACTAAGTTTTGGGAAAAAAGCAAATATTATTTTACAAATATTATTTTTGTAAATATTGTTTTGGTAAGGTCAAAGCAAAATTTGCCTAATTTCTATGTAATTGCGTTTTTTTCTGTATCAAGCAATTTTATTTCTAAATAAAAAAACTCGATGTGAAAATGCGAGATTATCAATGTTGTTGATTCCAATTAACAATTACTGTTGCCAAGAACTTTATTTCAGAAAATAAATGCGTATTATTTAGCAACTTACTCTTGTCGTAGTACTTGTCTACTTGTGACCACAATCACAGAATGGAGTTAAAAGGGTCAGAGCCAGGATTATGACAAAACGGGACTCGCAGAGAGTATCTGCCGGGGATTAGCAATTTGCATACTATATGGAGCACGTGGCATACAACATGTACGATGCTGTTTATAAAAATTGTGAAACTTGTATTTTTGAATAACCAACCTTTTGGTGTGCTAAAACTTTTCAAGCAATTTTTTTTCTTGAGTTATGTTTTTATTGAAATTTGTAGTTTATTTTGTCTTCTTGTTTAACTTATTGGAACCCTAATAAATAACAAATAATTTATTAATAATTATTTATTTTTCATTTTGTATAAACTAATGTAAGCTACAAGTAACTTTTTGATGTATATTTTTGTAAATATGTAATTAAATAGTTAAAACATTTATTATAAAATACTCACTTGTATCCGGTGCAAGATCATTGTCCACTTCGTTAGCTGTTATATTCAACAAATTATATGCACTTTTGTTTTCACCCTTCCCAGCTTTTAACACTTCCACCAACTCCACGTAATCTACCTTCCTCAATATATCACTACTGTTCTTGTCTACTCGGTCCAGGGTATTAACACTCCTACCACTAAAACTTTTATTAGTAAGCTCACTTTCATTTATTTTTGCCGCTATTAAAAACTCAAAACGTGGAGGCTCCACAAATGACTCTGATTTCCCTTTAAAAAGTATATCAGTTAATGTTTCTTCTCTATCCGTCTCCGAATCTATAAGTTCATCAAGAAAAGGACTCGTCATGTTCATTCGTCTTTCAAGAGCGTCTTGGTCTAATCGAGCCAATTGTAGTGATGGTTGATCTTTATTGACCTTTTTAGATAGTTCCCTGTCTCTGTTCTGTTCGGCTGAAATTATTGCATCTAAATGTACGTTCACACGGCGTTGATCACGTTCTTGCTCCTCCGGTTTGAGTTGCGCTGCAATGACTTTCTTTGAGAAGTCATCGTCTCGATCCTGTTCAGCAGTCATCATCGCGTCCATATTATTATTCGCTCTTTTGTTCACCTCCTCTTCATTATACTTTACTATTAACGTATCGGTATTAGCATCTACTGGTAGATAAGTGTCATTATTATTATAATTATATACTATATCTGTTGCGTTGTCGTTAGAATAAGGCCTTGCTTGCACTATGTCAGCTGTCAGTAGTGCGCTGAGAAGGAAGAACATGAGTTTTAACTTCACGTTTGTCATTTTAATGGCGTTTGATCAAGTTTTCATTTTTAAATTGGTTTTCTGTGTTCTTCAATGAGCTTTCCAGTCCATTTTTCTATGACCTGAAACAAAAAGGGAACTATTAACACCAGAAGTTTTTAAGCAGCATGATTAATGAGGTCTTGACAAAGAAGACGTTTTTTCTCGACGTCAAAGAAATTTTATGTTTCTCATTAAGAGTTGAGTTGGAGAGATTGTTAACGAGGCAGACGTAATTTAGTACCGACTTCATTTTGGAACTTTTACTATATTACTTTGTAAAAAAGCTCTCCTTTTGTATTATTCATTGATTCCTTCTTTTTTATATTTTCCCTCATTAGAATGTGTCGACTGTATTACAATTTAACCCTGTGTAACTCAAACGTTTTTAATGAAGCTTTCAAATGTTTCTAGGTTGCATTAAGATCAAGAATAATTTTTAATGTATGTATGTACGAGATGTAAACACTATATTGCACAATAAAAGTAAGCAATAATTTTCAATAATAATGTTTAATTTTCTGGCATCTCACTATTTTACCTGGGGCCCCGCGCCGCTTCACCTACTTTGTGATTTTACTGTTAAGTTTATAATTTACTTTGATGAATGCATTTTTGTTTTGCTTGCTTTACTTTTTGTACTTTTTATACAGCATGAAATTGACATCGTTTTGTTCCCGCCGTGTAGTGATAGTACCCGTCAAACTGAACAACTTTTCACGAAAAAATAAATTCCTGCGACATAAATATTTTTGTGCTCTCCATACAAGATGGGTCGGTCGTCGGGAGTCTCACTTTGTATGGAGAGACCAAAAATGTTTGTGTCGCAGGAATTATTTTTTTCGCGAAAAGTTGTTCAGTTTGACAAGTACTATTACTACACGGCGGGAACAAAACGATGTAAATTTCAGCGTGTATACATACTTAGTTTACTTTTAAATGACATTCATAAACCGCCCGAAGATAATCGATTTGATGTTTCCTAATCAACCACGAAAAATCAGGCTCATGCTCAAAGGATGAGAGTAGAGCTCTAGACGGCTTAAATTTTAAACCAGTTATATATTTAAGTGGAACGACTTGTTGTGATTGGAACGAAACACTAAATACTTTGTACGTACATATAACAAATCATTCTAATGTGACCTTGAAAAGGACCTTTTTTAGTATATTCTTAATTTATCTATCTACCAGTAACAATACCTATTGTTGCAAAAAAAATGTTTGACAAAAAGGTTAGAAGCAAAATGGAGAACAGCATGGCGGCATGTTTTATCACAACAATAAAAATGCAAAATAACGATGAGAAGCTCGCTATTGGAGCGGACAGTGACGGATCGTCCTGTTGATTCCTATCATCTTCACAAAGCCAGACGAAAGTCAACTTCCTGAAGAGTGTTCCCACGCTACCTTCAACCTTAGAGTTGAAAAGTGATTTTTGACTTTCAAAGATATAAAATAAATAAATAAATAATTAAATACAAATGTTATTTATTTCCAAATTAATTCTTACAATAGTAGTGTTGAGTCTTCCCAGTAAGTATTCTAAAGATACTTGTAGTGGGGAAAAATATTAAAGAACACAAATATTTAAACTTAGGCTTTCGCGTCTCACTGCAGGGAAACCCTATCTCTTCTTGTCGGTTGAGTTATAACCTTGGGTGTGTAGTCACGAACCACACAGACACATCTTTGTATTTCGTATTTCTTTTATATTTTTCAACTTTTTTACATAGATATTTTTATTTGTGTTTTTATATAAAGTAAGTGCTGAGACTGCGAATATTAAAAAATGAATAAAACCAAAATGTAATTATCATAGTAAAAAAGCGGACACAAGTTATTTAAAAAGCTAAAGATATTCCATATCAAATCCACTATTCCAACAATTATTGGTTCCTCCGACTGATTCCAGGGACATTCGTGGTAATTTCAGCCAATTTCCGGAATTCGATAGTTGCATTTATCATGTCGTTGGTTCTGTTGCATCATCGGGTCTGTTAATTAGCTGGTTATCAATGTCATGAGTGGATGGAGTCAGGGTTATGAGCGGAGACTTGTTGACATTAGCTTTAGAAGGATTCAGTCATCCATTATGTGATGTTGTAGTATAGTGATTATGCAAGTCTTTACAGAAACTGAGTAATACGTTTGTATTCGATTTAGGGTGAAGAAAAATATCGTACATCATCTCCATACGCTTGTAAAGAAATTCAAAGATTATAAGTGAAGCTGACCAACCCGCACTGGGCTAGCACAGTCAACCAAGGCCTGTTTGCTTAGGGTGAGCTGGTGCACAAATTGTAGTGGTGCTCGCGACACCAACTACGTCACGACGTGTATTGCTTGCATAAGTTAGCTTAGCTCGGTACTCTGTACTTTAGTCTTACATTATACTACGTATCAACTACTTGTGTGTTTCTCTCTAATATTTCCAGGGCGCCCTCTGCTAATATTGCATAGCGACCCTTGCCAGTGCTGCCTTATGGCAGTGCTGGGTGGCATGTAGATTTAATAGTAAAAAGTAAATTGAGTGTAAATAATAAAGTAAATAAATCTCCGTGCACCTAGATAACGAACCAAATAAAGAGTGTAGTGTGGAAGTGTATTCTGAACTCCTTAAGAGCAGAGATTTTTTATCTTAAAGTCCTTCGATAGGGAATTACCTTATTATTATGTACTTACTGGTGACAACAAAAATATTGTATTGGATATACTCGTATTATACACTTATTTTTGTATAGAAACGGATACGGAAGCTGTGTCCGAATGAAACATGGCTAAACGAAACCGACCATTAATCACTGAGAGGGAGCCATTTGTCTCTCGAACCTCATTTCTGCCGCGTTGTTCTTTCGCTTCTATTGTGATGTGATGTTTCAGGTTTCAGACAGACCTGTCAATACACAATGGAAACATTTGTGTTTTAAACAAACAGCGACGTCGATGGTTCCTAAAATTTGTACAGTGTAAAATAAGTTAAATTAGTGCCTAGTGTTCAATCATGAAATTGATATATAGGTAGAGATGGGCGGAACACTTGATCAAACAAATGACGACCAGTGGACCGAAGCATTCACAAAGAAGAGTCCAAAATCTAAGCTTTTTAACAAAAAATTCAACCTACAAAAAAGTAACTAAAAAGTGAAAACTAAAATAAACCTTCTCTTAACCAACATAGAAATTCAAAATAGCCTATATTTTGCAATCAAATCACTATTAATTATTTACTCATACAATTTTATCTACACTTTTTGTAGTCGGTGCCAGCCAAATTGCAGGTAGGTATTCTCAGGTTGTGTTGGCGATTGCCTGCTGGACTGCGTGCGCGATGTACCTTCCACCGGTTTATTGCAGGTAGGTATTCTCAGTTTGTGTTGGCGATTGCCTGCTGAACTGCGTGCGCGATTTACCTTCCACCGGTTTATTGCAGGTAGGTATTCTCAGTTTGTGTTGGCGATTGCCTGCTGAACTGCGTGCGCGATTTACCTTCCACCGGTTTATTGCAGGTAGGTATTCTCAGTTTGTGTTGGCGATTGCCTGCTAGACTGCGTGCGCGATGTACCTTCCACCGGTTTATTGCAGGTAGGTATTCTCAGTTTGTAATGGCGATTGCCTGCTGGACTGCGTGCGCGATGTACCTTCCACCGGTTTATTGCAGGTAGGTATTCTCAGTTTGTGTTGGCGATTGCCTGCTGAACTGCGTGCGCGATTTACCTTCCACCGGTTTATTGCAGGTAGGTATTCTCAGTTTGTGTTGGCGATTGCCTGCTGGACTGCGTGCGCGATGTACCTTCCACCGGTTTATTGCAGGTAGGTATTCTCAGTTTGTGTTGGCGATTGCCTGCTGGACTGCGTGCGCGATGTACCTTCCACCGGTTTATTGCAGGTAGGTATTCTCAGTTTGTGTTGGCGATTGCCTGCTGAACTGCGTGCGCGATTTACCTTCCACCGGTTTATTGCAGGTAGGTATTCTCAGTTTGTGTTGGCGATTGCCTGCTGAACTGCGTGCGCGATTTACCTTCCACCGGTTTATTGCAGGTAGGTATTCTCAGTTTGTGTTGGCGATTGCCTGCTGGACTGCGTGCGCGATGTACCTTCCACCGGTTTATTGCAGGTAGGTATTCTCAGTTTGTGTTGGCGATTGCCTGCTGAACTGCGTGCGCGATTTACCTTCCACCGGTTTATTGCAGGTAGGTATTCTCAGTTTGTGTTGGCGATTGCCTGCTGAACTGCGTGCGCGATTTACCTGCCACCGGTTTATTGCAGGTAGGTATTCTCAGTTTGTGTTGGCGATTGCCTGCTGAACTGCGTGCGCGATTTACCTTCCACCGGTTTATTGCAGGTAGGTATTCTCAGTTTGTGTTGGCGATTGCCTGCTGAACTGCGTGCGCGATTTACCTTCCACCGGTTTATTGCAGGTAGGTATTCTCAGTTTGTGTTGGCGATTGCCTGCTAGACTGCGTGCGCGATGTACCTTCCACCGGTTTATTGCAGGTAGGTATTCTCAGTTTGTGTTGGCGATTGCCTGCTGAACTGCGTGCGCGATTTACCTTCCACCGGTTTATTGCAGGTAGGTATTCTCAGTTTGTGTTGGCGATTGCCTGCTAGACTGCGTGCGCGATGTACCTTCCACCGGTTTATTGCAGGTAGGTATTCTCAGTTTGTGTTGGCGATTGCCTGCTGGACTGCGTGCGCGATGTACCTTCCACCGGTTTATTGCAGGTAGGTATTCTCAGTTTGTGTTGGCGATTGCCTGCTGAACTGCGTGCGCGATTTACCTTCCACCGGTTTATTGCAGGTAGGTATTCTCAGTTTGTGTTGGCGATTGCCTGCTGAACTGCGTGCGCGATTTACCTGCCACCGGTTTATTGCAGGTAGGTATTCTCAGTTTGTGTTGGCGATTGCCTGCTGAACTGCGTGCGCGATTTACCTTCCACCGGTTTATTGCAGGTAGGTATTCTCAGTTTGTGTTGGCGATTGCCTGCTGAACTGCGTGCGCGATTTACCTTCCACCGGTTTATTGCAGGTAGGTATTCTCAGTTTGTGTTGGCGATTGCCTGCTAGACTGCGTGCGTGATGTACCTTCCACCGGTTTATTGCAGGTAGGTATTCTCAGTTTGTGTTGGCGATTGCCTGCTGGACTGCGTGCGCGATGTACCTTCCACCGGTTTATTGCAGGTAGGTATTCTCAGTTTGTGTTGGCGATTGCCTGCTGAACTGCGTGCGCGATTTACCTTCCACCGGTTTATTGCAGGTAGGTATTCTCAGTTTGTGTTGGCGATTGCCTGCTGAACTGCGTGCGCGATTTACCTTCCACCGGTTTATTGCAGGTAGGTATTCTCAGTTTGTGTTGGCGATTGCCTGCTGAACTGCGTGCGCGATTTACCTTCCACCGGTTTATTGCAGGTAGGTATTCTCAGTTTGTGTTGGCGATTGCCTGCTGAACTGCGTGCGTGATTTACCTTCCACCGGTTTATTGCAGGTAGGTATTCTCAGTTTGTGTTGGCGATTGCCTGCTGAACTGCGTGCGCGATTTACCTTCCACCGGTTTATTGCAGGTAGGTATTCTCAGTTTGTGTTGGCGATTGCCTGCTGAACTGCGTGCGCGATTTACCTTCCACCGGTTTATTGCAGGTAGGTATTCTCAGTTTGTGTTGGCGATTGCCTGCTAGACTGCGTGCGCGATGTACCTTCCACCGGTTTATTGCAGGTAGGTATTCTCAGTTTGTGTTGGCGATTGCCTGCTGGACTGCGTGCGCGATGTACCTTCCACCGGTTTATTGCAGGTAGGTATTCTCAGTTTGTGTTGGCGATTGCCTGCTGAACTGCGTGCGCGATTTACCTTCCACCGGTTTATTGCAGGTAGGTATTTTCAGTTTGTGTTGGCGATTGCCTGCTGAACTGCGTGCGCGATTTACCTTCCACCGGTTTATTGCAGGTAGGTATTCTCAGTTTGTGTTGGCAATTGCCTGCTGGACTGCGTGCGCGATGTACCTTCCACCGGTTTATTGCAGGTAGGTATTCTCAGTTTGTGTTGGCGATTGCCTGCTGAACTGCGTGCGCGATTTACCTTCCACCGGTTTATTGCAGGTAGGTATTCTCAGTTTGTGTTGGCGATTGCCTGCTGAACTGCGTGCGCGATTTACCTTCCACCGGTTTATTGCAGGTAGGTATTCTCAGTTTGTGTTGGCGATTGCCTGCTGAACTGCGTGCGCGATTTACCTTCCACCGGTTTATTGCAGGTAGGTATTCTCAGTTTGTGTTGGCGATTGCCTGCTAGACTGCATGCGCGATGTACCTTCCACCGGTTTATTGCAGGTATGTATTCTCAGTTTGTGTTGGCGATTGCCTGCTAGACTGCGTGCGCGATGTACCTTCCACCGGTTTATTGCAGGTAGGTATTCTCAGTTTGTGTTGGCGATTGCCTGCTAGACTGCGTGCGCGATGTACCTTCCACCGGTTTATTGCTGGTAGGTATTCTCAGTTTGTGTTTGCGATTGCCTGCTAGACTGCGTGCGCGATGTACCTTCCACCGGTTTATTGCTGGTAGGTATTCTCAGTTTGTGTTGGCGATTGCCTGCTAGACTGCGTGCGCGATGTACCTTCCACCGGTTTATTGCTGGTAGGTATTCTCAGTTTGTGTTTGCGATTGCCTGCTAGACTGCGTGCGCGATGTACCTTCCACCGGTTTATTGCAGGTAGGTATTCTCAGTTTGTGTTGGCGATTGCCTGCTGAACTGCGTGCGCGATTTACCTTCCACCGGTTTATTGCAGGTAGGTATTCTCAGTTTGTGTTGGCGATTGCCTGCTAGACTGCGTGCGCGATGTACCTTCCACCGGTTTATTGCAGGTAGGTATTCTCAGTTTGTGTTGGCGATTGCCTGCTAGACTGCGTGCGCGATGTACCTTCCACCGGTTTATTGCAGGTAGGTATTCTCAGTTTGTGTTGGCGATTGCCTGCTAGACTGCGTGCGCGATGTACCTTCCACCGGTTTATTGCAGGTAGGTATTCTCAGTTTGTGTTGGCGATTGCCTGCTGGACTGCGTGCGCGATGTACCTTCCACCGGTTTATTTAATTCTAGATTGAATAAATGGCTATTTGGTAATACATTTTATGGTTAGTGTTTTTTTTTTTTTTGTTGCCGTTGCAATTAATATTATAATTAAATGTATGACATATTATGACGTGTAACATTATTGCTAACAAATAATTTCTATTTCTATCGAAAGTACTTTAGGTACCTAAACTCAATACGACTTGGAAGTCGACGTTACCGGAACTCAACGCAAATGGAATAAATCAATTACGTGTATGATGTTGTAATGTTTCGAAAAATCTCTTAAAATATTAGTGCAACCTTACTTTAAATATTTTAGATTTATTAATAATTATTATTAAAATATTTAATATCTTTCTAATGTTTAAATCAATAATGTTTAAATGTTTAAATCAAGTTTGCACCTGCGACTACGGAGTGCAAATCAGTGCGACGTCTCTTTTTATCCAAACGAAACCGTACTATAGTGTCTTAGCTATAGTGTTTTTTTCTTTCTGCGACAAGGGGAATAGTGCGCGATCTTAATTTGAAATGTATATTTTATCACATTACTGTATACATTACGTTATTGTATAGTTTGACAACGTCAAGCGAATCTGGCATCAAGACAAACCTACAATGGTTTAATGATGCTTTTATTTAAATTGTATGCATTTTTTGTATCATAAAAAAAAAAAAAAGAAAAAAAAATGTAAACAACAAGTGAAATATATTTTTAACAACCTTACTTTCTTCATACGAATTTAAACAAAGCCGTATACTTTTTGAAGCAACAAAATTTATTCTCTTCTAAGTAGATGCCACAACTGCCACAAGCAATAAAGGAACAATTTACTCATTGTACAAATTTCCCGCGGGAAGAACAACGTGTCCAAAGTGATCCCGACGTAATTGCGATCCAATATCGACGCCAATTTATCACGAAAAAAACATTTTTCCAACAAGGGATTTTGTTACAATATTTTGGCACGATCGTAAAAAAGCCCATTCTTTACAGAGGACATTTTTAAAAGGACAGAAAAGGTTTGTTTTATGAAATATTTCTCAGTTATTTTACGAGGGTCGTTATGGATTAAAAAATGTAGCATTATTTTGAGTTACCTACTTATCAACAGAAACTCGTTTGCTTTTGAAAAAATAGAGTTATTTTTATTACGTACCCTAAAACAACGAATTATCTAGCCCGCTAAAATAGCACCTAATTAATTTTGACAGACGACGACGACAGACAGGCAAATGATGTCGCTGCTGTACATTGAGGCTTACTTTCGACGTTCTTACAAACCGAGTCATATAAAACATCATTGTACCGCGTATTCGAATGTCGTATGGTCCATACCATTCTTGCCATTTACCATTTACCATTTTGCTTCTTTGGTATTCATTTGGTAGGGTCATGTTTGAAGCGTAGTTACGTTTCTTGAGTATAGATAATTCGTTGAGGTAAAATGAATACTTAATAGATTATTATTGTTACAGATTATTAACAACAAAGTAGTGACTTCGTCGAGTTTGGTAATGAGCCTGTGTCCGGCCCGGATAGCCAGGGAGATGCAGGTTCATGTCCTGTCCAAGATTGACAAAATTTTTCATTTTCTGTTTTATTATTATTATATACTCAATAAATGTTTTGCATTCCACATAATTTTTGGACCCTGTTGTCTGCTAATAAAATTATTATTATTATGGGGAAACTTCTTCAGTTACTATTTTTTTTTTCTCAATTTTAAGACTCTCCGTAGAGGTAACAAGTACATATCGACGATCATTGACGAGTGCAGCAGATTTCCATTTCCATTATTATTAATATTATTATTATTATTATAAAGGTTATAAAGTGTTTTTATTTTTCCTAAAAGCAGGATAGATCATAGTAAGGTTCAAATCACTACGAGATGATTAAACAACAGGGGTTATTTCGTTATCACTTCAATCTGACAAATACTTTTTATATTATTATTATACTGGCGGTCCGCCCGCGTCTACGCTCGCGTTATGTAAGATTTTCCCGTAGGAATATGACTTTTCCCGGTATCCTATATGTTAATCCAGGGTACAAACTATCTCTACTCCAAATCTGTCCAGTAGTTTAGGCGTGAAAGCGGAACAAACATCCAAACATCGAAATATATTTTCACATTTATTGACCGAGCGAGCGAAGCGTCTCTGCTTCAGCTTGGCCAAAATTGCTTTTGTTTGTCTGTCTGTTTGTTCCACTCTACAGGTCGCGTTTCTCAATCGATTCTCGTGAAATTTTGTGAGCAGGTTCGATAAATTAATCAAATTTTTTGTCGAGTCAGTTTTCGGAAATTTTAAAAAATTACGGAGATATGGGGGTTGCCAGCTTACAACGTCCACCGTTGAAGCTGTTTTCCTCTACAGTCACATTTCTCAACCAATAAAAAAAATTAAATAAAAATATCATAAATCAGCCATTTAAAATAAAGTACTCGCGAGGTCTACAGCTCACGGAGCCGCTAGTAATATTAGTGTGATAATATTTTTTATGTTATATTTTTACTTTCAAGTACAAACATATATATTATCTTCCTGGAGTAATATTGCGCTTATCAATTCGTTTCCTAACGACCGTTTCCCGTGGGAAATTTGGTCGTTCGTTTTTATTCACCATGTTTATATCGTAGTAAAACAGGTAATATTGCGACAGGATGCGGCGGAATGGTCTCATAGGCATTATGATAACGGCGAAAATTTGCTGTTTCTTTAGTTAATAACTTTGAAAGAAAGTATGGTCTAAATGTATTATTGATAAAACAGCAATTTATTTGTTGAATTGAATTGAGAGCGTCTGTGGTCTAGTGGCTAGAGCCGCTGCCACCCATCCGGGAGACGCGGGTTCGATCCCCACCACGTACCAATGTGTTTTCGAATTTCGAATTCATATCTACGTTTATTCGTCGCTCTTACGGTGAAGGAAAACATCGTGATGAAACCTGCACACTCCAGCAAAGAAATTCAAAGGTTGTGTGTGAAGTTGACCAACTCGCACTGGGCCAGCGTGATCGACTAAGGCCTAATCACCCTAATTCAGTGTCAAAGTCAAATCAAGTTCAAAAATTTTTTATTCGAATTAAGATTTTTACAAATCTTTTTAATGAATTGTTGTTTTCATCCTCGCCAGGCTTAGGGATTTTGCTGACGCAAACAGCCTCCTTCCACCCGAGCAGTTTGGCTTTCGGGCCAAACACTCTTGTACCCATCAGGTCCATCGGATTGTAGAGCATGTCTACACCGAGTTCAATAGGAATACCCACAAACCGACAGGGTCAGTCTTCCTCGATGTGGCGAAAGCCTTCGACAAGGTCTGGCACAGCGGACTCGTATACAAGCTGTACAAGCTCGGTGTGCCGGACAGGCTCGTACGTCTTGTACGAAACTTTTTGTCGAATCGTCGCTTTCGCTACAGAGTGGAAGGTGTCCTCTCGTCCTCTCGCCCCATTAACGCCGGTGTCCCTCAGGGCTCCGTGCTCTCGCCCCTCCTTTTCGCGCTCTACACGAGCGACTTACCGAAGACCCCTTATTCGCAGATCGCTCTATTTGCAGACGACACTGCAATCTATACCTCAGAACGAGACCCCTCTACCCTTGTCTCTAGACTCCAAGCGGCTCTAGACGCCATCGGCGACTGGTTCCGCAAATGGAGAATAGAAGTCAATCCCGATAAAAGCACAGCAGTGCTCTTTCATCGTCGCGCTCGTGTTCAGGGGTACCCAAGCGTCTCTCTGTTCGGTCGCCAGATTCCGTGGTCCGACCGCGTCAAGTACTTAGGCGTCACTCTCGACTCTAGGCTATGTTTCCGCTACCACTTGCGAAACGTTCGCAACCGCGCCGCGTTCATTATAGGCCGGCTCCACTCCCTTGCAAACGGTCGAAGCTCTCCCTACGTAGTAAGGTCCGTCTTTATACCGCTTGCGTCCGTCCCGTAATGACATACGCGTCTCCGGTGTTTGCTCATGCGGCTCGTTCCAATTTGAGTCCCCTTCAGGTGATTCAAAATCGTTTCATGCGCAAGGCCACGGGCTGTCCGTGGTACGTGCGCAATAGGAATCTCCACATTGACCTCGAGGTCCCCTCCATTAAGGAGTACGTGCGTCAAGCGTCTAAACGATATTTCGATTCGGCCGTTACTCACCCGAACTTTCTGGTGAGAAAAGCGTCAATTTACTTTCCGCATCCCACTACGCGATTCAAGCGTCGTCCTAGACACGCTCTCACAGATCCGGACGATGAGATCACCGTCGCGATTAAAGCTGCCATTGCGTGTAGGCCACACACCAATACAGAATGCCCTTCAGGTAGAAACCGCCCCCGCCGGCGGGGACGCGGAACTAATAGTAGAATTAATTCAGTAAGACCCGGTAGGGGTCATTCTTCTCCGACGCGCTTCTCGCCCTGGCAACGTTCTGGGCCGCGGTCCGAGCCCGTCTGAGGGCGCCCCCAGTTACGTTGTCATAAAATTCCTAAGGGGTACGAGCCTTCTGCTCCCCCGCAAGTCCGCGCCCACTATATTACCACTCTGGTATAAATAGTGATTAGGTCCGTCAAAATAAAAAAAAAAAAAAAAAAAAAAAAAAAAAAATGATGAATTGTTAACCTTACACAGTCTAAACTTTGGGTGCGAATTAGGCTGCAGATGGAGGGTGCAAAAGAGAAACTAGAATCACTTAAAACGTAATTTATAATTAACTTTTAACATTATAATGCTGGCCGCACAGCATAAAATGATAATTACAAAAAAAAAAATTTTCAGGAAAAATAAAAAACCATATTTTGGTCATATCATTTCGAGATCTTAACCTAAAATTATATTCTAAATTGATTATGGAAGCAATTTTTTTTAAATTCCTTTATATTTTGAAAAACTAGCAATTTGGCAACAAATACGGCAGATAGGACAAGTTTTCTGTTTTAGTGAATAAAAATCTGATTTGATTTTCACTACAATCACTTGTCATATTATTCATGCAACCCGACATACTGATAACATATCAATGTCATTTTATTCATCGATATTTTTTTAATCAATCCCTACATATAAGAAATATTTATCATAATATTCTGGTGATTATTATTTTTTTGTATACTGATATTTGGTCTTGTAATTTGTTTCTACTACTAAAAATAAATTAATGTATTTTCAAGAAGGCATTATTATTTATGAGGAACCATGATTCATAATGAAATCAAAATTATAATTACAATTTTAATTTATAATTAAATAACTTCTATGGATAAAAACGAGGCCAAATTACTATTTCCATGCAAGTAAACAAAAATTCAACTTTACTATGAAATACTAGTATTTAATTGTAATAACATTGATATAAAAGCAATATTTTAATAAGTAGCTTTTTATTATATTTGAATAAGAGAATTTTCTTCATCATCTGATTCACCCTGATTTTTTTCGATTGCATCAACAAAATTAAAAGACTTGTAAAATGGGTGATAATGAACTGGGATAGCTTCTGTACCTATTACACAAACTAAATCTGTGTTCAAAGCTTTGCTAACTGGAATTGGTAAGCTTGCTTCAATTCAATTTCAACATAATCGGGTTCAGAATTAGCTGCTAGTCTTCGTCGTCTCATAGTTCTTATCACGGCAGCAAGAATGTAGCCAAGTAGATTAAACAAACCTCGTAAACCATAATTATGAATAATCTGGGTACCACTACAACCTGCAGTACCTTCATTTAAAACTTAAGTATCCGGATGATAAGCTTCTTCTAAAAAAAAACAATTTCTATTAGCACTGCTTAAAACCTATTAAAACTTAAATAAATAAATATGTGGGGAATAGAAATAACCTAAGAAAGTTATTACTGATTGTTGAACAGCTGTTTATTAGAATGACATCTTTATAATGGAATAAAAGTGAAGCAGGTATATGATCATCGTCGTCAGATCATATTTATGTCCCCACCGAGGGGCTCGAGACTACCCTGAATTAGGGCATACAGGTCTTAGTCAAACACGCTGGCGAAATCACTTTGGTACGTGGCAGGGTTGAAGTTGGCGCCTTCCGGATGAGAAGCGATGGCCCTAGCCATTACGCCACCGACGATCAGTAGATTCATACAAACGACATAGTGCTAATGGCTGAATCGTTGCAGGATCTACAAAAAATGCTGCATAGTCTTAACGCTGCCTCACTGTCAGTCGGTCACCGGATGAATTTAGACAAGCCTAAGGTCATGTTCAACGAACTAATCATTCCGGAACCAATCTCGATCAATAGCGAAGTGCTCGAAGCTATCCAAGAATATGTCCTCGGGCAGACATTGCAGTTGGGTAGAGACAACTTTGAGCGTGAAATAGCAAGAAGAGTACAGTTGGGCTGGGCAGCATTTGGGAAACTGCGTCATATCTTCTCGTTGCCACTACCGCAATGCCTGAAGAGCAGGGTGTGTAACCAGTGCGTACTACCCGTTTTGACATACGGAGCCGAGACGTGGAACATGACGGTGAAGCTGGCCCACCAGCTACATGTCACTCAGTGACCTATGGAAAGATAGGCTTTGGCGTGCCCTTGGGGAGGATACTCTTGTGGCTATTAGTGCATTCGGTATGAAAAAATTTGAACGGAATAATATGATAAGTGTTTGATAGCAATTTGGAGGAACACAATTTTTATACGAATATTACGATATCTGTTCATAGTATAATAAAATGAAATAAGGGTTATTTAATGTCGTTTTTTTTTTTTTTGACGGACCTAATCACTATTTATACCAGAGTGGTAATATAGTGGGCGCGGACTTGCGGGGCAGCAGAAGGCTCGTACCCCTTAGGAATTTTATGACAACGTAACTGGGGGCGCCCTCAGACGGGCTCGGACCGCGGCCCAGAACGTTGCCAGGGCGAGAAGCGCGTCGGAGAAGAATGACCCCTACCGGGTCTTACTGAATTAATTCTACTATTAGTTCCGCGTCCCCGCCGGTGGGGGCGGTTTTTTAATGTTGTATAATCATTATATTCGTGTTATTAAAAAAGTAAATAAAATAGAAGAATATAATACTAATTACTTATAACTTCGTCAATAATGCTTAAAAAAATATGGAAAAAATTCACGAGGTGTATTTGGACTCCCAGATTTCAAATATCGCATAACATTAAAAAAATTACAAGAGCTTTTGTCATTTTATTCTGTGGGGCCGGCGATAAGACCTATAAACTAACTAACCTAGGTGCGAATGAGTTCGATGTTAGAACTACACTGGCTATCGAATCGACGCGACGGCGCTCGCGGTGCTGGTGACGCTGCGTCCACGCTTCAGGGAAATGCTGCGCCGGCGTCTGGCGGCTGCCGAGTGTCCGGATTGGGCAATAGCGTAGTCTGCACTTTGAATGATAAACCGGATGTTACGTTGGTCGTGGTGTGTCGGTACCGATACGTATGCGCTATTTTATTTTTATTTCTAGTATTTATATTATGTATATCAGAATTCTTAGGAAATAGCATTATGTTCTTCAAGATGTTTTCAAATATGTACTGTGAGGATACCAATTTCTTTAAACAATTCCCTTAGGGAATCGCGACCACGCAATTCATATATGGAACGTATTGCCCTCTTCTGTAACGTAGGGTAGGCTCGAGCCCCTCGGTGGGAACGTATATGAGCTGTTGATGATTGCTTGATTGATTGGTTGATGATTACAAAAATAATAACATGCAATAAAAGTTACGATATGGTGAAATGATGTACTAGAATAATACGTAGGTAGCATGACTCCACTCCATTTTCGAACCTGTCAAAAGACAAAAGTCAATTTTTTTTTATTCGAATTAAGATTTTTACAAATCATTTTCCGACGTCAAAGCTATCATGGATGGCACGTTCACATGCCTGTACGAGTACATTAAAAAGCTCTAACCACCCTGTAAGTGATATAGAGGTGAGCATAATGTACTTTGGTTTAAGAAGGTCTTGTCTCAAATCGCACAAAGGATACAAAATGGGAGGGTCCCCGGAGGTCACTATTTCAGTAACGGAGTGCCTTCATAACGGGACAGGACCCGCCTGAGTTCAAATCCCGTTAGATGATGTAGGTTTGGTCCCGGCTTATTTGCCCGACTGCGTGAGATAGCCGGTATATTTTCTTCAAAAGAAAAAAAAATAAGTATTTTCTGAATTTCATCATCATCATCATTCATCAACAGCTCATATACGTCCCCAACGAAGGGCTAGAGCCTACCTTGAAGGTATTTATTTATAGCGGTCCGCCCGCGGCCACGCTCGCGTTGTGTGAGATTTTCCCGTGGGAATAAGACTTTTTCCCGTAAAAAGTATCTTATGTGTTAATTAAGGGTAGAAACTAACTCTATTCCAAATTTCATCCCAATCCGTTAAGAATTTTTTGCGTAAAAGAGTAACAAACATCCATCCATACAAACTTGCGCGTTAATAATATTAGTACAGATTTAACAATTCACTTTAGTGAAGCAAATTATTTTATTTTATTTTATTTTTTATTTGACAGGAGAACCAACAGTTATATTAAATCTAAATAATTAATACAATTGCAACTTTTAAACCAATTAAAGGTTCCCACAGATAGAACTAGGTAAAAAAATGATTGACACTAACAGCCAAGAAGACATTCACGTGACAAGTAAGTACATTAAGCACCAGCTTACCAACACCACAAAACACAAATTGAAACATTAAACAAAAAACCAAAAAATAATTCTCATCTGCGACGCAAGAACCGCAGCGCACAAATTTATAAACTATGTAGGAATTACAATTAATCAACCAATGTAAAGATGTGACTAGTAAGTTGACGCCTTACTGACTCACAGCTGTTATTGAATAAATCTAAGTCAAGTTTGCCGGACAACGAATTGAAAGTCTAACTGCTCGCAACATAAATGTATTCGATCTGTAATTAGTATTACAAGGTTTTAAATGAAGTAAATCATACTTGCGAAAAGATCTAGCAGGGATGTTAAAATAGGGAAAGTAACTCAGGACTATCAATGAGACCATGGACAATTTTCATCAAGAAGATAACATCGGCTATAGATCGTCGGTTCTCTAACGTTAATAAATGGTGTTTTTTACATATCCTTGCGTAGTCAATAGAATTGTATTGAGTTTTTGTATGGTAGCATAAATAACGAATAATTTTTTTTTGGACGTTTTCAAATCTACTAATATATGTAGCGTATCTTGGATTCCATATTTGAGAGGCATACTCCAGGCCACTACGGACAAACGTATAGTACAAGATTTTAAGTGTTTTAGCATTAGAAAAGTTTTTTGAGTTACGCATCAAGAATCCTAATAAAACCACCAGAAATTTTGATGATATCGGTCTTAGACGGGCGGACGTACTATAAAGATTTAGTAGCTTTAGAGACAGTAGCTTCAATATGTTCGTCAAACAATAACCGAGAATCATGCATCACGCCAAGATCGCGCACACAGTGAACTTTAAGGAGAGGTTGAGACTTAAGGACATAGCTAAAGGTCACCGGACAATGTTTTCGGCTAAACGTCATAAAATAACACTTTTTATATTTTTACACATTAGGTACAGTCGCTCAAAAAATGGATGAACACCCTAAGGTTGAATGTTGAAATTATAGAACAACAAAGATTATATTTTCGTTTGCTGATAGATCTACCACTTGGCCTACGTAAACCACTTGAACTGTCATCAACGGCCCGTTACAGTCCACTGCTGGACTATGAGCCTCCTCCACTCAAGTGGAGGGTTTTGCTTTAATCTCCACGGTTGGTAGGCGGGTTGGAGATCGCAGATTAAAAGGTTACTGTATCAGAGAGCGCTGCTGCCCGTTCCCTAAGTCGCCTCTTACGACACCCACGGGAAGAGTGGGGGTTGGTGACAAATGTATGTATGTATGTATGTATGTGTAAATCTATATAAAAATGAATCACCGAAATGTTTGTACGCGCATAACTTCCAAACGACGACTGCACCAAATTGGATAAATCTTTCTTTTATGTGTTCGTTATTGTCAGGAAAAGGTTGTATGGAAAAAAATTAAGGTTTGTATGAAAATAAAATAATAATAATAGTAGTAGCAGGAATAGATAGGGTAGGTGTAGGGTAGGTGTTGGGAAAAATGGCAGGACAATGTCTGATCTTTACCTTTCTCCGCGGAATATCAAAAGACGCGCCGCCGCCGCCGATAATTCAATAGAGCCCATCGAAGGACGCCACTATTCACTGAATTGCTAAATCAGACTTCACCCGTCGTCATTATCCTCTGCAATTACACTGAATTGAAATAAGGTAAGAGCGTCGGTGGTCTAGTGGCTAAGGCCGCTGCCTCCCGTCCGGGAGACGCGGGTTCGATCCCCGAATCGAATTTCTAATGTACGTTTCATATGTACGTTTATTCGATGCTCTTACGGTGAAGGAAAACATCGTGATGAAACCTGCACACTCCTGCAGAAGAAATTCAAAGGTTGTGTGTGAATTCGACCAACCCGCACTGGGCCAGCGTGATCGACTAAGACCTAACCGCCCTAATTCAGGGTAGGCTCAAGCCCCTCGGTGGGGACCTAGGTATATGAGCTGTTGATGTGTGATGTGTGAAATAAGGTCCTAGTTACGACGAGCGGATGGGCGCGCGGCGACGACGTCAGGCGTTAACATAAAGATAAATCTTATTTTAATCTTAATATAAATGTTTTGTAAAAAGAATTATATTCACGATGAAATTTTTAAGGTCAATGACGAAATAAAAGCAGTATAAATAAAATACAGAAAACACGTATGTCTTTTTTTTAATCAGGCGTAAACATATCCTGATCTACGCGTGCGTCTTATCACGACTGGGCGAGCGGCTCTCCGCTCGTCATGTTTCCAGTCTTAGAATGACTTATCTATCGATCTTGAGGCCTAATCACGTTTCATCACGTCGTATCACGTCTAGCCACGTTACATCACGTCACGAACGATAATGAAGGTTTCGGAATACGCCCCGAGGGTCAGAAAATGGCCGCCAGACGCGAACCCTTGCCTTTTCTTGAATTTTATTTGAAAAGTGACTGTACGCTGAATTCGTGTCTTTTGCGATCGGAATTGGGAAGGTGAATAGAGGATAGATTTTTTTTCTAGTTAGCATTCGTATTCCATTTTTTTAATAATAGAAATAACAAGCCTGTTTCATCATCATCATCATCAGCCGGAAGACGTCCACTGCTGAACCCCCATAGGTTTCCACCGTGAACGGTCCTGCGCTACTTGCATCCACCGGCGCCCAGCATCCTTCACCAAGTCATCTGTCCGCCTTGTGGGAGGCCGTCCAACACTACGCCTTCCAGCCCGTATGGTCGCCTTTCGAGAACCTTTCTTCCCCATCGGTTATCATTTGCCACTTCAAGTTGGTTATCCTGAAAGTTATGTCGATAACATTGGTCATTGGTTACAAGCCTGTTAAACTTTAGTTAAATACCCAAACCAACCGTTTATAATAATATAATTACATGACCTAAGCTCGTATGTTTACGTTCGCGTATTCTCTTCATTATCTACGCAGCGCAGCTAGTTATTTTATATTTGAATAATTTCGGTTAAATTTGCAAATAAGTTTAAGTCTAGGCATTAGGTAATTACCCAGTGAGGTGGTACTAACGGCTAGACGTTGACTACCTAGGTCGTCTGGAAGTCAGGGGCGAGATAAGAACCTGTTCAATGAGTAACAATACCCTTTGTTCAGATATCGGGTGCTAAGGAGCTAATTAAAGATATTTACGTAAATGCATGTTTTACTTTTCATAGCTCTTGGCTAGAATTTTTATTTATTTTAAAAGTAAGTAGGTATAGACTCTTATTTGATATTTACGGAGTTTGAAATACGTTTTTGTGATTGTGTAATCATTTAAAAAAAAATCGGAGTACAGTTCTTCAAGAGAAACTCGCGACTACTGCAGAGTCGTGTGCTTTAGTTTTTATGATATTCTGGGTTGCACTTTTTCGATAAACTGTGATGCGGAATTTTGTTTGTCGTGATTGCGTGTCACACTCGCAAGTCTTCTACAAAGATCTTCGTCAACAGCTCATATACGTCCCCACCGAGGGGCTCGAACCTACCCAAAAATCAACATGAAACTATTTCGAAATTATTGAAATTCATGAACATTATTACATTTCACAAAACTTTTTTATTTTTCTCAAGTGTAAACAGAACACTTACTCTTGATTAGTATGACCTACGTGATAGTGACGTGCTGCATTTGTGCTTTTATATTGTTAAAGACCCTATCTGCTTGTTCTAAATTAATTTATCAACCTAAGTTCGGAATTCTGTTTCTATTAATTTAGTTAGTTCTTGTAGTATTCAAAGTGTTTCACTTTGACATCTATTCTGTGTAATAGAAAAGAAGGTTATTAACGGAGAGTTTGACTTGACTTGAGGTTTTAGTTTGTCTTTGCATTCTTCATTTTTTGTTATAACTGAACAATAGGCAGTAGGGACATTGTCAATCTAACAATCAATCGATCAGCCTACTGCAGTCCACTGATGGACGTAGGCCTCTCCAAGGGCACGCCAAAGCGCACCATCAACCGCTTTCCTCATCCAGCCACCACCAGTGACCTTCCTCAGGTCATCAGTCTACCTGGCAGGGTGGCGTCTCACACTAGGTTTGCACAGACGTGATCTCCAATCGAGAACCCGTCTGCTCCAACGCTCATCGGTTCTACGACAGACGTGGCCAGCCCACTGCCACTTCAGCTTGTTACACTTCTGAACGATATCTACTACCTTGGTCCTCTGCTGGATGATTTCGTTTCGGATTTTATCCCGTAGCGAAATACCAAGCATAGATCTTTCTCGCTGAGAGACATGTAGCCGGTGGCACAGCTTCACCGTCATGTTCCACGTCAAAACAGTCAGACATTGAGGTCAAACAAAAATCCTTTTTGTCCCGATTACACTGGGTTTGATTAGCTAGCTTAGCTAATTACTTTTATATCACAGGATAACGTGAATATTTGTAACGTTACGACATCCACGGGTTTATCTTCATTTGTTTAATTAGGTAATAAAAAAAATAAAAGTTTAATGTAGTCGTGAAAGTTGTTTGGTTTCATAGACTAGCGTAGCGAGATGTATTGCGTAATTTTAGAACGTTGTATTTTTCTATACATATTTATGATAAATCAAGTATATTCCGCTTGGCAACATGACTAATGTTTTCCGACGAAGTGTCAGGTAAAGATTGATAGCGGAGGAACATGAAATTGATATAGAAGAATAATGGGATATTGTGAACGATGGAATAGCTTCAGACAAGGTCCTTATGTAGGGTTGTTTGTAAATATGATGTATAGGACAATAGGAAGGGTCGGGTAAAGGGTATCATTTGATTAAAGAAAAGAAAAGGAGCGTTCAAAACTATGTTTAAACATTTTATTTTATGCTTTTAAGTTTCTATTTTCGTCGGTTGATTTTTTTGTGAATAAATAATGCTGGCGTAAATTTGCTGAGACGTCGTGGTTGCCTGGAAGAATATGCTTCCAGTTTTCTTTGTAGAATAATTTATTGTAATTGTGAATTACAATTGTCTGTTATTTTGAACAGACCTCAGACCGTCGTTGACTACCCTACCCAGTGCGGATTGTTTGATTTCACACACGACTTTTAAATTCTTTCACATGTGTTATGCAAGTTTCGTTACGATGTTCTCCTTCACCGTAAGAACGTCGTTTAAATAAACACATGAATTAGAAAATTAATAAAAACGCGTTTGTGGGGTTTGAACCAGCACCTCCCGGTTAGAAGGCAGCAGCTCTAGCCCCTACACCACCGAACTCATTGTCATTAATACAATAGTTATTTGTATTATTATATTTGTATATTAGTTTGGCGACAGTTAACGAGGAGCATAATTTGTGAATCAAATCGACCGGCTGCGTTAAGAAAATAGAAGGTGGCTACCCTTATGGATTCTTCATGTCTGTCTGTCTGTCCGTCCGTATGTCACAGCCACTTTTTTCGGAAACTATAAGAACTATACTGTTGAAACTTGGCAAGTAGATGTATTCTGTGAACCGCATTAAGATTTTCATACAAAAATAGAAAAAAAACAATAAATTTTGGGGGTTCCCCATACATAGAACTGAAACTCAAAATATTTTTTTTTCATCAAACCCATACGTGTGGGGTGTGTCTATGGATAGGTCTTCAAAAATGATATTGAGGTTTCTAATACCATTTTTTTCTAAACTGAATAGTTTGCGCGAGAGACACTTCCAAAGTGGTAAAATGTGTGTCCCCCCCCTGTAACTTCTAAAATAAGGGAATGATAAAACTAAAAAAAATATATGATGTACGTTACCATAGAAACTTCCAACAAAAATTGGTTTGAACGAGATCCAGTAAGTAGTTTTTTTTTAAATACTCGTAAATCGTAAACCGCGGCTACTATCTAGTCGTATTATTAAAACATCGATCAAAGTTACAACGAACTACAAGAACTTTTATGTTACTTGCTGCTACGGAACCCTTCATGGGCGAGTCCGACTCGCATTTGGCCGCTTTTTTTATATAAGTGTGTTTAAAAATATAATATATTTATTTATTCTTTCTGATAATGAACCACCGAAGTTCTTATGAATTACGTGCTTGCAGTCGTGTATTTTTAAATCAACACGAAATCAAATAAGTTACGTACAATACGTAACGAAGCCAGCTCTGCTACGATGTTTGCTGATCCTATAAGCTGTTCCATGGAATGAACAGTTGCACCGGGCGTGGGTTGAGCGTGAGTGGGCGAGGGTCGGAAATCTTCTTACTGAGAATTCTAAATTGAATGTTTACCTAGCTTACTTTATGCAGGATACGTTAGATAATATCTTGATGAAACTTCTACTACTTACTCGTAATTACAGCCTGGAATTGGAATTCCGGTTGGGATACAAATAAATAGAAATTTCTTTGTGAGACTCATGTGAGACTCACCTACTTTGATTAGGACATTGCAGGAGGAATCACCTGATTGTCTAAAAAGAAAGTCGATTCCGTGCTTCGAAAGGCACGCGAAGCCTTGGGTCTCGGCTGCTACACTTACTGAAGTAGTCGTTACACGAGCCATGTCGGTGGACTTAGGCAGCTCTATATATTACCACCAGGGTTTGTGAGGTCGCTTGTAGACCTTACAACCCACGTGAAGAAGACTATTGTTTGTGCACACGACTAAAAATACCGTCGGTTCGGTTTTTTTTTTCAGTAGTAGTAATGTAATTCTTGAAATGTCATTGAGCTGTAAAGAGGTACCACATGAAATAAATTAAGAATAAATTGTCGAACGCCAATAGGTCGACATCGATTTATCGAATGATCAAAAATGGCGATAATCCAATTGGTTCCATGCGGCTGGATACTTTAATCTTGATAGCGCCGCCTTTATTAATTTTTATCATTGTTTATCTAGCAACAGCAATAAGAACGGTGTTCGTAACCATAAGAGCGGTGTTCGTAATACGAGGCTGGGCTGGGCATTTGTGCAAAACTAATTTATTAAAATACTAGCTGACCCGGCAGACGTTGTCCTGCCATTTTCCCCAACATCTACCCTACACCTTCTTTTTTTTCATACAAACCTTCTCCTGACAATAACGAACACATAAAAGAAAGATTTATCCAGTTTGGTGCAGTCGTTTGGAAGTTATGCGCGTACAAACATTTCGGTGATTCATTTTTACATATATAGATAAATAATTTCCAAAATCAAACACTCACTAACGTATTACCAGCCAAAAACATTACTCTCCCCACTAGCTCCGATGCAATCGGATGAAAAGCTAAGCCTTTACTCTTCTAGTTTTCTCTACCGTATCTCGAAACCAATCCCGCCGTATATTATAAGAGTCTTTCCACATATTTTTGCAAGGCTGTCGACGCTTGGTCACACTTCCATTGCGCTCTAAGTAGCAGTGTATGAACTGCAATGTGCTTTTTAAAGCGAAGTGAACATAAAAAATGTTCGTAAGTCGGGCTGCTAAATTCGCTGAGTAGATGGGGTTAAGGGTCTACAGTATAATATTTTAGAAGAAGTAAACACCATTTTTACACTTATTATAATTATATTTTATTTTTGAGGAAAAATACTTTCGTCTGTTTTTGGGAGACGGATAAGATGACAGTAAAAACACAAAGGAACTTAGTGGTAATGAGTTTCTATATCCAACATACAGATGGTCTGAATTAGAATTTTATTCTAACTTTCTTTCTTTCTTGTTGTGTAGGTTTTACATACAACAACCGATTTTAAAAACACTGGTGACGTAGTCATTATACGAGACATTTGGTGACTTTTACGACTCTATAACACTGACAGTGGTTTGTGAGGTCGGTTGTTGATTATGCATCCTACAAAATAAAGAATAAAGCCTACGGACGATTTTTCGACAGAACGATTCGTCTTCAAACTGCCAAACTAAAATGCAGTTGAAACACAGTCCGTCTGTGTAGCACCTTTAGTAGGAGCAAGCAACTCGATTCCCATTTGTCTGTGAGAGAAATGCGTCTCTCTTAGCACAGCTCGAACACAACTCCGAATCGACATCACTCACTGCGTCCGCGCCGTTTTTTAGAAAGAGATCCTCTCTGTTCTCATTTAAAAAGGTGCCCCGAAACGAGGAAAAAATACTTTGTTTTGGCAAAAGTTAACGAGGAGCATTTGTTACGCAAATTGTATAATTTGCGAATCAAATCGACCTGCGTTAAGAAAATAGAATGTAGTCGCAGTTTTTTTTATATTTAAATTTGATTAAAAATGAAATTTAAATTTATTCTTTCTGATAACGAAAGTTGAAACTTATAGCCAGGGCAGTGAACGCTAGAAGAATATGATCTAGAGCGTTTTCCTTGCTTTGTTAGGCTACCTGGTCGGATATGATGGTCCAAGTTAGGCCATTTGGAATATATAATTTTAAACTACCCGCGACCATGGTGCTTGCAACAGCGCCGATATATCTCGGGTCTCCTCAACAAAAATAATATTGCGGTAAGCCCGTAAAATGTCTCATAAATGTTAGGCCATTTGGAGTGTATATTTATTTTTATTCATTGGTTCGCCAACAGTTTTACATAATATAACTTACAATAAATACATGTCGTATTGGTAGTATGCTAAATATTATACTAAATAACATCAAAAAAATATAAAATAATAACTTAACTAGTTGCACAAACAAATTTACGAAGTTTGTTAATTGATTCTGCGTGTATATCCGTTTTGTTACTTGGCCATTTTTATGATTTGGAAAGTCTTGGAATAGCAGACTTGGCACCAAGTACTGATTTTCGGAAAGGAACAGCAAGGGGGACGCGAGGAAGACGACGAGGAACACGCAAACTGAAGCCCCATAGTAATTGGGGACAGTCAATATTATTGTTAAAAATTTTATGTAGAAATACAATGTCCAGAATATCTCTTCGTTTAGCAAGTGATATCATTTTTAAGTGCTGCAATCTAACTTAAACAGTTGTCGTGGCTGATCTGAAAGTCTTTAAATAGACTTCGGACTCAGGTCGACCGGAGTAAAGATGGTATATTGTCTAGGTGGAGATTCTCCAATAATACTGACTTGAACTGTGTGTGCGCAGAAGTACAGACTATGGCCCAGATGGCCGTAGCGAGTATAGGATTAAGTATGCTATTTTTGGCATCGGTGTAAACTGTTCCATAAAATATTTTCGTTTCGTCCGACGTTCTATGTCTGATAAAAATTATAATATCAAATAGTTCTCTTTCTCGGAAGTAAATATAAAGAAAAATGTAACAATAACTGAGTTTGACAAAAAACTTTTACGTTTTCTTTTCCAAAGAAAAACAAGGTTATTTGATCCAGGCCCATTCGCGCGTCCCCCGAAGCTGTTTGCTATGGAAGTAGAGCTCGGCGAGATTGATGCTCAAACTAGATCAACAGCGAGACTTGGCCGGTTTTTTAACTCACGCGCCCTAGATTTGCCCTTTATCCTCAAAATGGGGTTCTAGTGTTACAGTTTTAGTTTTTTTAAACAACCCTAAAAACATAGTGTGTGTCACAAGAAGTTTACACCTCTAGAGGTTTTATGTAAAACCGTTGGATTGACTAAAAATTTATAAATTTAAATAAAATATCTTTTATCGCAACGATTCTTAGGTAATATTGTTATATAAATATAAATTGGATATAAATATTTATTTGTGAACATAGGTTAGGTACATATTAAAGGTGATGAAGTTTCATTTGTTCGCTATGTATGTATGTCCAACCCACTTAGTAGGTATACAAATATTTAATCAGTCGCAACATCTTATTACTAAATTAGTAGGTAAAGAATACTATTATTATGTCCTAGTTCTTAATTAATGTCTAGAAATTCGTTTACACTATAGTAACATTTTTCAAGCAGTATTGTATGAACAGGAATTTAGAGAGTATCAACTTTACACTATAGTACAAGTTACAGTAAGTATATGAGGACGCTTGTGGAGCGACGCGTGCGCCGCCCCGGGAGAATAATAATGAAGGCTTTAGATTGCCTGCGTTGACAGCTTTCGAAACAGCCACGTTGCCTTGCTTTAGATGAGACACGTGCAAACGCAGTTTCATGATTAGATTAAATACCTATATCTATTTTTAAACTCCTGAATCTTTTCAGGAGTCTAAAAATAGATATAGGTATTTAATCTTGAATCCATCTAGATCAAATATTAGAAGATTGCCCATTAGGGTCAACTTAAGCTCCATACACAGACAGTCGAAAAACAGCACAAGACTGGGACAAATGGTGAATTATCGTATCGAAGGCCAAAACACACTTTAGGTCTCTGAGGCGAAGAAGTAAGTAAACAATCAACCAATCAGCCTATTGCTGTCCACTGCTGAACGTAGGCCTCCCCAAGGGCACGCCAAAACACACGGTCACTCGCTTTCCTCATCCAGCTACCACCAGCGAACTTCCTCAGTTCATTAGTCCACCTGGCAGGGGGGCGTTCTACACTGCGTTTCCCGAGACGTGGTCTCCATTCGAGAACCCGTCTGCTCCAACGCTCATCGGTTCTGTGGTGGCCAGCCCACTGTCACTTCAGCTTGCTACACTTCTAGACGATATCAACTTCCTTGGTCCTGTGCCGGATGATTTCGTTTCGGATTTTATCTCGTAGCGAAATACCAAGTTCCAAGAAAAGGAGTCCAGATTCGCTTACAAATGATATCACAGGAGTAAAGAAAAGAGATGCCTTTGCCCAGCAATGGGAACGAAACTCGCCCCTGGCCGAGTGGTCTGGTCGGACAGTCGTCAGTCGACATGCAAGCACTTAAGTTAAAGGCAAGTTATCACCAGTTCATATACGTCCCCACGGAGGGGCTCGAGCCTACCCTGAATTAGGGTGATTAGGCCTTAGTCGACCACGCTGACCCAGTGCGGGTTGATCGACTTCACAAACTACCTTTGAATTTCTTCGTAGGAGTATGCAGGTTTCATCTCGATGTTTTCATCACCGTAACATCCAAATAAACGTACATATGAATTCAAAATTCGAAAACACATTGGTACGTGGTGGGGATCGAACCCGCGTCTCTCAGAGAGGAAGAGGCAGCGGCTTTAGCCACTAGACCACCGGCGCTCTGACTTCACTGTACTAGATTTTAATACCTGTTTATTAGGTATAATTTGACTAATTCCGATCCATTAACATTCGTGCTAGGGAGATGTTAAAAGGGGGTGGTAAATTGATGCATTTGCAATTCAGAGCCGTTTGGAAACGAAGTGAGCGTTGAGCAATACTCTGAGTGCGCTTTGAGTGCGGTTCTGCTTGCATTTCGTAATGCAGTTCAGACTAGATAATTACTACGTTCAAATTCGGAATGTTTATTTTATGATAGAAATATTGCTAATAATAATAATAAGTTAATAAGTTTATAAGTTTAATAACATTTAACATATAACAACAACAATTAACGCATTAACATTTATATAGTGTTTTTTTTTAACTCTACTTAGCAAGTATGCCAGGTTTTATTGTACTTATCTGAACGGTTTGTAGCATAGACTTGAAATTTTTAAAAGCTTGTTGTAAAACATATTTTAATGAAAACTTATATTATTTTAGTTAATAATATATAGTGGAGCTTGTGGTTACTTTGAATCTTAAATTTTGTGTTACAATATGAATTGAGTTTTATACATTCAAATAGCCAAGTAACTGTAAATTTTTACCAATATTACAGACAGACCTTTGCCCTTACCAAAACCATAAATTTAAACAATTTTTAACATTCATCTGACATGGTTAAAACTCTTCCTATATATTAATTATTTTCTCAAATCTTTCTCATGTGATCAAATTAAATTCACTGGGTAGGCATTTGATTTCCCTCCTTCTTTTAATACAGTGTGTCATAAAAGAGCTGAAATTAATGACCGAGCGAGCGCGAAGGTATGTCTATCTGTCCATCTGTGTGTTTCTTCTCCTCTACAGGTCATATTTCTCAAACGTTTCTCGTGAAATTTTGTGAGCAGGTTCGATAAATATATAGATTTTTTTATCGATTCAGTTCTACAAAATTTTTCTAATGGAGGAAATATGGGGCTTGAATACGTAAAAAATCATATTTTACCCATTTTGAAAAAAAAGCTCGCGAGGTCTACAGCTCACAGAGCCACTAGTATTTCTTATAATTAAAAGGTAGACAACCGAACTACTCTTACCTTTATTTTTTCGTGGCAATATAAAATAACTTTATCGAGTTTCCAATCTATCAGCAAACAATATTGAAAGTAGCTGCCATGGAACAAGAAGGTCTCAGTAGCAATAAAGCGTGTAGACATATTTACAAGAGAGTAGTGAGAAATAACCGCGACTAGTATTAAAAGAAAAGGAATATTATCCATTAGTAGAACAAATAGTGGAAAATAAAAAGTTTTTTAGGTAAGTTGTCATCAGTTTCATCTATCTTATATGTCCCTTAATAATTATTTCGACCTTTTGTAACACCCTGTATATTTCGATTGAGTAGGTACACTTGCTACTTATTTCTCGTTGCATTTCACTGGATTTGGCTTAAAACCAAATCGTATCGGATCTTGGCCCAGTTTACAGTAGTCACCTTGTAATTTATTCACTGAAGAACTAGTAGAGTTCTACTTAATAGTATTTATGACACTACTAGCCGTGGAGTTTCCCATCGAATTTCCATAAAACTGTTCCCTGTTAACCTTCAAAGAAGATGGTTTTTCGAAACTTCTTTCTTAGTTCTCACCAACAGAATATTATTATAACGAGTACATTTTCTATTTGTACTGCTATCCTCACTTTAACAACTCGCTCAATACAAATATCCACCCACACTTTGTCTCGTATAATACTAAACCCATCAAGAGAAGAAAGTACTCGTAGAATTGTAAATTTTAGTTATTTTGTTGCCCATCGTCTGTAAAAGTTCACAAGACACTTGTTGGTAACTTTATCTGTTTCTTCACCTTTACCTAAGCGTCGTTGGTAGTGCCATTCATCGGGAGGACGCGGGTTCGAACCCCGCCACGTGTTTTTTTAAATAGAATATTGTTACTTACAAAATGAATGCTAATTGAAAAAGTATTGTAAAATTCTGGTACTCAATCAATGGATATATGTCCTCTAAGTAGTCTGATATAATAACAGCTTATAGTAACATTTTTATATAGTTTCTGCTTAACAATAACTTTGAAGTCTAAAGGTAAATTTTGATTATCATAAATTTTCTTTTTCCTTATTATAAACAGCACTTTTTTGCAGACAGCTACAGTCTAAACTAGACTTGCCTGTCCACCTTCGTCTGTTGTTGGTTATAACAAAAAAAAAACACAGATTTCGTACCTCACACGACTATCGAGCACATTAGAAATCAATCTATGTTCTGACTTTTTGACTTTTTTCAAAAAGGTTAGACTACAGGGCAAACCCTTAACCCGATCGTCTTTGTTTTAGGCTCAAATTGTAGCTGACGAAATTGTCCAGCCGTGTGGTGACGGCGGAGTAGAATACATTTGTCACCAACCCCTACTCTTCCCGTGGGTGTCGTAAGAGGCGACTTAGGGACTACACATTGAACATGGAACGAGCAGTAGCGCTCTCTGATACAGTAACCTTTTAATCTGCGATCTCCAACCCAAGCGTGGAGATTATGGCAAAACCCTCCACTTAAGTGGAGGAGGCTCATAGTCCAGCAGTGGACTGTAACAGGCCGTTGATGATGTTGAAATTGTCCAGAGGAATTTTTCTCAAATTTGATATCATTCATCGTTTCCAAAATATCGAGCGCCAAAATCAAAAATTCGGAAAATATATTTTTTTTTTTCACTATTTCAGCCATAACTTTTTTTGTTTTTGATTTTCTCGAATAATTCTTTTTGTACCTTACAGCTCCCGTGAATACGCGTCTTTCGACCTTTTTTTTAAATATCATATCTTCACAACTCTTCGAGATATAAGGGGATCGCACTTTTTCGTGAAGTCAAAGCCTGCACTGGAGCGAACGAAAACATATTTCCAATGTCAAAATGAATATTATATTCAACCCGCTCAGGACGACTTCGGCACTTTCTTAAACATGACCTTCTTCTAACTTGACACTTTCCTAACTCGTCTCATTTTATTGGTTTGGTCACTTTTTCTAATCACGTCAGTCAGCCCACAAAACTAAAAGTCTACTTTTGTCCAGTTCTCATAGACATTCGTGTGAGACCAGGCAAGCTAGCGATATTTTCCAGGAGTTTTGCGCTGTACTCTGTCTATCTTCTTTAAGATCTAGGTCAAATAAATTTCGATTCAGGTCATCTGCAAAGGCTTTAACACTATTGACATCTTGACACTCTGAACATCAGCGTGCGTCGGTGGCGTAGTCGGTAAACTCCAGATTCCATTCGGGAAATCGCTGGTTTGAAACGTTTGATTAAAATTAGTTTTTGCATTGCATTTGAATTTGAATATTTGTATGAAAGCCTGCAAAATTAAGTCGATGATGATGCATTGGGTGTCTTCTTCATCATATCCTATCTAGCCTCCTAGGCCGAGTGGTCGAGATGTCGAAGCCATTACGGAGGTTCCGGGTTCTATTTTCGGTGAGGACACTGTCAAGCAAAAATCTCTTTGTAAGACTTTCCCCAGTTTGGTTAGGACATTGCAGGCTTCGGAAGGGACTTTAAGCCGTTGGTCCCGGCTACTATCTAGTCGTTACACGAGCCAAGTCAGTGGCCTTTGGCGGATCTATAACACTGATACCAGGGTTTGTGAGGTCGGTTGTCGACCTTACAACCCGAACCCACACGATGATGTCAAAGTCAAAGTCAAAATTATTTATTTCCATAGGATGTTATTACATCACTTAGATCCGTTTTGGGTGAGTTCACTAACATCCTGATGATGATCCTATCTACGTTGTTTGTAGGGTCGGTCTTCGACCTTAAAACTAATTACCCACACGACATGATGACGATGACATAATTACCAATACCGATCTTATTCGCCTCTGTAGCTGAGCAGTAGAACGTTTGGTTCTCATTACGGAGATTCCGTGTTTGATTCCCGGTGGGGACGCTGTGGCCAATCAATGTTTGTTGTTTTTTTTTTGTCATGTGGGTTGTAAAGTCGACAATACTGACCTCATAAACCCTGGTGTCAGTGTTATAGAGCCATCACTGACTTGGCTCAAGTAACAACTGCTTCCGTAGATAGATAGCAGCCGGGATCCACGGCTCAACGTGCCTTCCAAAACACAGAATCATCTGTCTTTTCGAACAAAATATGATTCTGCATGCAATATCGTAACCAACTGGAGAAAATCTCTAACATAGTAATATTTTTCGTGAAGTCCACACCAGGATTCGAATCCGGAACCTCCGTAGTGAGAAGCTCTTCTCCACAGATTCCACCATTGTGTTAGTGAACTCATCCAAAAAAATGTACTGACGGGTCCAAGTGATGTAATAACATCCTATGGAAATAAATAAATTTTGATTTTGAGACCACACGGCCACCATGGAGGATTCTTTGGCCAACAGTTAACTACTCGGCCACGCAGGTCGAGTGCGGATTGATCGTGTTCGGATTCAGACGACCCTGAAAAGGGCAAGATTCTTCCCCTTAGTGGTAATTATCCAGCTCATAAACGTTCGTGGGCTGAATAATTACATACTTACAGTTTTAATAATAAATAATCGAGAGCAATAAAGTTTAATTTAATTTGTAGAACGACGCCATTGTCAAAAGTTTGAATCTCTTAATACAGAAGTTCACCATTTGGATTTGGTTTTATTAATTACATAATTATCTGTGTTCAACAAAATTATGAAGAATACTTAGTTTACGAGTTCTGTCTACCAGGTTTACACGTTGTAATATTTTGTACCTACTTATCAACATAATTTAGAATTCAAAATTTTTATTAAAATAATCGTAGAAAGTTATTTACTCTATAATCACCCTAAACCACCACATTTTTTTTTTCAATCTTTAGTAGGTATTTTATAAAATGTTTAATATTTGCACACTACGAGTACATTGGAATTTCAACAAAAAAATCTGAAACAAGAAACAAATTTAGTTCAAATCACAAAGAGTCACTTACCCAATATAAAAATGATTTCAAATAAACATAGTCTTCACAATAAAACACTGTCACAGTCCACAAAAACAGTTCTTAATATTCATCGAAAAACGTGACAAAGTACCACAGAATCCGTCTAACAATAAATCACTTCTAATTCCGATGTCGTTCATACACTGGCCGCATACAAAATTAAATGAGATTCTAAGTTTGAAATTTTAAAATGAATGAGATTAATTTAAATTGCGCGGGAATGTCACTTTTAATTTAGCGCGCTTTTACTTTTTTATTAGTATTATTTTTTAAATTTGTAGGTTATTTCTGAGGCGTCTTTGCGGCTAGTATTTTCGCGAGGCGTTTGCCCGGGAGGTCCCTGCTGCGGAGGCTGCCTCGCGCTGACAGGTCGGATCTGCGTATACTGCCCCTCCCCTCTTGCGTAACTATTTCTGGGAACTAGTAGCAAAGTTTTTTTTTATTATTATTTTGAATTGATTTTACATTCTCGTATCGAATAAGATTGTCAGTTTGAATGTCTTATAACATTTTTATTAATTAATTAAAAAATACTAGGTCGCCAGACCTTCCAGTAAAATCTAATAACTTCATTAAACATTTTAACCCAGAAAATTTCTAAAAAAATATCGGTAAAATATGACAAAAATCGTATCAAAATGGTCGAAACAGACTCCCATTGATAAATGATATAATTCGCTCACGTTACGCGGCTTCGACCGGTCCATGTTTCGGGAAAGCCCTCACTGCGCAGGCGTGAACTGAAGCTAGAGCAAGACAGCAACACTAATGACATTAAGCGGAAAGGGACGGGAATATTTCTGCCGACAATAAGTGCATACACACTCAATTTGTTGAGGCACGAAGAAAAATTTTTGAAAGGTGTTCAGGAAGTATGATTTCGGTTAATAATTTTCCATTTCGGTTAGTACCTAGTAGAATTTCTATTCTAAATTCTTATTACTAGACTCTCACACACGCGCACTTTATGGTATCTAATTTGAAATGATATATGTAGGAAAAGCCGATTAGAAACGGATCTTTGTTTCAGACGACGAGCTGGCCACTTGTCCTTCTTTCCACTTTCTTTTGACTACAAATTGTTTCAGTCTATAGCCTGAAGCTATCTAAAGCTCTGTTCACTCCGAAAGAGATATGACCGTGAACATGCATTACATACAAAATTTTAGCTCATACATAAGCTTTACAAAAGTCAACTTTTAACAAGCTTCCCGATGACCTTTGCTACGAAATGGCGTAGCAACTGGTCGTTTACATTTTTCAGTACTACGCCGTAGACAAAAATTACAGTTTAAAAACTCTACGGCCTACGACGGCATGGTGCGATATAAATTAATTATTGCAATAATTATTATTTCATATTTATGGAATTAAAGGGTAAGTAAATTAATTTTTGTATTAATGGTCTGACTGAAAATAATTATGATGATTGAGATTGAAAATCAAACGCGAAAGATAAAAAAACAGGCGTGTAAAAGTTCTCTAAATTATCGGGTACACCAAATCGTTTTATTCACGTCTATTATTATCTTATCCTGAGGACATTTCTTTATAAATAAGAATTTTTCGGAATAAGTCTGATTTAGAGGCTTAATCACTCTAAATCAGGGTAGGCTCGAGCCCCTTGGTGGGGACGTGTATGAGCTGTCGATGAAGTCTTTTTTTCACTGTTATTAATTGAAACCAGTCTACTCACAAATTAGTCTTAATAACAGTGAATGATGACTCACGACAGTTTTAATAATTGAAGTATTTTTTTCACTGTTATTAATTGAAACCAGTCTACTCACAAATCAGTCTTAATAACAGTGAATGATGTCTCACGACAATTTTAATAATTTAAGTATTTTTTTCACTGTTATTAATTGAAACCAGTCTACTCACAAATCAGTCTTAATAACAGTAAATGATGTCTCACGACAATTTTAATAATTTAAGTATTTTTTTCACTGTTATTAATTGAAACCAGTCTACTCACAAATCAGTCTTAATAACAGTAAATGATGTCTCACGACAATTTTAATAATTTAAGTATTTTTTTCACTGTTATTAATTGAAACCAGTCTACTCACAAATCAGTCTTAATAACAGTAAATGATGTCTCACGACAATTTTAATAATTTAAGTATTTTTTTCACTGTTATTAATTGAAACCAGTCTACTCACAAATCAGTCTTAATAACAGTAAATGATGTCTCACGACAATTTTAATAATTTAAGTATTTTTTTCACTGTTATTAATTGAAACCAGTCTACTCACAAATCAGTCTTAATAACAGTGAATGATGACTCACGACAGTTTTAATAATTGAAGTATTTTTTTCACTGTTATTAATTGAAACCAGTCTACTCACAAATCAGTCTTAATAACAGTGAATGATGACTCACGACAGTTTTAATAATTGAAGTATTTTTTTCACTGTTATTAATTGAAACCAGTCTACTCACAAATCAGTCTTAATAACAGTGAATGATGACTCACGACAGTTTTAATAATTGAAGTATTTTTTTCACTGTTATTAATTGAAACCAGTCTACTCACAAATCAGTCTTAATAACAGTGAATGATGACTCACGACAGTTTTAATAATTGAAGTATTTTTTTCACTGTTATTAATTGAAACCAGTCTACTCACAAATTAGTCTTAATAACAGTGAATGATGACTCACGACAGTTTTAATAATTGAAGTATTTTTTTCACTGTTATTAATTGAAACCAGTCTACTCACAAATCAGTCTTAATAACAGTGAATGATGTCTCACGACAATTTTAATAATTTAAGTATTTTTATAATTATAATTATAATTTAAGTATTTCTTTATGCGTTATTGTCATTTTCTTGCCTATTGTATGTAATAAAACGAAATAAATAGTTTCGTCATGGAGTGGTGAATTACTACTTGCTGGTGATGTACTACTGTTATCATAGTTCATACATACATATGCATACAATCTTACATTATCAATGAAACACGTGCCCGCCTTAAGTCGACTTCACACCGGTTTTTGTGACGTCATGTCGGAACCACCTCGTTCAGACGTATCCCGTTCGTCAGATTGCTGACATGATTCAATTACTTATATCCTTGCTTGCGATATAGATAACGTTTTTTATTTCTTCTGAGTTTATCTTAGATATTTGTGTATCTAAATCAGAGAATTTGAAGAACAGTATTTAAACTAGTATTGCATTACAAAACTAATTAAGTAGGTACAAGTTTTATTATACTTTATAACAAGAGCTCTAAATCTATACTTAAAACAAAGGATAAACTAGAAAATTATTTTGGTCTATTATTTACGGAATTAATCGACACATGATCGATTTTAGAAAATTTTCGCGGCTCAACAACTCTAAATTATTTTACACCTCACCTGACTATATTTACCTGTCTTTAATCAAACATAAATTATACTGAAACGATCGGAACATGACGATCAAAAAACTAAACTATAGTTAACTAAAAGCAACTTCTTTTTAGCATTAATTAAAACTTTATAATAAAAAAGAAGCTGTTTTGACAAGCAGACAATGAGCCATTTTACTTTTCTTAAAAGAAGCTGTTTTGACAAGCAGACAATGAGCCATTTTACTTTTCTTAAAAGAAGCTGTTTTGACAAGCAGACAATGAGCCATTTTACTTTTCTTAAAAAGCCTCATTCAGGATAAACGTGCCTCCGGACCGGACGTCGTATGTAAACGACCCCTAACATTAAATGTGTGTAAATTATTCAACGGTGTGCTTAAGGTTGGGTGGCAAGCTCATTATATCGCTTGCTGTAGACCAGAGGCTCACCTTACTAACTTACAAGATCATCCTAACTAGGCCAACTATGTGAGATTTTGGTAGTTTCAGACTGTAGGATGCAAGAAAGGAGCCTCCCCGAGCGGTGTCAATTTCAGTTTCAAAACACCCGGTGCGGGCGCACCCTGGTACTGCTGGCACTCGGTAACGCAGAGTCCACAGGCCAATCCTTTCAACACGATGTCAAAACAAAACCCTACAACTCGAGAAACAAATGATAATCGGATTGTTGCTTTCCTGCCTATTTTTTATTTTTTGCTGTGGCCGTGCCGGTCAGCTTTTGAGCCATTATTTTTAATTTCATTCCATTATTGTTAAATATTTTGCCCAAATCTATTTTATTTTAAAGAAATAGTTGAAAGTTAATTATAATAAAGTAATTTAAAATAGTATATTCTTTAATTAATACTTAACTTTATGTTATTTCAATTTAACATTGCGCTGTAATTAAGTGGCTACAGCCACTTAGATGCCACCTAGAAAGCCACCTAGAAAGATGGAACATAGTTCAATAAAAATGTGAAATTAGAACCAGTTTTTTTTTAATAATTTGCCAGAATGAATGAAAATGAATGAATGAATGACAGCTGTCAGTTGAAAGTGATTCTCTCTCCGGGCTGAAAAGTATTACCTTCAATCCGCTCCTCAGGCAACTTCCAAACTATTTTCAGAGTATGAGTAATGAAAAATACATTACTTACTTGCTTCGCTGGCCTATGTTCAGCAGTGGACTTCTGGCTGAGATGATGATGATGATAATTTGCTACGCTGGCTCAGCGACCCGAAGTGGATCTAGGTGTTTAAAAAAAGAACATCAGTATTTCAGTTCATATAGTTGTAACCTACTACGCTGTAGTTGTGCACTTTGCCCCTACTGCAGCATCTGCAAGGTGACTATACAATGGTCAATGCCGTATGAATACTAACGAGGCACGGACAACGCTATTCATCTCACTCAACCAACTAAACCAATCAACGTGGCATGTTCAGACGTCAGTGAAGTGAAGTCTGACTTTAGGTAGGTACAGTCGGCCAAGAAGTTGGTTTACCATCCTAAGGTTGCATATCATTTGAAAATTATAAAACAGCAAAGATTATTTTCATTTGCAAATCGATCTGTCACATTCACATAACATAACCTTACTTTTTTTAGTAACGTAGGAAACTAAATACTTTTTTAGCAGTCTGAACGACCGAGTGAAGCCTTAATAGGCCTTTATTTGTACTAACAAAGACCGTAGGACATTTTGGCGAATGTCCTCCCCAAGAAGGCAGTTGCCTACCTTTTAACGATTTCTTTGACACAAAGAAATTCGGCCTCGGTAACAGCTAATTTTGGTACAAAATTTAAGAAACAGAACCTACACGTACGGACTCTTCCTCTTATATCAGTTTGCACCCACTCAAATGCGTTACAGCGCTCCGTAGGTATTCGGGATACATAAATTCTCCCTAAAAATCCCCCTGAAGTGGGTTTTCAACCGTGGTTTTCAAGAACGTATGTCCGAAAATCTATCCTAAGCCTGTGGGGATAAAAGGAATACCTCAGGTACGCAACTCCACTCCCGCGCCGCTGTCAGAGACGCTAATTGAATGACGGACAGACGCACGCACGAGTAGCGGCCATATTTCCTCATTAGCAGTTTAGGTCTCGCCGATGCAGCTCAGTATAGACCAGTACGTACTATATTTACTTATCTGTTTTTGTGAATTGGTGGCAAATTGAACTTCTTCTTGAGGTAATTATTGTTACATAAAAAAACACTTTGAGACATCGGTTTTGGTTAATATATCAAATTCGGAGGCCAATCCTTTGAATTCTAATCGTAAATTATTAAATGGTCTTAGTAATATGAATTAAATTATGAACCAAACCGCTTAGGTTTTATAAGATGTTTCTGGAATAAAAACCTACCGTAATACTGTTCATGTCTTTCTTAATTGGAATAAAATGGCGATTTAGGAAACCATAGCCTAAATAAAGAATATTGCTAACAAGGAATATGAGTCAAATTACGGACGGAAACCGTTTAGGATTTGCAAGATATTTTTGATACCTAACTTAATGCGATATGCTTTGTGACTAAAATGCGTTCCTAGTAAGCCTAGCCCATCACGGGTCAAAAAGTAATTGCAAGAAGTAGGTTACGTGACTATCATCCTCATCTCCCGGCCGGGCGTCGCCGCATCTCGCTGGACGTGCCTGATGAGGCTCAGATTGCACCCGTTAGCGATCACCGGCAGGGACAGGTGACGAATGTGCCACTTCCTGACCGCTAACAGACCAGGAGCTAAATCACTAGAGTTGGGTTTTAAAAGTTTAAACTTGAATTCATAGCATGTTCTATTTATATGGTTTTATATCCGTCTTGCCACGTATTCAGATTTCTTAATTTATTTCCATTTATAAATAAATTAAGTATTGATAATGATTTTAATGCAATGATTGGTATAGATTTCTAAGAATATAGTTTTTTTTTAAATAAACCCTGTGTTGAATACAGTTTAATAAAATTAACACCAAACATAATGAATCCATATTGATGCTTGTCCATAAGTTTTCAATTGTCAAAAAACCTATACGCAAATATTTAACTAGGTATACACAGGGTGTCCCACGACTGTCCACATAAAGGGAAAGTACTTTAAAACTACTAGTACATACTTTTTAGTACTATTTTTCATACAATTCCAATTAATTTTAAAAATCTAAGTGAAGTCTTCTTTTAGTAAAATATCCTATCTAAGTAAAATATTTAAAGTAGTTTCCTTTCATGTGGCATACTAGTTGGACAATCTTTATACCGACTGTAGATCATTTAGCATTAGCCCGTCGCGTCCAAGTCTGACCGGAGGGAACCGCCTCGCTGACGTCTTGCTGACGTATGCTTCGCGATCTCAGCTTCATTCACATTCGGGGGTCAACGGGGTCAAGACTGGTCCATATTGTGTAACAGGATTAACATGTTTGTGCCAGTTGAGCGTTGTTAAAATTTAACGTTTATCGTTTTGCGACGAGCTAGATATTTGTCACTACTGTGTTAAATTTTACGTGATTTCAGTTTGCCGCCTTAGTGGTACTAGAAGCTTCTCTAACCCCGTAAGGGATTTAGGTGTGACCATCTGTGTATGTATGTATGTATGTAATAATTTTTGATAGGTTGAAACTCATAACAAAATATACGGTTAATCTAAAATATAATTATTCATATCTCTTTATTGAAGTACCTATCTCAATATCTCTTACCTATAATCATTATGTATGTCATTACTAGTTTCAAATAGCATATTTAGCATCACACACAAACACAACAAAAATAAGCAAAACTACGCTAACTACTATGTTTGCTACGACGACGTGCTACGAATCTGCTACGCCGTAGCAAATGTGAAGATGAAAGCTACGCTTTTCTCCGTTGCGACGTCTTTCTTCAAGTAACGATCTTGCTTGTTAGTATGTTATTTTAAATGTAAAACTTTCTTCGTTGATATATTCTTCTTATCGTATGGGATTGTAAGGTCTACGGCCACCTTACGAAATAAAACGTATCAGGGTAGAAAGTTATGAAACAGTCGAATAAAAAAATTAAATAAATAAACACTTTATTTTCAGAACTTACTCTGCTAAAATTTCATCCTCTGCCAAACTACAATATAGTTTGTAGGCAGCAAGAATTGCTCCCTTTAATTTAGTAAATTATTTATCAGTAACTATTGTAGCATTACTAACTGCTTTTATACAATTTTGTTAGGTACAGTGATTACAAAACAAATACCCGCACGATAAGAATCGAGGCAATAATAATACTAAGACGATAATGTTGGCACTGCCCAGCCCCTACGATTATCTCTCGGGATCAATAACTACAGACTACTATAGATTATTGACTGGGTAGGTCAACTTATAAAGCGTCCAGTGACGCTTTATGACATTCCAGCATATGGGTTCTTACTTTTGATTTAAATACCGCTTTAGAAGTACACTTATCTCTTATACTGCTAGGTAAGTCATTAAACACTTTAGGAATGAGGTATGCCACAGTCCTTTGTCCATAGTAATTATTATATTTTGGTACTTTTAACACATTTCTTTTAGCGTTCCTATGTAAGCGTGGTAGGGATAAAAGATCCTTGGAATCGTCACAGTAATTTTTTTCAAACGTGATGTAATCCACGGCTTACTTATTCTTTTTTTATGGATAACACAAGATAACAGAAGGCCTGTCGCATGCCTCAGGTAACGAATTTTTTAGATACGAGTATAATATGCCGCGACCAACGGCTGCTTAACGTGCCTCCTGTAGCACGGAATCACAGAAACCTGCTTTTCAGGCAATCAGGTGATCCAATCTGCAATATTCTAACCAACCAGGGAAGCTCAGATTTTCACAACAATAAAACTTGCAAATTTTCCAGCCAGACACATGTTACGTAGGTATGCAGTGGACAATGAGCACCGACCTTGAGTGCGCGATGATTGGCCAATTGCCGGGCAATCTGGCCAATGGGAATACAATACGGACAGGACAGTGTGCAGATGAAGATTGAGATGGCCGTAAGTGGTTAATCTTGTTTTTCGTTTGAAGCTTGTTTATTTATTGCATGGTCTAAGTGGTGTGTTGAAAATTTGTTATGCGTGTTCATTCTACGTCTTTGCTTTGATTTAAAAAGTGTTGTCTTTAAATGACGTAGCTAAAAGATGTAACAACATTGTGAATGCAAGGACCCTCACATTTAATGTTAAGATGTTTTGCAGTGATAAAAAAATAAAGTCACACCAAAATTGGTAGAAAATCTATATTAAAGAGCGATATTATGACAGCTCTTTAAAAAATAAAAATAATAGTTCTAATTAAGGCAACAGATGGCGCCAGGTGTACTTCGTAGGTTCTTTTTTTTATTTTTTTCTTCGGATCCACGAATCGTCAACGCCATCTACCGAAGTTTTATGAACTATTTTTTTTTATTGGCTGTCGGAAAATCCCCCATTACGTCACACTGTTACTTATGTTAAATGTTGAATGATGATATTCTGATACATCGCACGCGTTCAACAACGACAACGTGACAACTGTCATCTTTTGGCCTGCGTGCCTGAGCGCAGCTAGATGCTGAGTTACATCTCGACAGTGCAATTCAGGTCGCGTCAATCTAAAGTCCAATAGGGAATATGCATATTTTTATTCATTTATCGAAATATTTCAAGTTCCAGATACACATATACAAAATAATTTATAAGGCTTCAAAGTTAATGGTAAGACAGAGTGGTCCGACGTGACATGTGACGTCATAGTCATGCATGCGGGCCATACATCCGACATAGAAAATTTGGTTTTCATTAGAGGGACAGATATATTTGCTTAATAATGTTGTATCTAGTTTGTTTTTTGATCAATTTTGATTCTGTTTTGACTGTCAGTATTCTATTTTTGTATACTTTCAGATGAACTATGAAACAAAACTAATATTTTATTTATGCATATGGGAACAAACTTCAACGTTTTGATTTAAAAAGACTTTAAAGAAAACTCCCATGTTACCTTCTGAAGGAAACTTGAATGTGGACGTGTCATTTGAAGATAAAACTCTAAATGCAGCCCGTGATGAATGCAGTTGGTTATCAAACGACTGTGGTCGCTGTTCTTGCAATGTGAATTCCCAAACATTTTCACCATTAAAAAATTTAGAATTTAATACTTTCAAAGGATAAAGTCCGTCCGGGAGACGCGGGTTCGATCCCCACCACGTACCAATGTGTTTTCGAATTTCGAATGCATATGTACATTTATTCAACGCTCTTATGGCGAAGGAAAACATCGTAATGAAACCTGCACACTCCTGCGAAGAAATTCAAAGGTTGCGTGTGAAGTTGACGAACCCGCACTGGGCCAGTGTGGTCGACTAAGGCCTAATCGCCCTAATTCAGGGTAGGCTCGAGCCCCTCGGTGGGGACATATATGAGCTGTTGATGAAAGGATGGGGATAAAGTGTCAAAATGCCCAATATAAACAAAACAAGGAAAGTGGCCTTACTGTAACACAATATCAATGTTATTGGACTCGATTCCTACAGACAGAAGCACCTTAACCTTATTTTTTTCTGTCTTTTTCATTTTTCTGACATAAGAAAGAGCTAAGAGATGAACGAATGATGACAAAGTGCATTAAAGCTGTCATTTTCAAATCTTACAAACCTTAGATCATCAAAAGCTCATATACGTCCCCACCGAGGGGCTCGAGCCTACCCTGAATTAGAGCGGTTATTTTATATTTCAAAAAAGATATTGATCAATTTCAAAAAAGATTTTGTTTTATTTTTTACTAGCGGCCTGCCTGCGGCTACGTTTGCGTTATGTAATAAGAGTGGGAATAAGAGTTTTTTCCGTAAAAAGTCCTAATGTTACTATAATTTGCGTTAACGCAGGTTACAAACTATCTCCATTCCAAATTTTATCCAAATCCGTTGAGTACTTTAAGCTTGAAGGCGGAACTCGCGGCAACAGCTAGTATTATTATAAAATAATACTAGCTGTTGCCCGCGACTTCGTCCACGTGGAAATAGTTTTTGCCCGCGACGACCAAACTAAGGCAACTAAAACACCCTGCTCGCGCATGATGCCCTCTTCTCTTATCTTTATCTTTATCTCTATCTTTATAATACTTATTGTACTTTGACATTGACTTGACCTTGACTGAGTTTGACATTGACTTTGACATTGACTAACTTTGATTGTGACTGACTTTGACTTTGGCCTTGACATTTACCTTGACTTTGATTCTGACTTTGACTTTGACCTTGACTCTGACTCTGACATTGACCTCAAGGTCCCATACTTTAAGGAATTTAAACTTGACTTTGACCTTGACCTTGACTCTGACTTTGACCTTGCCTCTGACTTTGAATTTGACTCTGACTTTGACTCTGATTCTAACTTTGACTGACTCTGACTTTGAATTTGACAGAAACAAACATTCGTACAAAATATAAATTAAGGAAAGGCAACAGGCGGCCTTATAGTAGAGGCCAATTCGTGGAAACTAGCTTATTTTCGATTTTCGTTGGACTGAAAATGTTTATACCGACAAGTGGTATCGTTAGAATCAGCGGGGTTTACTGATCACCGAAACGTATGTTGTCGCTTTCTAAAATAGTGGAGCAAGTAGTTATGACGTCACAAAGATGGCAGCCGGGCCTATTCTATTTACGCTATGTTTAGATAACTACTGGGCCGATTTACTCAAACAGGGTCTCAAATGAAAGATAATTAAATGAACTTTATTTTATTTCAAAATTTTAATAATGTAAACCTAAAACCAAATGAAATATTTTCAAAAAACTACATTTTGTAAAATCAAACATTTTTTATCATGTGAGAAACTCGGAAACCGTTAGGATTATGGAAATTTAATTTATTATAAAAAATATAGTTACATTTATTAGCTTTCTAATGAACCTTAAATCATTGAAATTGAGCTATAAACAACGGAACTGCAGTCGACTAAGTGAGCGTGGGTAGCGCCGAACTGACTACGGTTCTTAGATTTTGGTACGAATAATCTTGAAAATTACGTAACAAAACGGGTAGAATCACAGCAAAATAAAAAAGTAGAACAGGCAACATATCTTTTATTCATATCATGGCACTAGTTTTAACTCTTAGTTTTAACTATATCAGTCAAAAAATTTTTCTTCATTTTACTGCGAACTAACTTCAAAAATTCTCGTAACACATAACGCTTCGTATCGTATCGAAATAAAACTCTTCGTACTTGCACGTACTTGCGTTATATTTCAAAACGATAGACTCAATGGTACTGGTCTGTACTGATTGACATGAGAGAGTAAATGGACGCACTCGAGGTAGAGGCAGGTCTCTCACGTGCGAGAGTGTACAGCCGCCATTATATTTTTTACATCGCCAACACTGAGACCGATTCATTCCGGGGAATTCCTGCACCGTGAACTTTGGCGTTTGTCGCTTCATTCATTTGAAATCATTGGTTACAAGAGGTTACAAGTTGACACGAATAAAAACTATTACCGTTTATTTTGTGTTCAAAATGGATATAGAACCTGTGTGTAGTGTAAATGTGCCCCAAAGACCATCTTACAATTAAATTGGAAATTGTGTCTCATTTGTAATAAAAAAAGCAAAATGGATTTAAGTAAAGCCACTCAAAGCGGATTAGATCGATGGAATCCTTTAATATTCGCAAGAAGTGTAATGATTTTAATCAATCAGCCCATTGCAGTCCACTGCTGGACGTAGGCCTACTCAAGGGCACGTCAAAGCGCATTATCACCCGTGTTCCTCATCCAGCCACCACCAGCAACCTTCCTCAGGTCATCAGTCCACCTGGCAGGGGGGCGTTCCGCACTACGATTCCCGAGATGTGGTCTCCATTCGAGAACCCGTCTGCTCCAACACTCGTCGGTTCTGCGACAGACGTGGCTAGCCCATTACCACTTCAGCTTGCTACACTTCTGGACGATATCAACGATATCAACTTTATAATATACGATGTCAACCTTGGTCCTCTGCCGGATGATTCCGTTTCGTATTTTATCCCATAGCGAAATACTTAGCATATATCTTTCCATGGCTCGCTGAGGGACATATAGCCGATGGGCCAGCTTCACACCGTCATGTTCCACGTCTCGACTCCGTATGTCAATACGGGTAGAACACACTGATTATACACCCTGCTCCTCAGGCATTGCGGTAGTGGCGACGAGAAGACATGACGCAGTTTCCCAAATACTGCGCAGCACAACTGTACTATTCTTGCGATTTCACGCTCGAAGTTGCCTCTGCCCAACTGCAATGTCTACACATATTCTTGGACAGCTTCGGGCACTTCGCTATTGATCGGGATCAGTTCCGGAATGATTAGTTCATTGAACATGACCTTAGTCTTGTCCAAGTTCATCCGGAGACCGACTGACAATGAGGCAGCAGCGTTAAGACTGTGCAGCATTTTTTGCAGATCCTGCAACGATTCAGCCATTATGACTATGTTGTCGGCAAAGCGGAGGTGACTGAGATATTTGCCATTAATGTTGATGCCCAATCCGTTCCAATCTATGGTTTTAAAGACGTCCTCCAGTGCGTTGGAGAATAGTTTCGGAGAGATGTCATCCCCCTGTCTCACTCCCCTGAGCAACTGGATGGGTTTTGTCTTATGACTCTGTACTTGGACGGACATCGACGCCATACTGTACAGGCTTCTCAGTACCTCCACGTACCGCCAATTGACTTGGAATCGCTACAAGGATTCCAGAACAGTCCAGGTTTCAATGGAGTCGAAAGCTTTCTCGTAGTCCACAAATGCTAGACACAGCGGCTGATTATACTCTTGCGACTTCTGTATAACCAGTCTCACTGTATGGAAGTGGTCTACGGTACGGAAACCTTTTCGAAACCCAGCCTGTTTCGGAGGCTGGAAGGCGTCAAATCTTGCGGCGAGACGGTTTGTGAGGACTCTCGAAAACAGCTTATAGACATGGCTTAAGAGCGTGATTGGTCTAAAGTTCACAGAAGAGAATTGTCTCCTTTCTTGAAAAAAAAAAACAGCCCACCCTGCTCTCAATCCACGCCTTCGGGGTAGTTCCATGGCTATGACGGAATTAAATAGCTCCTTTAGCTTTCTCAGTACTGGAGTACCTCCTGTTTTGAGAAGCTCGGAAGTGATTCCGTCTTTGCCAGGAGCCTTCCCATTTTTAAGCTGTTTGAGAGCCCCCTCAGTTTCGTCTTCATCTACGTCTGGGAGATCTTCAGTGAAGTGGCGTGTCAGTGTGGCTCTTGGGTCGTTCGCGTCAGGCGGAGGCTTTGCGGCATGCGAGGCATATAAACGACCATAAAAGTCTTCGAACTCGGCGAGGATTTCTGGAACTGATGTGACGATTTTGCCTTCCGAGTTTTTACACACAATTTCCAATTGTGTGATGGTCTTTGGGGCACACTTACACTACATACAGGTGCTATATCCATTTTGATCACAAAATAAACGCTAATAGTTTTTATTCGTGTCAATACTTGTAACCTCTTGTAACCAAGGGCGCATTCCGAATCAGACTTTAAGCGCTGTCAGCGATCAGAAAAGCAAAAAATGTATGGCTGACAGTGATTCGGAACGCGATTACGGGTACTTTAATCGATTTCAGTGCGTCTCGGAACGCAGGGAACATGCTTTCAAATGAATGAAGCGACAAACGCCAAAGTTCACGGTGCAGGAATTCCCCGGAATGAATCGGTCTGAATGTTGGCGATGTAAAAAATATAATGGCGGCTGTACACTCTCGCACGTGAGAGACCTGCCTCTGCCTCGAGTCCATTTACACTCTCATGTCAATCAGTACAGACCAGTACCATTGAGTCTTTTGGTTTGAAATATAACGCAAGTACGTGCAAGTACGAAGAGTTTTGTTTCGATACGATACGAAGCGTTATTTGTTACGATAATTTTTAAAGGTAGTTCGCAGTTTTTTTTAAGAAAAATTTTTTGACTGGTAAGTACTTAGTTAAAACTAAGAGTTAAAACTAGTGCCATGATATGAATAAAAGATATGTTGCCTGTTCTACTTTTTTATTTTGCTGTTTTACCCGTTTTTTTCACGTTATTTTCAAGATTATTCGCACAAAAATCTAAGAACCGTAGTCAGTTCGGTGCTACCCACGCTCTCTTAGTCAACTGCAGTTCCGTTGTTTATAGCTGGATTTCAATGATTTAAGGTTTATTAGAAAGCTGATAAATGTAACTATATTTTTTATAATAAGTTAAATTTGCATAATCCGGTTTCCGAGTTTCTCACATGATAAAAAATGTTTGATTTTACAAAATGTAGTTTTTTGAAAATATTACATTTGGTTTTAGGTTTACATTATTGAGTCTTTAGAATAAAATAAATTTAATTTAATTATTGACGGTATAAACTTTTTCAGTCCTACGAAAATTAATAATTTTCAACTTGGCCTCTCTACTATTATCGATCTAAGCGATTTCTTCCAGGCAACCATTGGGCAAAAGAAAATCATTAAGAATAAAAGCTAATTTTCATATCATATTTATTTAGTAGTTTATTTAAGTATACACCGTGAAACTTATAAAAATAAGAATAAGAAAACATTTATTTACGGCACATAAAACAAAACACGCATAGTTACAAACAAAACATAATAATAAAATGAACATAAATCAGATGCCACCACAACAGTGGCGATCCGAGCTGTCAAGGAGTGTTCACACCAGCCGGCGCGTCAACGAGCCAACTGATGCGAACACTCCCAGAACACAATAAATAAAAAAACTTATATAAAAAACGTACAATATCGTGCGTTCTATTTTGCGCACCGCAAAAGGGCTACAGCTCAGCATTTTGCTGCATTGTAGTACTCACCAAGTAGGCACTACAACACAGCGCTGTTTTTCAGCATTGCAGTTTGGCAAACTTGAATTGCAATTTGGCCCACATACTTAAATTTTCATGTCTTCTATATTAGATTTTAAAAACGATGCCAATTTCGTAATTAACGGCCCCAAAAACCATAAAAACGACACCCATATATTGATATTTAGATATTTCAACCCCATCGCGCCCCAATAGGGGATGATGGTATTTCACGTCCGCCATGAAGGATTTTAAAATCGTTATTGTTTTCTTAATCAGCGACCCCATAAACCATACAAACGATACTCATATTGATTTTCAGACTTTGTTACCCCATTTCCCCCTTTTAAGGGTTGAATTCTGAAAAAACCTGAAACACGTATTTATTCATTTATTGATTTCTATCGAGTACTTCTGTACTCCTGTGAAGTTTCGAATAAAATAGTGTAACTAATCATGTTTCCCCTTACAAACTTTGCACCCCCGTTTTACCCCTTTAGGAGGTGAATTTTGAAAAATCCTTTCTTAGTGCACCCCTAGGCCTCTTATGGAACCTACGAGCCAAATTTGGAATCTCTAGACCCAGCGGTTTGGGCTGTGCGTTGATATGTCAGTCAGTCAGTTAGTCAGTGTCTTCTTTTATATATTTAAGATATTATGTGTGATTGTAAAAACCATTAGTACAAAATTTACCGCAGATTTCATTCATAAGTATTTAAAGCGCTATAGATAGCGTAAGACGATTTTTTTTTCATAGACGTACACAACAGTGCGTTTCTTGTTTTATCTCATATTTTGATGTAAGAATCGCAAAATGTCCTTTAAGGGTGACGTCGCGTCGCCTCTTAGTAACCCGATATGTTTTGAACCCGCACCCGTCCGTGTTTGGTAAACGTGATGGATGCAGGGAAACTTACCAACTGAGCACATCAGTCTAGTTGGACTAGCGGGTATAATTATTTAAAAAAAAAAAAACGAAAAAAAAAACAGAAACCAACCGAACAAAAACTGAAAACCGAAAAAAAAAACTAAAAACCTAAATTTCAACCGAATGAACTGTTTTTATGAGCACTATTAAACAAGTGCGGATCTTGATAAACAGCAGCTATGCAATGCATTTGGTGTAAGGTTGAAACCCATAGACCCTCAGAAACACTATTCAACTGCCAAAGACTTGGAACTTGATCCATGTAAAGACTACATCCGAAGAAGATAAAGGCCTTAAGTCTTGCTAGCTAAGCCAGCAAAAGTCAAAAACTTATTTTCTTTAGGATGTTGTTACATCACTGAGATTCGTCTTCGTCATTTAATTTTTATGGGTGAGTTCAGTAATACATTGGTCGAAACAGTTGAGTAGAACTCATCGAAGAAACTCCACAGACGTTGATTTTTTGTTTTTTCTTTTTTTGAATTGTAAAAATCCTTAGAGGAGGCTTTTGTTCAGACATCTTTCGGTTGAGATGATGATGATAATGAATCTAAATACTTTATTTTTAATAGAACTATGCTCTATATTCATAACGTCGAGCCTCGTGACGGTATACTCGTATATGTGCACTGGATATACAATTAACCTTGCTTTATGAACCTGGTCCAGCCTAGGCGATGCACTCGTTAACAATTGGAACTGAGAGATAGCGACGTTTTGCTGAAAGCCTTTGAAAGTTTGTGCAAGAACTCGTGCTCGGGGGACTCGTCAAACTCGGATCAGGCGAGTTTCGGAACTTTAAGGATTCGCCTTTGTAGGGCTCTTCTGTTCAGTTTATTTTCATTTTTTCTTATAGATAGGTATAGTAACATCTTGCTTACGCATTCGTCTGTCAATAAGTATTTTTTTATAAAATCTTTCGATGAATATAAAACAGTCAGGTGCCATTTTGTTAGAGAATAACAATTTTGCATTAAAGAAAAGTATATGACAACGTGATGTGACGTGACGACGTTGAGTTACATAAATACCTACAATAAAATTGCCTTTATTATCTTCACTCTTTTTATTAACGAGAAAACATACAAAGAAACAATTAAGTTCTTAAGTTATACTTTTGTTACAAAAATATATTTTTTTTCAGGCTCGTAATTTTCCATACTTGTCACCATCTTCCAATTCCAAACTTGTTATACTCTGAATTCGTCATTTTCAAAGCTTGCCACCGTCCAAACTCCACATTATTAAGTTTCTCAACGCAACATTAATCTATTGTAACCCTGCTAACCTTATACGAATCCCCGACGACATTATTCGTGTTCCTCTGAAAGAAATTGCTTTTTAGCTCTAAACCGGTTTCGCCGGTCGTACCATTTATAGCTGTCACCACGTCGTTAGTTTTCTTTCCGCTCTGTCGCCCTAAAGTGATGTTGTACCTAGTTATTTCTAGACCTAGATGTTTTGTGCTAGAACTACGACCTAAAGATTTAGATCTTTTGACGCTGAATTTGTCTCTGGGTATCTTAATGTCGTATATGGGGTTGATGATTCCGGTATAGCTGTCATTTAGTTTCGGAGTTTGAGTTTGACTTTGAGTGAGGTTGAGACGGGAATTGACCTTTTCCAAGTAGTCGAGATGTTGTTCCAAGTCCTGAAGGCGTTTTGGTGGTAAATAGTCGGAGTAGCGTTTTGCCATCTGTAACAAGGAACTTTTAGGTTAGTTTTGTTTATGTTTGTGGATTGAGGGTTTAATCTATTTACCGGTATAGTAAGTTATAGACTATGAAAAACAAAAAAAAAAACTTAAAAAACTACAAAAAAAACACGTAAAATACTTTACATCGATAAAAGGTTGTTTGAACTTCCTTCTGATGGTGTGACTAGATAATTTCACTTTGTCTACGTCTGGTCTGTACGGTTCGTCTTTTAACTAACTTGCTTTTGTAAAATTGTATAAGTAAGTAATTCATTATTAGTATGAGTTTGATCTTTTTCTTGCAAAGGCAGCCATTCAAATCACTATCGCTAATTCGAACACTATCCAAATACATCGATATCTTTATCTCCAAGACTAATTACCACTATTCAGTAGTGTTTTGTACATAGATGATTTCCCTCTGTTATTTCGTGATAACTTTTCTATTTCTGTCAAACAGCATCGTGAAGTCGCAAAATTGTTTAATAATTTGTCTCTACATAGACGACTTTGTAAGAAGCTGTACCTTTTCCTTGCTGCATTGTCTTGGTAAAGGTGGCGGTGGTGGCACGTCATCTCCTGAAGTATAGTCTGCGGGTCGTGAACGGTATCGTGCTGTGCCTTCAGCAATACCCTCCAACTCGGGTAAGCGCCAAGACCTGAGAAGGAAATTCAGTCAAAACACAAAACTTTAGTACATCAATTTCATCATATCAGTCGACGTTTACTGCAGAACAAATTACTCCCTCAAAGATTTGTACAATAGCCGGTGACGCTCAGCAAAAACTTAATACAAGAAGATGTACATATGAAAATTCGAGGACAATATAACAATGATGTAGCTTACGTGGTTGATCGCTCACTACTTCTTGATCGTGCATTGCGTGCAAGTCGGTGTAGAGCAAATAATGCGCCTTCTCTGGCGTCACCGAGCCACGCACAAAGCTCTTGCAAAACCTGGATGAAAAAAATTTAGTTTGAATAGGCACATTATTGATAAACAAATACTTGAATTTACTACTATTTATGGATCAATCAGACAGATAAATCAGCAGAGAAAGACGTTCAAAGTTGTACGTAGAACGCTTAGCTTTAACAGAATCAAAGAAGGTTCCGCTTTTGAGCTATCCCCAATTCTTTTTCCAAAAAAGTAGACTACTTATGAGTTATCCCAACAGGCTTCAGCTACTCACAGTGAACTTTCCTGCCTGCAATAGCGCTGGTACGATCTCTCCAAGGGCCAAGTACAGAGCCTGGAGCCCACAACGTGCTGCCAGCAGGTTCAAAGGTGCCATCTGCCCCACCAAAGTCTCGTCTTCCAGAGACCAGGCTGAGTCTTCTGTGTCTGATACTCCGGATTCCTCCACTGAGAAGTAAATATCTGATAAGTCTCTATAATAATTTTATTAAAATTTAAGCCTATCAGATACTGAACAGGGAACCGATACTCAGCTACAAGTATTTTTGAAATCACGTAGGGTACATCGGCAAACATCTTTATTCGGTTTTTCTGTACTCACCACAGAGAGCATCTTTTACACTATTAATGAAGTCCAGGGTCTCCAGTAGACTAGGTCTGCTCACGGCTTTGTTCCTCACTGTAGACCCAGCAGACCTCGGCCTCTGCCTCATCTCCTTAATACTTTCCACCGGCTCCGTATACACCAAACTCCTGAGGGTATGGTACTTTCTCCTCATGGTTTTCGTGTCTGATTGACTCGTGATGGATATCTCCGGGAAGCCGTATGATGATGAGGACTTGGTGCGTCGTGATCGTCGTTTGGATGGTAATGTCTCCAGGTTTTGAGGAGCTGCAGATGTGGAAGGGATTACGTCAGGTTTGGTTACGTTGCGCCAGAAGTTTCCATTTTTAACGCTGGCCAAGATTTCTTCGGATCCTTGGCGGGATATGTGATGGGGTTTCAAACTGAAAAAAATGAGATTTCCTTTTTAAGTTTACTAAAGCCTGAAGCTTAAATAAAGTGCAAATAAGCTTAGGGAAGTAAGGCAGCAGCCAAATTAAATTTTCGTCAGGTTCACTTCAGTTCGGTCTCTCGGGAAAACAAAATAGATAAGTAAAAGAAAGTTTGCTACGAGTATAAAAGGTAGATGACTGATTTGATATATTGAGCTTTATTTCGAAGTGACATAACTTATAAAGCTAATCAAATTACACCAATGAAATGAAAGAGACCTACTAATTATATACAAAATAATGATAACTGTGTGTGTGTTGGTAATTGTTTTCAATTGTTTTACGACAATTGTGTGTTTGTTCCTGAACAATAAACATATTGTTTTACTGTATTTAAATTGTTGTTTCTAGTGTATAATTCTATGTTATTTGTGTCGGTCAATAAAGATTCTATCTATGTTAAAAGTAGTGGTATGATTTTGCGTGTTATTTGAAGCGGGCCTTGTTTGCCCTTGGGAGTCAGAACCCTTATCCATAAAACGAATCGACAACTAATCTGCGTGACTTTTCTTACAAGAACAATGATCGACATTATTCTAGTCTAAAGGTATAAATTGAAAATGATAATTGTTTGTGAAATGTTATTGACTATTGTTTAATGTATTTATTTATCTTTCTTAAAATATTTTAACTGTAATTTTTTTATAATTAATTGTTGTTAAATGAGCCCAATGCAAATTATAATAGTTTTTTGCACACATTACACAACCCACTTGATGAAGGAAGCAATAGTTTGCAAGCTACTGTACCGTATATTTGATTTCAACAGCTCAATTTAGCAAACCTTAAAAATTCCTTCGAAACCTTAAAACATGGGTAGAGTCCGCAATAAAAAAGTTTTCAAGTTTGTTGTTTGGAAGTTCGGAGCGTGTAGCAAAAACGAGATTGATCGTTATCACCCAACTTCTAAGGGTGAACGTGATCGAATTACTGAGAGATTTAGATTTTCAATACTCTACGAAGACAATAAAAGAGACAATTTTTTTTTTCGGCACGTGGTGCAGCGAATATTAAAAAAGAATTGACACCTACAGACCTACCAACTTATCTGTGAAATGATTACATTTCAACCAATCATGACTCTTCCTGAAGTGTAGCAAGCTGAAGTGGTAGTGGGCTGGCCACGTCTGTCGTAGAACCGATGAGCGTTGGAGCAGACGGGTTCTCGAATGGAGACCGCGTCTCGGGAAACGTAGTGTGGGATGCCCCCCTGCCAGGTGGACTGATGACCTGAGGAAGGTCTCTGGTGGTGGCTGGATGAGGAAAGCGGGTGATCGTGCGCTTTGGCGTGTCCTTGGGGAGGCCTACGTCCAGCAGTGGACTGCAATAGGCTGATTGATTGACTGATTGAAATCTCTTACTCGAACAGATTAACTTTATGTTTTTATGACTGACTTTACTATGATATCAGTATTAAAGTTGTTGTGTTGTTAGGTACGTGTGTAAGTAGGGTCAACGAAAGATTACCAGCCCGTAACTAACATTAGACAGCTGACGAGCGGTTCAGACGCTTAGCTCTGGCACGGACATTGCCTTAGCCATTGTGCCGACAAGATAAGCCCTATCCCAACGTACATACCTACTAAACTAGATATAGAAACTACGCGATAACATCTTTGGCCAGAGATTGGGCGCCATTTTGAGTTTCTGTAAGTTTAACTCAAAGATTTCTGACGCGCGTCGCCTCGATCGTCTTTTGTTCCTCTGAGGTTTAACTAAAGTTAGGCTGACTTGGGTTGACGGTTTGTTAACGTCATTGTTATGGGGTTTATCTACAGGCACTTTTTTGAATTGTCAAATTAGGAACGATAATTTTACTATCGTTATAGTTGGTATTTTGGATCGATTGACAAAGAAAGTGGTTTTTGGTTTATACTCGGTATCTGGTAGGAGGATCTGTAAATGAAAATAAATCTTTGTTGTTCTTAAATTAGGGCGGTAAACCATTTTTTTGGTAGACTGTACCTAATACTTTTATTTTTCAAAAGGTACAACAAAAAGATATTTTCGCGATCCATTCATATTCTTAAACATTTTAGCTCGACAAATTCAAAATTTCAAATTCGTTTGAATCTCACAAAAAAACTGCATTCAAAGATCTTTTCAAAACTGAGCTTAGAAGATTTCCTTCATTTTACCATGCATTACCTAGTAAAGAGAGATGCAAGCTCGCAAACGATGCGGTTAGTCCATACGCCGCAACTAGATGATAGAGTAGATCCCGGCTTAGCCCCTCTTATTACGTTTTCATAGGCAGCCTACGCCGAGAACCATTTAATATTCCATACAGACATTTTTCCAACATAATAGCCTGGTTAGTAAAGGAATATTCCATCTAATAATAGAACCCTTTGGGATTCAGTGTATTTACTTTTGTTTCGTTTTCTAATAAAGAAGGTCATATTGGCAACACTATCGAAATATGAATGGAAAAACGCCTAAAGAATTTAGTGAATACTGATTTCGTGAATTGCTGATTTCTTTTTTTATCTAGCTTTATCAAAGTACAAAGTCTTGTTATATAGATCAGATGGACAAATCCTGCTTAAATTAACTATTATTTTTCTCGATATAGTACTTTTAATTTCAGTTGGTTTCTTTAGTGTGCTTTTGCAATAAGAATTTCAATCAATCATATTTCAAAACGGCCCGTTACAGTCCACTGCTGGACTATGAGCCTCCTCCACTTAAGTGGAGGGTTCTGCCATAATCTTGCCAAAATCTTGTCCGTTTCAACCCCTCTAAGACACAAGTCTGCGCGTTCACCGCTAAGAAAACCCCATTTGTCTCAGCGCCACAGTTCCAGGGCACTCCTCTTACCATCTCCACGAGTATTGGGATTCTTGGTGTCGACATTACGGGCGAGGTCCAGTTTCGGGGTCATCTGGAGGATAAAGACAAGTTGGCTTCAAAAAAGCTTGGGGTGCTCAATAGAGCGAAGCGGTACTCCACACCGGGGCACAGACTTTTGCTTTACAAAGCTCAAGTTCGGCCCCATATGAAGTACTGCTCTCATACTGGGCTGGAGCGCCCCAATACCAACTCCTTCCACTCGACTAAATCCAACGCCGGGCAGTTCGTATTGTCGACGATCCAAAACTCACAGACGGCTTGGACACCCTCAGTCTCCGGAGAGACGTTGGCTCTCTGTGTGTGTTCTACCGTCTGTACAATGGGGAGTGTTCTGATGAGCTGTTTGACTTAGTGCCACCGTCACGCTTTTATCACCGCACCTCCCGCCACAGGGCAGGGGCTCATCCTCACGTCTTGGATGCTTGGCATCCCAAAAATGTACTGGCGTCGCGATCTTTCCTCTCGCGTACCTGCAGGATGTGGAATAAGCTCCCCCCTGAGGTGTTTCCTTTGTGCTTTGACATGGGGTTCTTCAAGGGGCGAGTATATAGGGCTCTCAAAGGCTGGCAATGCGTTGGCAACCTCCCTGGTGTTGCGAATGTCCATGGGCGACGATGACCACTTACCACCAATGTGGCTCGTCCGCTCGTTTGCTTGCTTGAATAATATATAAAAAAAAATCTCCACGCTTGGCAGGCGGGTTGGAGATCGCAGATTAAAAGGTTACTGTATCAGAGAGCGCTGCTGCCCGTTCCCTGTTCAATGTGTAGTCCCTAAGTCGCCTCTTACGACACCCACGGGAAGAGTAGGGGTTGGTGACAAATGAATTCTACTTTGCCGTCACCACACGGCGGAGTAGAATACATTTGTCACTACACAATCATGTTTATAAAGCGAACAAACCTTTGACTGCGAGTCGTGCCCGCGCTCATACGGCTAACACAAGGTAAGGGTGTCGCCTTCGACGGATACGTCTAGGATGACATCATCATCTCCTAGCGAGCCTGTGTTTAGTTTCAATCTTGTGTCGTCTGTCGAGGGTCAGCAAGTCACAAAAATTGTATTCAAGGGTCTTTAACATCTCCCGACTATTCCACTCACCTTCGATCCCCAACCAAAGTATCAGTGAACGCTCCTAACACGCATCTCCTGGCAAGCCTGAGTTTAGCTTCCGCCTTGTCCCGTCTGCTGAGAGTCAGGATCCGAGCTGAACTGTGCTCCCGACGTGAAGGCAGCTTCATAGGGTAAGAGATCGCCATGCCGTCGCCAGTTGGAAACACTAGGCGGAAATCTGGAACAAAATAAAGGTTTACTTCTACTTCATCTTGAGAGTATCGGTGGTATAGTGGCTAAGGCGATAGCCTCCCGTCCGGGAGATGCGAGTTCAAACCCCATTTACTAATGTGTTTTCTAATTTCAAACATAATATTTTCTTTTTTTTGTGCTAACTCATTCAAAAGCTTATCATAAAATAAGATGTACAGAAAATAATAATGTAAGTTATTGAGTTATCAAGGAAAATTATACACTTAGGAATGCTATACTAGAAACCCTGACTTAATGCCTGAAATAGCTGAATATTGCTTCCCCGACTAACCTATTCATACTTTACAATAGACGCCTTCAATTTCTAAGGCACATAACCCATTCAAAGCATTTACGATATCACCTGCAATAAAGTACATTAGCTCGAATACATCGCGCGCTGTATCGGAATATAGTGCCTCTGGCGATCGCGTAATACCAAAGAATTTTATTATAATAATGTACAGAAGAGTCACTTCTCTAGAAAGTTCGATAATTCCATAAAAATACCTAAAAGATGCAGGTGAACGAAACTTAAATTTTGGTGCAATGCAAGGTAAACTAAACCTGTAGAGTTATATTACACTAACACAAATACATTTTTAAGGCCGTCATTAGAACGTTATTGCCATTTCTGTTCATCTTCTTCACGATATTAAAATATAAAATAAATTTTATACAAAATATAAAACACAATGCTCGTCACTTTATAAACTTACAAATCCAAGTCAGACATTTTCTTTAAAGTAAAAAGTTAAGTAATATAATTTTCCTTTTGGCCTATTCTATTCTTAGTTGAGAAATGAGGTTTTTTATATGCTCTTATTATCCCTCGACAGGAATTTCTACAATAGGTATATTTTTAAACCTAAAGACGGAAGTAAAGCCAGGCAATAGCACCCAGTATTCATAGCGCGCTTAGGTGGCGCATATAAAATATCGGCCAAACGTGAATTTAAAGTCGACCTGTATGAACAGACGGGCTGCAAACCAATTGCCTTTGAGGTTAGAGAGGAAATACGTTTTTTTTTATGATGTCATGGGAGAAAAACAAGATTGAATAAATCTGCCTATTGTCTAAATGCCGACGTGTTTCCGACTAAAGACTGCACACTGAGTCCTTTGGCTAAGCCTATTGAGCTAACTTTTGTTGTAACTTTTAAATGCTTCATTATTTTAATGGATTATATTTACCCCGTGCAAAAAGAATACAATGCGAACGACTGCAAAGATTTGATACAAAAAAAAACACTAGAAAAATAATCTTCTGTCGTAGCCGATTTGAAAACAAAGAAAATAAATCCTGAGGTTAATTCAAAACAAGACAATTATGGATAAACAATCAATGGACAAACAATCCATATAGTATATTCACCAGCCTTGACCGAAAATTATCAAAATTTCTGATGAGTTTACTCACGCTATTTGGAAAAAAACACGCCTTCTTAATTCGCTTGTTAATTATCTTTCAAAGTGTACTGTTCCATTTTATGGAATTTAAAAAACGTCTCAACAATACTTTTCGAAACTCCACCACTTTACTTTTTCCTCTACTCCGCAACTACCCGGACGCGCGGTCGTGAATCCTTGTCGCAGCATCAGTAGCTGGTTTGTGAACACAGCTCCGATACTGCTAGCGTTGTGTCCGGAACTACCGGCGATCCGGAAACTTCCCGGCGATTCGGAAACTTTCCGGCGAGGCGGCTGCGAAGTTGCAGTTTTAAACCGGAACGTCTTGCCCGAAGAATGAACTCGCCTTTTTAGGGTTCCGTAGTAAAAAAGGAACCCTTATAGTTTCGGTCTGTCCGTCTGTCTGTCTGTCTGTCCGCGGCGTAGCTCAGAGACTCTTAATACCAGAAGGCTGTAATTTGGCATGGATATACATATGAATCATGCCGACAAAGCTGAAGAATAAAATCTTACAAAAAAAAATTTTTTGGTGTTCCTCTGGTACACGTCAAGAGAGGGTTATTTATTTTTTTCACGATTACCTTATAGTGTGAGGTATCGTTGGATAGGTCTATTAAAAACAATGGGGGTTTGCTAAGACTATTTTTCTAAGTTTTAGAAATATTCCGTTTTAAAGTGCTTATTTTTGTTAGAGTCAAGTTTCTCCCCCCTCTACCAGCGAAACCGTTGTATATGGAAACGTGAAAAAAATCATGGTAGTAGTGTATATGATGAATTTAAAAGGAAAACTATCAACATCAAGTAGGCTTTACAGGTTATCGAATAATAGACCAACTTATAAAAAGTACTAGTACAAGTAAGAAATTTGGTACTACAAATATCATAGAAAAATATTTTTATGAATGTTAATTTGGCATGGACATACATATTAATTATGCCGTCAAAGCTAAAGAATAAAATCCGAAAAAATATTTTTTTTTGGTGTTCTTCTGGTACACGTGAAGTGGGGGTTATTTTTTAAATTCACGATTACCTTATGGTGTGAGGTATCGTTGGATAGGGTTTAAAAAAATAACTACGGAACCCTACACTTTACGTGGTCCGACACGTGCTTGGCCATTTATTTTAATAGAAGAGTCTCCGACGATGTTTTTGTGAATTGGGTTTCTGAAGATCAGTAGGGAAATTTAAAAACTCTATAGACTACTTTTAAAAAGGTCTTTCCGTATAGAATTTCAGCGATTTCAAGGGAATGTCGGACATAAACGAAAATTTTATTTCAATATCAAACAATTTACGAAATTGGTTAATGTGATTGCTTATTAGATCATATTTAAAACTATTAAAATAAAACTCGTAATTTTATTCTTAATTGGAAGAGGAATAAACCAAAATTAATTCTGTTATGTTTTCCTGTTTTGTTTTCGTTTGGTGTCAATAAAGTATATTTGTATTGTATTGTAATACATATTTAGATTATTTTTTTCAGACGCTGAATGACCATGTTGACTAATGACGATGACAGTCATAAATACACAAAATGACCAATAGCAATAGCATACGTAATTGAACATTATAAGCTAGATTTTAGACAAACAGGTGCGTCTGCGTCGTATTGTCGGTCGAATTTATAAATATTACGAAAACATCCAATTTTAAAGAGTGTTTTGCCGCTAATTTTAATTCGCAATCTCCGTATGAATTACTTAATGTTTTCTTTTGTTATTTCGGAAAACGAGTATTGTCACATAAAACAACAGACATGTTTATCTCACCTTCTTTACGTACAAAGAGCTTGAAAAACACTTAACCTTCGTTTTTATTAGTCTAGCCGGGTAAGATGTACGCAGGCGTCGCTTCCAGTTTGTCTTTTGTCTGGCGCAATAAGAACTCCCGCGCAACTTGCCGTTGTTTGTTTGCAAAAATTGTCTGTGTCTCTCAGTGTAAAAGTTTTTGAGTGTTGCGGAATCTTGAGTGTGATTTTTTACCGAGTATGAATGAATGAAATGTATGTGTTGTGATGTTTGTTTAGGTTTGTTGTGCTACGTAACTTGACAAATTATAATAATGTTAATTATTTAAGATACCAGGCTGTCATGCACACGGATAACCCTGGGTCGTGTATGTTTGATTTTTCTCATGAAAATAAGTTTCTTTCCCCAGTCAAAAACAGCCTATGTTATTTTTTTCATTATCTTTAGTCTTTTTTAGGATAGACAAATTAACAAATTTTCACATTTATAATAATATTATACTCATTTATCATGTTCTTTTTCGGTGTCGGTTTAACATACTAATTTTGATGTCGAAAAAAATAACCTTTTACACCTACTTTGTGCGTTTGAACTTATGCAAGCAGAAAAAATACATTTTCATAACTACAAGTACAAAGGTCTATTTACAATGGTCAGCAAAACATGCCACTGGTTTTATATCTCATCAAGCCGGTCTAGCTTCCAGTACTAGAGCCCGGCATCTCCACACATTTCAGTGTTCCCTCGCTGGAAGTTCGCTCCTAGTGACAGTTTTATTAGGGCCGCGACTCAGCTGGTAATAAAATAACCAATAAACAAAATAACAGCCCGTAGATATAAGGCTGGGTGTACACTGGCAAAGATTCTGATTGTGACACTCCAAGTTAAAGTTACGGAGACACAAATAAGACATTCTAGAGATGAACAACGTGTAAAACGTAAACGTGGTCATTAATTATTTAATTAATCTTTTTTTTTTTTTTGAGACTACCCATCTAATTAAAGTTAGGAATTTTAAAACTAGCATTAGTCATTTACATGTGGAAACATCTAAATGGTGTCGTAGCTGTTATTATTGTTGTTATCATTTTACGAATAAAATAAAATAATACATATTATATTCCTACCTATATATTTTTACCCCGCTACTGTGCGATTTAAATGATTCTGTTTTTGTCCCGTCCATTGAGACAATAATTAAACTTTTAAGTTCGGAAAGCTATCTGCCATCTGCACATATTGAAGGAGGTTTTTTTAATAAAAGTTATTTCTATCTGCTGCTCAATGAATTGGTACGCTTAAAAGAACCAAACCTTTCCTATTACTATTCAGCTACGGCGTAGCAAGGCCGTAGCACCAGCGTAGTAAAATCGTAGCAATCGTAAGGTAAATTCCACACTTCTTCAGTGTGCACTCAACATAAACCCTCAAGAAAACTAAGTAACTAGCTCGGGGTTTCTTCAGGTCGAGCTAAATCTAATCAGTGTTTTGCTAGAGGGAAAGTAATAAGTTTTGCGTATAAAAGAAATCTTATTCAAAATTTGTTGTTTTTGTATACTAAAATACAGCTCATTTCCTGCAACTCGAGCGAATTTTTGCGTCGCTTTGAGCAAAGCTTTCTGACGTCCAAGAAGGATTATGTAAACTATTTACTTTGTGTTGGTTCATCATCGTCATCATCATCATCATCTCAGTCGAAAGACGGTGTAACGGTTCTATTTTAAAGACTTAATTTAGATAAGAAAATAAAATTTACAGTAGCAGTTTATTTACAAACAATTTTACAATAATACAAAATTAACTTTAACTTATTATCTAAACTTAATTTAAGAAAACTAATACTAATAAAACTAAAATTATTCTAAATTACAAATATTAAACGATGTATTAAAAATCGATTGCAGTAGCAAACTCCGGTTGCGTACATAGGAACCGGTGATCGTTACGTTGTTCCGCGTAGGATAAAGGAAGGGCATCGGTCAGCGCCATTCTCACTTTCTGCGCTCTGAACGACAGCACGTCTCACTGTGCCTTGAGCTCGAACATTCTGGAGCATTCCTACCTATCGCTAATTCTAATGATTTTAAATTTCTAAAAATCTGATTCTATCTATTTTTAAATTCAGTGTTGTTATCCCCCGTATTGGGTAAGTGTTGCAAGATTTAATATTTGAATTATGGTATGGATTAACTGTTAGAATTAGTATGTAGGTTATGTACCTTAGTTATTTAGAATAGTTACTTTGTAGCTAGCTCACATAATTTAGATTTAAGTCGTAACATTTTATTGTGCTCATCATTTTATTCCGCTTAATATTGCTGATTAAGATTTCTTAGCTTCATGGTAATTTACCCTCATGATAAAATGTTAAAAATTGGTTTTTAATATTTTATGTTTGATATTCGCAATTTATTAAGTGTAGTGTTAATTGTTGATCTGCATAATTTTAATGCTAATTTACACATTTCTTTGATTTTGAATCCCATCATTGTACAATTTCTAAATTGCTGCTGTTACCTACCCTGTTGATATTATTTTCTTTGTTCTTCTTTCATCTAATTTTGCCTGAACTGCAACATCATTGATCACTATTTAATGCTATTGGAACCACGCTTATTTGCGGCTTTTCACTTTTCCAAAGATTCCGGATGTTGCAGTCAGACTATGAATTCGGACCTTTTATAAAACGACCAATATTCCGGATTTCCAGGGGACCAAGAAACTACCTTCGTGGCAGCGGGTTATCTACCTCCGCATTCGACGGGCTACCTACCGCTCGATCTACCTACCTCCGGAATCGAAGATTACTATTCGTCAGATGCCGCTAATTCAGGGGAGTGAGTGGTTTTCCAACTTATTAGGGATAATCAAATTGTTCTTGACCATAGTATTTAAATCCTGCGACCCTGAGTTTTTCTAAACTATTTGTACCTTCATTCTAAAAAAAACCTAGCTACAACTTTTGTTAAATATAAAGTGATTGTAAAATTTCATTTCGGCCTTTCAATTATTAAATAAATTCTCCTACTTATGTTAACGTCTAGCGTTACAACGGCCACTGCTGGATCAGCGGCTTCCCGCGTTCTTCACCAGATCGTCGCGTCGGTCCACCTTGTGACGTCACCCATCCACGCTGCGTCTTCCGGTGCGTGGTCGCCATTCGAGAACTTTTCTGCCGAAGCGTCCGTCGGTTCTCAGTGCAATGTGCCCCGCCCACTGACACTTAAGTCTCGCACTTAAGTCATGTGTTGGTTAGTAACTTAGTATTTTTAAATTATGAAACAAATAGGCCTGTTGGGTTTTAATGCTAAATTAAAAGCATAAAATATATTGTGTTCCGATTCCGCGTAAACTTTCTACTTGTTGTTATATATAAGTAAAAGTTCTCACCATAATGACAAAAATTAAAATCTTAATAAATTATTATGGATTTTACAAATTCTAAACAGTTTTAAGTCAAAGTAGTGAAAGGACGCTGTATCAGCATGGGAAATATAAAAACATAATGGTCAGAATAGCGGCAAATATACATTATTAAAGTTATTAAGGCCTCTGATTTGCTAAACTGAATTGGAACGGACATTATTCATTACTGCCTACCAAAGACCAGTGGCAAACGCTTTCTGAAGCACGGAAAACTGTTTGCTCCGCATCCTGGTCATATGTGGCTGCTTAAAATCAAAGTCAAAATCATTTATTTCCATAGGATGTTATTACATCACTTAGATCCGTCATTACATTTTTTTGGGTGAGTTCACGAACACAATGGCGGAATCTGTCTTTTCTCGGAATCTAACTTTCGAGAATCTGTCTTTTCTCAGTATGTTTCATTCATTCATTCATTCTATGGAGTGTCCGGGGTGAAACGGAACACTACAAACTATTCATCGATCGGTCGATTTAACCCGATTGCTATTCCACTCAGCTTGGGACTAGTGGACTAGTTGGAACCGTTAACGAACTAACGCCCATTCAGATAGTTAGCTGGTTTGTTCAATGGGAAAGGTAACAGAGTTCAATTAAAGTTTCAGAGGCAGAAACATTGCGGTACTATCTTGATACAATACACAGCTTTAATGACATTGTTTGTTGTTACGTTGTTCAGTTAGTTGTGAGCGTCAGTGGTGTAGTGGCTAAGGTCGCTGCCTCCCGTCCGGGAGACGCGGGTTCGATCCCCACCATGTACCAATCTGTTTTCGAATAACAACAGCAACAAATCAACAGCTCATATTCGTCCGCACCGAGGGGCTCAAGCGTAGTCTGAATTAGGGCAATTAGGCCTTAGTTGACCACGCTGGCCTAGTGTGGATTGGTCACCTTCATACACAACCTTTAAATTTCTTTGCAGGAGTGTGCAAGTTTCATCACGATGTTATCCTTCACCGTAAGAGCGTCGAATAAACGTACATATGAATTCGAAATTCAAAAACAAATTGGTTCATGGTGGGAATCGAACCCATATCTCCCGGACAGGAGGCAGTGGCCCTAGCCACTACACCACCGCTCTCTAATAATTTATTTACTCATAATACCTCACAGCACAAAAATACATACAAGATTTTTTTAAATAAAGCTAGAGCTATACTACACTAACATTCTCACAATTCTCACAACCACGAAAATCTTAAAACATATAGAGCTATACTATTATTATATAGCAAACAAATGACCAAGCTAAATAATACAATACAAATACGCCGTGTGGTGACGGCAGAGTAGAATACATTCGTCACCAACCCCTACTCTTCCCGTGGGTGTCGTAAGAGGCGACTTAGGAACTACACATTGAACAGGGAACGGGCAGCAGCGCTCTCTGATACAGTAACCTTTTAACCTGCGATCTCCAACCCGCCTGCCAAGCGTGGAGATTATGGCAAAACCCTCCACTCATAGTCCAGCAGTGGACTGTAACGGGCCGTTGATGTTGATGAGTAATACAAAATGATTGTTTTATAATTTTAAATATCTCCTTCAAAAACTCATTACGAAATTGAAATCTAAAGTCCAGCTCATAATGGATTTACCAAACGTTCAGTCATATTTTAAGTGGTCTAAAATGTTCATATGAAATACCAAACTACTGCAGGTTGCTACATGCACTGTGGTACAATCAGCCACTGAGCCCAGTTTAATAAACGATGAGAGATGCGAAGTGGCCTCCGGGATACAGTCCGCCACACGAGATGATGCCACTTCATGCGAAACAGCTACATTTGTTAAAAATTCTATTTGTCTGAGTGTACCTCGCTCCCAGCTCACTTCTATACAACAGTTTGGACAGGGAGGGATTTGGAAGCTTTTTAAATTAAAATTAATATCGACTCGTAGCCTAGCCCCTTTTTTTCCACTACGACACGCGAAGGAAATTTGATTTGACTAGACTCACAGATTATTGATGTCAATATCCTGATATACGGCGATTAGGCTTTAGTCGACCACGATAGCCCAGTGCGGGTTGGCCGACTGCGGTTTGGCCGACTTCACACACAACTTTTGAAACTCTCGGGAAAACAACTAAGAAACTGTTATTCTTCAAAAAGTACTTTAAAACTTTAAATTTTAAAAAGTTGTAGTGCAAAAGTTTCATGAGCTGAATCACCACCAGGAATGTTTTACGTTATTTAAAGTCAAAGTCAAAGTCAAAATAATTTATTTCCATAGGATGTTATTACATCACTTAGATCCGTCATTACAATTTTTTGGGTGAGTTCACTAACACAATGGCGGAATATAATTATTATGAACTTGTCTACAATACCAATTGCCTTTAGACAAGTTTAAAATAATTATAAAACAGAAATTGTATAAAAAAGGTTACTATAGGATATCTGATTACTTGGAGGACAGATGTCCATGGGAATAGATTGCTTGAGTGGCAGGCCTTTTCGATATTTAATTAGCATTAATTTAATTTTTAATTTAATTTAATATTTTAATTTAATATTTTATTTTTTTATTTAAAAAAGGAAACGCAAAAGATGCGACGACTGTGGAGTTTCTTCGGTGAGCTCTTCTCCACAGATTCCGCCATTGTGTTTGCGTATACAATTGCCTTTAAAAGAATTACTAATTTGATGTAGTCGGCTGACATAAGCAATCAACTTGTCTTTATTTCTAGTATTAAAATTGTGTATATCACTGTGCTTCTGAAAATTACTTATATTTCGTTTTACATACACAAGATTTTCATAGATATATTGCGACACAAATGTCAGAATATTGATTTCTTTAAACTTTTCCCTCAGTGACACTCTAGGCCCTAATCTATAAATTGCACGAACAGCCCGTTTCTGCAAAATAAATATACTATTAGCATTCGCATGACCCCACAATAGAATACCATAGGTCATTAGACTATGAAAGTAACTCGTAAGCACATTTAGTAAACACATTGTATTTTTTTGCTAATTCTTAACTTTGTGACACTGTAATCTGATAGTTACATCGTGATGAAACCTGCACACTCCTGCGAAGTAATTCAAAGATTGTGTGTGATATCGACCAACCCGCACTGGGCCAGCGTGGTCGACTAAGGCCTAATTGCCCTCATTCAGGTTAGGCTGGAGCCCCTCGGTGGGGACTATTGTAGATGATGAATCTGATAGTTACGATAATTTGACTTTTCTAGAAAGATACTTTTTTTAAAGCGAGCATAAGCTCGCATCGCATCAGTAGTAAAGAATATATTATAACAAGGTATATTAACAAAATGTAGAGAACCAATCTATTGAAGATAATATTGTGTCATTCTTCCTTTAACTAAAGATTTTCATTGATTGATTCAACATCAACGACCTGTTACAGTCCACTGCTGGACTACGAGCCTCCTCCACTTAAGTGGAGGGTTTTGCCATAATCTCCACGCTTGTCAGGCGGGTTGGAGATCGCAGTAAGGTTACTGTATCAGAGAGCGCTGCTGCCCGTTCCCTGTTCAATGTGTAGTCCCTAAATCGCCTCTTACGACACCCACGGGAAGAGTAGGGGTTAGGGATTGATTACCTACTTTTAAATTTTACTCGTAGCTTTTTAACCAGAATAAAAAAGCGAAATTATTAAAAAAATATATGTGAAACTTTGTTCTAAGCCAGACCAAGATGCTGTGTCTGCGGGAGACTTACTAAGGATTTGCGACTCGCCACAACTTTAGCTAAAGGGTCACGGAGAAATAAAATACTAGATCCTTCTCAAATAATACGAAAAATAAATTGCAAATACCAGCGTACTTTTTTATATCCCAAACCCTGTGATATGAGCGTAGTTGTTGTAATATAGCCCAAACCCTGTGATATGAGCGTAGTTGTTGTAATATATCCCAAACCCTGTGATATGAGCGTAGTTGTTGTAATATAGCCCAAACCCTGTGATATGAGCGTAGTTGTTGTAATATAGCCCAAACCCTGTGATATGAGCGTAGTTGTTGTAATATAGCCCAAACCCTGTGATATGAGCGTAGTTGTTGTAATATAGCCCAAACCCTGTGATATGAGCGTAGTTGCTGTAATATAGCACAAACCCTGTGATATGAGCGTAGTTGCTGTAATATAGCCCAAACTCTGTGATATGAGCGTAGTTGCTGTAATATAGCCCAAACCCTGTGATATGAGCGTAGTTGTTGTAATATAGCCCAAACCCTGTGATATGAGCGTAGTTGTTGTAATATAGCCCAAACCCTGTGATATGAGCGTAGTTGTTGTAATATAGCCCAAACCCTGTGATATGAGCGTAGTTGTTGTAATATAGCCCAAACCCTGTGATATGAGCGTAGTTGCTGTAATATAGCCCAAACCCTGTGATATGAGCGTAGTTGTTGTAATATAGCCCAAACCCTGTGATATGAGCGTAGTTGTTGTAATATAGCCCAAACCCTGTGATATGAGCGTAGTTGTTGTAATATAGCCCAAACCCTGTGATATGAGCGTAGTTGCTGTAATATAGCCCAAACCCTGTGATATGAGCGTAGTTGTTGTAATATAGCCCAAACCCTGTGATATGAGCGTAGTTGTTGTAATATAGCCCAAACCCTGTGATATGAGCGTAGTTGTTGTAATATAGCCCAAACCCTGTGATATGAGCGTAGTTGTTGTAATATAGCCCAAACCCTGTGATATGAGCGTAGTTGTTGTAATATAGCCCAAACCCTGTGATATGAGCGTAGTTGTTGTAATATAGCCCAAACCCTGTGATATGAGCGTAGTTGTTGTAATATAGCCCAAACCCTGTGATATGAGCGTAGTTGCTGTAATATAGCCCAAACCCTGTGATATGAGCGTAGTTGCTGTAATACATCCCAAACCCTGTGATATGAGCGTAGTTGTTGTAATATATCCCAAACCCTGTGATATGAGCGTAGTTGCTGTAATATAGCCCAAACCCTGTGATATGAGCGTAGTTGTTGTAATATAGCCCAAACCCTGTGATATGAGCGTAGTTGTTGTAATATAGCCCAAACCCTGTGATATGAGCGTAGTTGTTGTAATATAGCCCAAACCCTGTGATATGAGCGTAGTTGTTGTAATATAGCCCAAACCCTGTGATATGAGCGTAGTTGTTGTAATATAGCCCAAACCCTGTGATATGAGCGTAGTTGCTGTAATATAGCCCAAACTCTGTGATATGAGCGTAGTTGCTGTAATATAGCCCAAACCCTGTGATATGAGCGTAGTTGTTGTAATATAGCCCAAACCCTGTGATATGAGCGTAGTTGTTGTAATATAGCCCAAACCCTGTGATATGAGCGTAGTTGTTGTAATATAGCCCAAACTCTGTGATATGAGCGTAGTTGCTGTAATATAGCCCAAACCCTGTGATATGAGCGTAATTGTTGTAATATAGCCCAAACCCTGTGATATGAGCGTAATTGTTGTAATATAGCCCAAACCCTGTGATATGAGCGTAGTTGTTGTAATATAGCCCAAACCCTGTGATATGAGCGTAGTTGCTGTAATACATCCCAAACCCTGTGATATGAGCGTAGTTGTTGTAATATAGCCCAAACCCTGTGATATGAGCGTAGTTGTTGTAATATAGCCCAAACTCTGTGATATGAGCGTAGTTGCTGTAATATAGCCCAAACCCTGTGATATGAGCGTAGTTGTTGTAATATAGCCCAAACCCTGTGATATGAGCGTAGTTGCTGTAATATAGCCCAAACCCTGTGATATGAGCGTAGTTGTTGTAATATAGCCCAAACCCTGTGATATGAGCGTAGTTGTTGTAATATAGCCCAAACCCTGTGATATGAGCGTAGTTGCTGTAATATAGCCCAAACCCTGTGATATGAGCGTAGTTGTTGTAATATAGCCCAAACTCTGTGATATGAGCGTAGTTGCTGTAATATAGCCCAAACCCTGTGATATGAGCGTAGTTGTTGTAATATAGCCCAAACTCTGTGATATGAGCGTAGTTGCTGTAATATAGCCCAAACCCTGTGATATGAGCGTAATTGTTGTAATATATCCCAAACCCTGTGATATGAGCGTAGTTGCTGTAATATAGCCCAAACCCTGTGATATGAGCGTAGTTGCTGTAATACATCCCAAACCCTGTGATATGAGCGTAGTTGTTGTAATATATCCCAAACCCTGTGATATGAGCGTAGTTGCTGTAATATAGCCCAAACCCTGTGATATGAGCGTAGTTGTTGTAATATAGCCCAAACTCTGTGATATGAGCGTAGTTGTTGTAATATAGCCCAAACCCTGTGATATGAGCGTAGTTGTTGTAATATAGCCCAAACTCTGTGATATGAGCGTAGTTGTTGTAATATAGCCCAAACTCTGTGATATGAGCGTAGTTGTTGTAATATAGCCCAAACCCTGTGATATGAGCGTAGTTGTTGTAATATAGCCCAAACCCTGTGATATGAGCGTAGTTGTTGTAATATAGCCCAAACCCTGTGATATGAGCGTAGTTGTTGTATTATAGCCCAAACCCTGTGATATGAGCGTAGTTGTTGTAATATAGCCCAAACTCTGTGATATGAGCGTAGTTGTTGTAATATAGCCCAAACCCTGTGATATGAGCGTAGTTGTTGTAATATAGCCCAAACTCTGTGATATGAGCGTAGTTGTTGTAATATAGCCCAAACTCTGTGATATGAGCGTAGTTGTTGTAATATAGCCCAAACCCTGTGATATGAGCGTAGTTGTTGTAATATAGCCCAAACCCTGTGATATGAGCGTAGTTGTTGTAATATAGCCCAAACCCTGTGATATGAGCGTAGTTGTTGTATTATAGCCCAAACCCTGTGATATGAGCGTAGTTGTTGTAATATAGCCCAAACCCTGTGATATGAGCGTAGTTGTTGTAATATAGCCCAAACTCTGTGATATGAGCGTAGTTGTTGTAATATAGCCCAAACCCTGTGATATGAGCGTAGTTGTTGTAATATAGCCCAAACCCTGTGATATGAGCGTAGTTGTTGTAATATAGCCCAAACCCTGTGATATGAGCGTAGTTGTTGTATTATAGCCCAAACCCTGTGATATGAGCGTAGTTGTTGTAATATAGCCCAAACCCTGTGATATGAGCGTAGTTGTTGTATTATAGCCCAAACCCTGTGATATGAGCGTAGTTGTTGTAATATAGCCCAAACCCTGTGATATGAGCGTAGTTGTTGTAATATAGCCCAAACCCTGTGATATGAGCGTAGTTGTTGTAATATAGCCCAAACCCTGTGATATGAGCGTAATTGTTGTAATATAGCCCAAACCCTGTGATATGAGCGTAATTGTTGTAATATATCCCAAACCCTGTGATATGAGCGTAGTTGTTGTATTATAGCCCAAACCCTGTGATATGAGCGTAATTGTTGTAATATATCCCAAACCCTGTGATATGAGCGTAGTTGTTGTATTATAGCCCAAACCCTGTGATATGAGCGTAGTTGTTGTAATATAGCCCAAACTCTGTGATATGAGCGTAGTTGTTGTAATATAGCCCAAACCCTGTGATATGAGCGTAGTTGTTGTAATATAGCCCAAACCCTGTGATATGAGCGTAATTGTTGTAATATAGCCCAAACCCTGTGATATGAGCGTAATTGTTGTAATATAGCCCAAACCCTGTGATATGAGCGTAGTTGTTGTAATATAGCCCAAACCCTGTGATATGAGCGTAGTTGTTGTAATATAGCCCAAACCCTGTGATATGAGCGTAATTGTTGTAATATAGCCCAAACCCTGTGATATGAGCGTAATTGTTGTAATATAGCCCAAACCCTGTGATATGAGCGTAATTGTTGTAATATAGCCCAAACCCTGTGATATGAGCGTAATTGTTGTAATATATCCCAAACCCTGTGATATGAGCGTAGTTGTTGTATTATAGCCCAAACCCTGTGATATGAGCGTAGTTGTTGTAATATAGCCCAAACTCTGTGATATGAGCGTAGTTGTTGTAATATAGCCCAAACTCTGTGATATGAGCGTAGTTGTTGTAATATAGCCCAAACCCTGTGATATGAGCGTAGTTGTTGTAATATAGCCCAAACCCTGTGATATGAGCGTAATTGTTGTAATATAGCCCAAACCCTGTGATATGAGCGTAATTGTTGTAATATATCCCAAACCCTGTGATATGAGCGTAGTTGTTGTATTATAGCCCAAACCCTGTGATATGAGCGTAATTGTTGTAATATATCCCAAACCCTGTGATATGAGCGTAGTTGCTGTAATACATCCCAAACCCTGTGATATGAGCGTAGTTGCTGTAATATAGCCCAAACCCTGTGATATGAGCGTAGTTGCTGTAATATAGCCCAAACCCTGTGATATGAGCGTAATTGTTGTAATATATCCCAAACCCTGTGATATGAGCGTAATTGTTGTAATATATCCCAAACCCTGTGATATGAGCGTAGTTGTTGTATTATAGCCCAAACCCTGTGATATGAGCGTAGTTGCTGTAATACATCCCAAACCCTGTGATATGAGCGTAGTTGCTGTAATATAGCCCAAACCCTGTGATATGAGCGTAGTTGCTGTAATATAGCCCAAACCCTGTGATATGAGCGTAATTGTTGTAATATATCCCAAACCCTGTGATATGAGCGTAGTTGTTGTAATATAGCCCAAACCCTGTGATATGAGCGTAGTTGCTGTAATATAGCCCAAACCCTGTGATATGAGCGTAGTTGTTGTAATATAGCCCAAACCCTGTGATATGAGCGTAGTTGTTGTAATATAGCCCAAACCCTGTGATATGAGCGTAGTTGTTGTAATATAGCCCAAACCCTGTGATATGAGCGTAGTTGTTGTAATATAGCCCAAACCCTGTGATATGAGCGTAATTGTTGTAATATATCCCAAACCCTGTGATATGAGCGTAGTTGTTGTAATATAGCCCAAACCCTGTGATATGAGCGTAGTTGTTGTAATATAGCCCAAACCCTGTGATATGAGCGTAGTTGTTGTAATATACGCACGCTGGCAACACTGGCGAATAGGTTGTAAACAAAAGATTTGATACATTTTATTGATTTAAAAATACTTTAATACAATTTTCCAAGTTTATCGCATTTGTTATACGTATTAATTAAGTGTATTTTGTGTTAATTAGTGTATAAGTGTAAAAAAAATCTAATATTTATCCTAAATTGTGTATTTAAAAAACGTACCGTTGACAGTTGAGTATTTTATTTGAAATAATTTGCTACTGGGCTATATACTACGATACTTTCAATATAACTAGTTACTTAGGGACGTGAATCGATTTGAAATTACTTAGTTTTTTGTTGAATAGCTTATTTTTTTATTTTTTTTTTGTACATTTCATTAATCATAACCTCAATTTAAGTGACTGCTTATCAGCTGTGCTACAGCCGTGCTTTAATCTTGCTTTTTACTGTTATTTATTTTGTTTAAAATGCCAACTACCAGAAGTGAGGCAGCCCGTCAACTAGAAGACAACTTAAAATTAGCTTTGTATGAATTAAAACAGTGTAAGGTAACCAATGAGCAGTTGCTTACTGAGAGAGATGAAAGTGAGAAGGAGGTGTTGCTTATTGTTAATAAGAACTTAAAATTGAAAAGTGAGATGACAGAGTTGCACAACAAGTTCCTTGACGTGACGGGAGATAGGGATCGGCTTCAGCACTTGGTGGATGGCTTTGACCGGAGTGGCAGTGCGTTCGAAGATGCTCTGAGGCGTATTGCTGTCCTGGAGAAGGAGCTTCGCGACGCACGTAACGAGATTTCTGCACTAAAAACTGCAAACGATAGCCTCAGGTCGGCGCAGACCCAGTCACTCTTTGAGGAGCTGATCACTCCACCTGTATCTTCTGTCATCTCACCCACAGATCAAAATTCATCTGTAACAATTGATCTTACGTGTGATAGTCCTAACAGATCGCAATCTGTTACCACTATGAGCTGTAGTAAAAATAAATTAAAGAAATATGTTAAATTGAATAATTTTATAAAAAAAACTCAAAAACTAGCAAATAGAAATAAAATATTTTGTAAAAATGTAAATTGTAGCAAGGAACGTGTCGAATTAATTAACGAAATCGACGATTGTAGATTATGTTTGGAAAAAACTACAGAAAAGTACGAATGTGACACACGGCGCCTCCAGTCAGATATGCATATTTTAAACTCGTCATTACAAAGTATTACACGTAAATATGAGTCAGCACAACACGAAATTAAGGAGCATGTGTCGGCTATGAATAGTTTGTTGGAAATGTGTAAGTATAATTATGACACTTTCATATCTTTGACCGACAATCACATCTGTGATTGTAAACAAGCTCCAGCGAGCTGTTCCGTGCCGACCGTGTGTCCCGCCGAACAGCCGGCCGAACAGCTGATACTGACCCAGGCGCCGTCAGTCGACTTGAGTACTAATAGTGTTATCAATAACGCCTCCTCCTCTCGAACAAAGAATAGGTATATAATGTACAGCGATGAACTTGGAAAAAATATAGGTTTACAACTTAGTCGGCGCGTGGGCCAGGCATTATTAAATAACTGTATGCCTGGCGCCACATATTCACAAATATTAAACAAAGTGTTGTCATCGCAGTTTTTAGAACCCACGACCCTAATTATTTTAATTGGTAGAAGGGAAAATGTATCTCAAAAACTAATTACTAAATACTTTTCCAAACTAAATTCTTTACAAAATGTAGATAAAATAATCTTATTTGCGTTTCCCTTCAGCCAATCTTTGTCGCAACATGAGAATTATATAAGACATGATTATAATACATTTATACACACATTGACATGTCGACATACTGAAAAATTTCATTTCATAGACACCAATATTTGTATTGGAAAATATTTTTATTTGACTAAGGATAGGTATTACCTATCTAGGTTTTATACAAAACAGATAGCAGAGTTGCTATCTTATTTTATTTTGAACTCAGTCAATTTTTTGACTAATGAAACGCCTGCTTCTATTGAGCAGAGTAATAATAATGACATATACCCCTTGGAATCTGTTCCAAGCTCTTTAAATTAACCCATAGGACAACAGAGAGTAACTCTGGCAGTAGCCCTAATATTTGTATAAATATACCTTCATCTTGCCCATTAAATCAAGTTACTAGTAATAAATGTAAAAGCAAGAATATTTTAAACGTGGTTCATCAAAATATACAGGGCATATTAAGCAAGGAATTACAAGTTGAGTTGTTCATGAACTGTAATAATATTGATATTTTATGTATTACAGAGCACTTTTTAAAAAGTTATCAGTTCATGTTCAGCTTTAATAACCACCACGTAGCTAGTTCGTTCAACAGAAAAAAAGCAGAACGCGGTGGCTCCTTAATACTTGTTAATAATAGTTTTAAATATAAGGAACGAGTTGACATAGTGAGCCTGTCTGTTGAGCGTACTATTGAAATAGCCTGTATTGAACTTGAACAACTTATTGTAATGAGCGTATACAGACCACCAGATTCATCTTTTGATTTATTCGAAAAGATAATGGATGAAGCGTTGACTAAAATCAGCGATAAAAACAAAAATTTTATAATTTGTGGTGATTTTAATGTTAATCTGTTAGAGGATAATAATACTTGTACTAGATTTAAATCTTTATTTTTATGTCACAACATGAACTATCTTTTTTTGGAGCCTACTAGAATTACTGCAACATCTGCTACTTGCATTGATAATATATTTTCTAACATTACGCCTACTTACAAATCGGTCATCAATAAATTAACCTCTGATCACTCTGGTCAGATAGGTATATTCAATATTAAAATAAAAAAGGACCAAAAAGAGGATATTACATGTGTCCCCATTAGTGACACTCGGCTAGAACACTATAGGAATAATATTTTAGATAAATTATCGGAAATACCATACAGTGACGATCCAAATTTATTGTATAACTCAGTATTTAACGTTGTCAAAAATGAATATGATACGGTATTTAAATCAAAAACTATAAAAGTTAATAACAAAGCTTTGTTTAGTGATTGGGCGACAGCGGGAATTCATAGGAGCAGACGAAAATTATATGAACTCTATGAAGAGAAATCATATAACAAGAGTACGGCCTTTCTAGATTATGTTCGTAGTTATTCAAAAATGTTTAAACGCGTTTGTGCCGTAGCTAAATCCAATTTCATTAAAAACAAAATTGAATCTAGTAGCAATGTAATGAAAACGACATGGAAAATTATAAATAGCGAGACTGGAAAGGCCAAAGCTACACATAATAACTTCAAGCTTAAAATAGATAATCAATTGTTAAGTACAGACCTAGAAGTAGCAAAAGCTTTTGAAAATTTCTTTACGGACATTCCAGTTTCAACAACCAAGTCTTTAAATTCATCTCCCGCTGCTGCTGAATCTATACTTAAGCAGAACTTTGAGGAATGTAAAACAGATTTTAAATTTATGCACGTAAATAATGAGGACATTGTAAAAGCGTTTAAATCCCTGGAAATGAAAAAAACGGCTGACGTCCATGGTCTATCTGTAAAAATTATAAGTTCCATTATAGATTGTATCGCACCTCACCTTTGTTGCATATTTAATCAATGTATAGATAACGGTGTGTTTCCTGACTTGATGAAACTAAGTAAAGTGATACCTTTATTCAAAGCCGGTAGTACATCAGACCCCACAAATTTTAGACCTATATCGATACTACCAACTCTTAGCAAAATATTTGAAAAACTCATACTTAATCAATTGCAGAGTCATTTTTATGTCAATAATTTAATTCATGTTGCTCAGTTTGGTTTCACAAGGGGTCGTTCAACAGCCGACGCTGGTGTTGAGCTAATTGACAATGTTTTTGGTGCCTGGGAAGACGCAATGGATGCAATAGGTGTATTCTGCGATCTATCCAAGGCTTTTGATTGCGTCCATCATGACATTCTTGTCAGGAAGCTACGCCATTATGGTGTAAAAGATCAGGCTCTTGGCCTTCTGGAGTCATATCTAACAGATAGGGTTCAGATGGTCGATGTTAATGGGAAAAGATCACCCGGATCTTCAATAAGTATGGGCGTCCCGCAGGGTTCAATTCTTGGACCTTTCTTGTTTTTAGTATATATTAATGATTTACCTTATCTTGTTAAAGCAAAACATGGGTTAGTATTGTTTGCCGATGATACTTCTTTGATATTTAAAGTTAAAAGACAACAATCAAACTATGACGACGTAAACAATGCTATCTCTAGTATAGTGAATTGGTTTACTGTTAATAATCTATTACTTAATGAAAAGAAAACTAAATGTATTAAATTCGTATTACCCAATGTGAAACCGGTAACTACAGATATATTTATAAAAGGACAGAAATTGGACCTTGTAGATTCGACTGTCTTTTTGGGCATTACTTTAGATGCCAAACTACAATGGGATTCTCATATAAATAAATTGTCGAACCGACTGAGTTCAGCAGCGTTCGCAGTTAAAAAAATTAGAGCCCTTACCGACGTAGACACCGCTAGACTAGTCTACTTCAGTTACTTTCATAGTCTAATGACCTATGGTATTTTATTGTGGGGTCACGCTGCGAATGCTAATAGTATATTTATTTTGCAGAAACGGGCTGTTCGTGCAATTTATAGATTAGGGCCTAGAGTGTCACTGAGGGAAAAATTTAAAGAAATCAATATTCTGACATTTGTGTCTCAATATATCTATGACAATCTTGTGTATATAAAACGAAATATAAGTAATTTTCAGAAGCACAGTGATATACACAATTTTAATACTAGAAATAAAGACAAGTTGGTTGCTTATGTCAGCCGACTACATAAAATTAGTAATTCTTTTAAAGGCAATTGTATACGCTATTACAATAAGGTCCCTACTGATATTAAAAACTTGCCTTTAGACAAGTTTAAAATAATTATAAAACAGAAATTGTATAAAAAAGGTTACTATAGGATATCTGATTACTTAGAAGACAGGTGTCCATGGGAATAGATTGTTTGAGTAGCAGGCTTTTTCGATATGTAATAAGCATTAATTTTGTAATTGACAATATTTTATTTAAAAAAGGAAACGCAAAAGATGCGATGACTGTGGAGTTTCTTCAGTGAGCTCTTCTCCACAGATTCCGCCATTGTGTTAGTGAACTCACCCAAAAAAATGTAATGACGGATCTAAGTGATGTAATAACATCCTATGGAAATAAATTATTTTGACTTTGACTTTGACTTTGACTTTGACTTTATAGCCCAAACCCTGTGATATGAGCGTAGTTGTTGTAATATAGCCCAAACCCTGTGATATGAGCGTAGTTGTTGTAATATAGCCCAAACCCTGTGATATGAGCGTAGTTGTTGTAATATAGCCCAAACCCTGTGATATGAGCGTAGTTGTTGTAATATAGCCCAAACCCTGTGATATGAGCGTAATTGTTGTAATATAGCCCAAACCCTGTGATATGAGCGTAATTGTTGTAATATAGCCCAAACCCTGTGATATGAGCGTAGTTGTTGTAATATAGCCCAAACTCTGTGATATGAGCGTAGTTGTTGTAATATAGCCCAAACTCTGTGATATGAGCGTAGTTGTTGTAATATAGCCCAAACTCTGTGATATGAGCGTAGTTGTTGTAATATAGCCCAAACCCTGTGATATGAGCGTAATTGTTGTAATATATCCCAAACCCTGTGATATGAGCGTAGTTGTTGTATTATAGCCCAAACCCTGTGATATGAGCGTAGTTGCTGTAATACATCCCAAACCCTGTGATATGAGCGTAGTTGCTGTAATATAGCCCAAACCCTGTGATATGAGCGTAGTTGCTGTAATATATCCCAAACCCTGTGATATGAGCGTAGTTGCTGTAATATATCCCAAACCCTGTGATATGAGCGTAATTGTTGTAATATATCCCAAACCCTGTGATATGAGCGTAGTTGCTGTAATATAGCCCAAACCCTGTGATATGAGCGTAGTTGCTGTAATATAGCCCAAACCCTGTGATATGAGCGTAGTTGTTGTAATATAGCCCAAACCCTGTGATATGAGCGTAGTTGTTGTAATATAGCCCAAACCCTGTGATATGAGCGTAGTTGTTGTAATATAGCCCAAACCCTGTGATATGAGCGTAGTTGTTGTAATATAGCCCAAACCCTGTGATATGAGCGTAGTTGTTGTAATATATCCCAAACCCTGTGATATGAGCGTAGTTGTTGTAATATAGCCCAAACCCTGTGATATGAGCGTAGTTGTTGTAATATAGCCCAAACCCTGTGATATGAGCGTAGTTGTTGTAATATAGCCCAAACCCTGTGATATGAGCGTAATTGTTGTAATATAGCCCAAACCCTGTGATATGAGCGTAGTTGTTGTAATATAGCCCAAACTCTGTGATATGAGCGTAGTTGTTGTAATATAGCCCAAACTCTGTGATATGAGCGTAGTTGTTGTAATATAGCCCAAACCCTGTGATATGAGCGTAGTTGTTGTAATATAGCCCAAACTCTGTGATATGAGCGTAGTTGTTGTAATATAGCCCAAACTCTGTGATATGAGCGTAGTTGTTGTAATATAGCCCAAACCCTGTGATATGAGCGTAATTGTTGTAATATAGCCCAAACCCTGTGATATGAGCGTAGTTGTTGTAATATAGCCCAAACCCTGTGATATGAGCGTAATTGTTGTAATATATCCCAAACCCTGTGATATGAGCGTAGTTGTTGTAATATAGCCCAAACCCTGTGATATGAGCGTAATTGTTGTAATATATCCCAAACCCTGTGATATGAGCGTAGTTGTTGTAATATAGCCCAAACCCTGTGATATGAGCGTAGTTGCTGTAATATAGCCCAAACCCTGTGATATGAGCGTAGTTGTTGTAATATAGCCCAAACCCTGTGATATGAGCGTAGTTGTTGTAATATAGCCCAAACCCTGTGATATGAGCGTAGTTGCTGTAATATATCCCAAACCCTGTGATATGAGCGTAGTTGTTGTAATATATCCCAAACCCTGTGATATGAGCGTAGTTGTTGTAATATAGCCCAAACCCTGTGATATGAGCGTAGTTGTTGTAATATAGCCCAAACTCTGTGATATGAGCGTAGTTGTTGTAATATAGCCCAAACCCTGTGATATGAGCGTAATTGTTGTAATATAGCCCAAACTCTGTGATATGATCGTAGTTGTTGTAATATAGCCCAAACCCTGTGATATGAGCGTAATTGTTGTAATATAGCCCAAACTCTGTGATATGAGCGTTGTTGTTGTAATATAGCCCAAACCCTGTGATATGAGCGTTGTTGTTGTAATATAGCCCAAACCCTGTGATATGAGCGTAGTTGTTGTAATATAGCCCAAACTCTGTGATATGAGCGTAGTTGTTGTAATATAGCCCAAACCCTGTGATATGAGCGTAGTTGTTGTAATATAGCCCAAACCCTGTGATATGAGCGTAATTGTTGTAATATAGCCCAAACCCTGTGATATGAGCGTAGTTGTTGTAATATAGCCCAAACCCTGTGATATGAGCGTAGTTGTTGTAATATAGCCCAAACTCTGTGATATGAGCGTAGTTGTTGTAATATAGCCCAAACCCTGTGATATGAGCGTAGTTGTTGTAATATAGCCCAAACCCTGTGATATGAGCGTAGTTGTTGTAATATAGCCCAAACCCTGTGATATGAGCGTAATTGTTGTAATATAGCCCAAACTCTGTGATATGAGCGTTGTTGTTGTAATATAGCCCAAACCCTGTGATATGAGCGTTGTTGTTGTAATATAGCCCAAACCCTGTGATATGAGCGTTGTTGTTGTAATATAGCCCAGATCTTTTAAAGATAAAAGTTAACGAACAGTCATTTATTTTCCGTCCTCATTGGTAAAAATTGCCATTCCTTTAAAAAAAGAAAAAGTAGTTATTTGTTAGGTAAGAGAGGAATGTTGATTTTTCCTCAGAGAACTGATATTGAATCCAGAGCATGCTGAGTCTATAATAGAAGCATGAGCGAAGCGAGTGTTTCTAAAAATAGACTCCTGAAGCTCGCGAGGGATTCTAAGGTTCGAGGCGAGAATTAGATTCCTCTCAAACCCAACACATTACTTTTCACCTGTTCCGGCAAGGAAATCATTAACTATTTACTTACCTACGTAAATATTTGTACTTAAAATGTACAAGAGTTCTCTTATTTTCGATATAATTCTATAAGTTGAGATTTAATTACTGTATTTCATCATAATACTTTTAAAACTTTAGTTAAGAAGATAAAAATACACAACCAAAACAAATAAATAAACTTTTAGGTTATAATTTTTAGGGTGCGTTCCAAAATTGTATGAAAACCTATCCCTGCGTTTCGAGACGCGCTTAAATCGATTTTAGCGCACTCAAAGGCAGGCGAAACCCATACAATCTTTTGGTTTTCTGATCGCTGCTGACGGCTCTGACAGTTTGATTCGGAATACACCCAATAAAAAAAAATGGCTCACGTCAATTATTTTACGCGCGGATAAATGAAAAGTTTTTTCCTGTGTAAGATAATGTTCGAAATTCAAACTAATTTTCCTCTCTAGACATGAGAATTACATAGGAATTAAATAGGTTTGCATGTCTAGAAATGAATAAGCTGTTTTCGGCCCTATTTTCAGGCATTAAAAGCCAACTTTCCGAGGTGTAGAGGTGAAAAAGTTATTTTCTGTGCGAGTTCTTTTTTTTTTATTAGCTGCCTCAGTCAGAAGGTTCACTCTAACTTTGAAAATGCTTGGGTTATAAGCACTCGGAAAAACAGAAGCAGGAAAAGAATTCCACTCCTTGGCCGTGCGCATGATAAAAGATGACTGTGCGAGTTCGTTTGACTATAGTGATCGGGACTTTAAGATTTAAAATAATCATAAAGGATTTTAATATTGAAATTTATTAATTTGTACAGAAAGTAACTACGAACACACAAATAAGTATATACCTACTCTTTAAACCTACGTTACATTCATCATTATCAACATCAAGTGGGTTGTAAGGTCGACAACCGACCTCACAAACCCTGGTGTCAGTGTTATAGAGCCAACAAAGGCCACTTGACTTGTCTCATGTAACGACTAGATAGTAGCCGGGACCAACGGCTTAACGTGCCGAAGCACGGAGTCATCTTTATTTTCGGACAATCGTGATTCAGCCTGCAATGTCCTAACCAAACTGGGGAAAGTCTCACAAAGAGATTTTTGCTTGACAGTGTCGTTACATTAAAATAATAGGAAATACGAGTACGCAAGTTACCTAAGTTACTAGCAAAGCTTCTTATAACATTTCATAATATCATACTAAATAAAATACAGTTTTGCTTCGTGGTCGTTTTATGAAACAAAACTCACTTCCAGTAAAATATAAATCCAAAATTTCATGCTTCATTCTAAAACAGCATCACCAGCACCACACAACCAATTCACGTTGACCCTCCCTCTATTGGTCCTTTAAGTAAAACGCTTTTCTTCTCAAACTTGTCAGAGTTCCCCAAAATCTGTCCACAACAACATGGTTAGCATATTTGCATGCGATGGAAAACTTGCGAAGATCCTTATCCGCTTTGTGGTCAAGTTTAAATTTTAAGACCTAACTTGCAACAGAGTTTTAAAATAAGGGCTTAGAAATGCATTTTACAAACTGAGTATATTTTGCTATTCTAACAAATTATTTGTTTTTTATCTATCTAGGTATAACATGTTTGTAATAATATTATATACTTATATAGAAATATTCTAGGTTGTTTTAATAACCTTTGAAAAGGAGGAAACAACGATCAGCTTTGTCTGAAGCCAGTCTCTTAGTGACAAGATCATCATACGGTGATAATGATAAATCTACAGTTTTTTAAATGGTTTTGTCCTTAGGAACGAGCTTCGACTTTAAACGTCGAATAGGGAATATGCATAAAAAATATTAGTTTTTTTTCATAGTTCATCTGAAAGTATACAAAAATAGAATACGAAACGGAATCGAAATTGATCGAAAAACAAACTAGATACAACATTATTAAACAAATATATCTGTCCCTCTTACGAAAACAAAATTTTCTATGGCGGAAATATGGCCCGCGTGACCAATGACGTCACATGTCACGTCGGACCTAACGACCGTCTAACCATCAACTTTGAAGCTTTATATACTCACCGGCACATCTAATCGCCCACCCTTCATTTCAGGGAATACTCGTGATTCTTTATAATTCTATTAGTTACAGCTGATGTTAGTTAAAAAGTTGTTAATTTAACGTTTATTTAAGTGTGTTTAATTTATCGTAAAATTATCAATAAATCAATTGTAATGTATAACAATAAGCATAGTTTAAAATTAACCCGAAATTCAAGGGTGGGCGGTTAGATGTGCCGGTGAGTGTAACTTTGTTTCTGAGCAAGATGTGTGAAAAAATATTTTTATGTGTTTATCTGGAACTTGAAATATTTCGATTAAAAGCAGCAGCTTGTTTATATCTGCCCAAAAACACATATCAAGAATACGCCTACCTACTCAACTTACCACTGAAAACTATAAAATTGGTCCAGTTTTACTCACCAACATGCTTGAATCTGTCCACAAAGTCCACCACAGCCTTGGCCCAGGAGAGTCTTTTGGCAGCATCCAGCAGACCCATGCAAGGCTCTGCGGTTCCATCGTGAACTCCTACACAGTACTCTTTCAGTCCTACAGTAAAATTTATATATTAAAATTTAGGTGGTCAAATGGAACGTAGGTATCAAATAAAAAAAAAAACAAATCAACGGCCCGTTACAGTCCACTGCTGGACTATGAGCCTCCTCCACTCCGCGTGTTTGGTTTTGCCATAATCTCCACGCTTGCAGGCGGGTTGGAGATCGCAGATTAAAAGGTTACTGTATCAGAGAGCGCTGCTGCCCGTTCCCTGTTCAATGTGTAGTCCCTAAGTCGCCTCTTACGACGACACCCACGGGAAGAGTAGGTGCCGTGTGGTGACGGCAGAGTAGAATACATTTGTCACCAACGCAGGTATATTGTTTATCAAATACACGCAATTTATTTATAGCTGTAGTTTGGGATAAGGATTTTGAAGACCCATATAAATACAGTGTTTTACTTAGGAAACCTTGGAAAAATTTATCGGTAACAATCTCACGGAAACTATAGCATAGTAACTGGGCGGGAGACCCCACATTAAACGATAGCATAGTAACTGGGCGGGAGACCCCACATTTTCGGTTTTTTCAAATTGAGATTTTATTAAAGCTTTGATTGCATTCTTAATATCGATCTTTCGCTGGCAACACTGGCGAATAGGTTGTAAACAAAAGATTTGATACATTTTATTGATTTAAAAATACTTTAATACAATTTTCCAAGTTTATCGCATTTGTTATACGTATTAATTAAGTGTATTTTGTGTTAATTAGTGTATAAGTGTAAAAAAATCTAATATTTATCCTAAATTGTGTATTTAAAAAACGTACCGTTGACAGTTGAGTATTTTATTTGAAATAATTTGCTACTGGGCTATATACTACGATACTTTCAATATAACTAGTTACTTAGGGACGTGAATCGATTTGAAATTACTTAGTTTTTTGTTGAATAGCTTATTTTTTTTATTTTTTTTTTGTACATTTCATTAATCATAACCTCAATTTAAGTGACTGCTTATCAGCTGTGCTACAGCCGTGTTTTAATCTTGCTTTTTTACTGTTATTTATTTTGTTTAAAATGCCAACTACCAGAAGTGAGGCAGCCCGTCAACTAGAAGACAACTTAAAATTAGCTTTGTATGAATTAAAACAGTGTAAGGTAACCAATGAGCAGTTGCTTACTGAGAGAGATGAAAGTGAGAAGGAGGTGTTGCTTATTGTTAATAAGAACTTAAAATTGAAAAGTGAGATGACAGAGTTGCACAACAAGTTCCTTGACGTGACGGGAGATAGGGATCGGCTTCAGCACTTGGTGGATGGCTTTGACCGGAGTGGCAGTGCGTTCGAAGATGCTCTGAGGCGTATTGCTGTCCTGGAGAAGGAGCTTCGCGACGCACGTAACGAGATTTCTGCACTAAAAACTGCAAACGATAGCCTCAGGTCGGCGCAGACCCAGTCACTCTTTGAGGAGCTGTTCACTCCACCTGTATCTTCTGTCATCTCACCCACAGATCAAAATTCATCTGTAACAATTGATCTTACGTGTGATAGTCCTAACAGATCGCAATCTGTTACCACTATGAGCTGTAGTAAAAATAAATTAAAGAAATATGTTAAATTGAATAATTTTATAAAAAAAACTCAAAAACTAGCAAATAGAAATAAAATATTTTGTAAAAATGTAAATTGTAGCAAGGAACGTGTCGAATTAATTAACGAAATCGACGATTGTAGATTATGTTTGGAAAAAACTACAGAAAAGTACGAATGTGACACACGGCGCCTCCAGTCAGATATGCATATTTTAAACTCGTCATTACAAAGTATTACACGTAAATATGAGTCAGCACAACACGAAATTAAGGAGCATGTGTCGGCTATGAATAGTTTGTTGGAGATGTGTAAGTATAATTATGACACTTTCATATCTTTGACCGACAATCACATCTGTGATTGTAAACAAGCTCCAGCGAGCTGTTCCGTGCCGACCGTGTGTCCCGCCGAACAGCCGGCCGAACAGCTGATACTGACCCAGGCGCCGTCAGTCGACTTGAGTACTAATAGTGTTATCAATAACGCCTCCTCCTCTCGAACAAAGAATAGGTATATAATGTACAGCGATGAACTTGGAAAAAATATAGGTTTACAACTTAGTCGGCGCGTGGGCCAGGCAATATTAAATAACTGTATGCCTGGCGCCACATATTCACAAATATTAAACAAAGTGTTGTCATCGCAGTTTTTAGAACCCACGACCCTAATTATTTTAATTGGTAGAAGGGAAAATGTATCTCAAAAACTAATTACTAAATACTTTTCCAAACTAAATTCTTTACAAAATGTAGATAAAATAATCTTATTTGCGTTTCCCTTCAGCCAATCTTTGTCGCAACATGAGAATTATATAAGACATGATTATAATACATTTATACACACATTGACATGTCGACATACTGAAAAATTTCATTTCATAGACACCAATATTTGTATTGGAAAATATTTTTATTTGACTAAGGATAGGTATTACCTATCTAGATTTTATACAAAACAGATAGCAGAGTTGCTATCTTATTTTATTTTGAACTCAGTCAATTTTTTGACTAATGAAACGCCTGCTTCTATTGAGCAGAGTAATAATAATGACATATACCCCTTGGAATCTGTTCCAAGTTCTTTAAATTAACCCATAGGACAACAGAGAGTAACTCTGGCAGTAGCCCTAATATTTGTATAAATATACCTTCATCTTGCCCATTAAATCAAGTTACTAGTAATAAATGTAAAAGCAAGAATATTTTAAACGTGGTTCATCAAAATATACAGGGCATATTAAGCAAGGAATTAGAAGTTGAGTTGTTCATGAACTGTAATAATATTGATATTTTATGTATTACAGAGCACTTTTTAAAAAGTTATCAGTTCATGTTCAGCTTTAATAACCACCACGTAGCTAGTTCGTTCAACAGAAAAAAAGCAGAACGCGGTGGCTCCTTAATACTTGTTAATAATAGTTTTAAATATAAGGAACGAGTTGACATAGTGAGCCTGTCTGTTGAGCGTACTATTGAAATAGCCTGTATTGAACTTGAACAACTTATTGTAATGAGCGTATACAGACCACCAGATTCATCTTTTGATTTATTCGAAAAGATAATGGATGAAGCGTTGACTAAAATCAGCGATAAAAACAAAATTTTTATAATTTGTGGTGATTTTAATGTTAATCTGTTAGAGGATAATAATACTTGTACTAGATTTAAATCTTTATTTTTATGTCACAACATGAACTATCTTTTTTTGGAGCCTACTAGAATTACTGCAACATCTGCTACTTGCATTGATAATATATTTTCTAACATTACGCCTACTTACAAATCGGTCATCAATAAATTAACCTCTGATCACTCTGGTCAGATAGGTATATTCAATATTAAAATAAAAAAGGACCAAAAAGAGAATATTACATGTGTCCCCATTAGTGACACTCGGCTAGAACACTATAGGAATAATATTTTAGATAAATTATCGGAAATACCATACAGTGACGATCCAAATTTATTGTATAACTCAGTATTTAACTTTGTCAAAAATGAATATGATACGGTATTTAAATCAAAAACTATAAAAGTTAATAACAAAGCTTTGTTTAGTGATTGGGCGACAGCGGGAATTCATAGGAGCAGACGAAAATTATATGAACTCTATGAAGAGAAATCATATAACAAAAGTACGGCCTTTCTAGATTATGTTCGTAGTTATTCAAAAATGTTTAAACGCGTTTGTGCCGTAGCTAAATCCAATTTCATTAAAAACAAAATTGAATCTAGTAGCAATGTAATGAAAACGACATGGAAAATTATAAATAGCGAGACTGGAAAGGCCAAAGCTACACATAATAACTTCAAGCTTAAAATAGATAATCAATTGTTAAGTACAGACCTAGAAGTAGCAAAAGCCTTTGAAAATTTCTTTACGGACATTCCAGTTTCAACAACCAAGTCTTTAAATTCATCTCCCGCTGCTGCTGAATCTATACTTAAGCAGAACTTTGAGGAATGTAAAACAGATTTTAAATTTAGGCACGTAAATAATGAGGACATTGTAAAAGCGTTTAAATCCCTGGAAATGAAAAAGACGGCTGACGTCCATGGTCTATCTGTAAAAATTATAAGTTCCATTATAGATTGTATCGCACCTCACCTTTGTTGCATATTTAATCAATGTATAGATAATGGCGTGTTTCCTGACTTGATGAAACTAAGTAAAGTGATACCTTTATTCAAAGCCGGTAGTACATCAGACCCCACAAATTTTAGACCTATATCGATACTACCAACTCTTAGCAAAATATTTGAAAAACTCATACTTAATCAATTGCAGAGTCATTTTTATGTCAATAATTTAATTCATGTTGCTCAGTTTGGTTTCACAAGGGGTCGTTCAACAGCCGACGCTGGTGTTGAGCTAATTGACAATGTTTTTGGTGCCTGGGAAGACGCAATGGATGCAATAGGTGTATTCTGCGATCTATCCAAGGCTTTTGATTGCGTCCATCATGACATTCTTGTCAGGAAGCTACGCCATTATGGTGTAAAAGATCAGGCTCTTGGCCTTCTGGAGTCATATCTAACAGATAGGGTTCAGATGGTCGATGTTAATGGGAAAAGATCACCCGGATCTTCAATAAGTATGGGCGTCCCGCAAGGTTCAATTCTTGGACCTTTCTTGTTTTTAGTATATATTAATGATTTACCTTATCTTGTTAAAGCAAAACATGGGTTAGTATTGTTTGCCGATGATACTTCTTTGATATTTAAAGTTAAAAGACAACAATCAAACTATGACGACGTAAACAATGCTATCTCTAGTATAGTGAATTGGTTTACTGTTAATAATCTATTACTTAATGAAAAGAAAACTAAATGTATTAAATTCGTATTACCCAATGTGAAACCGGTAACTACAGATATATTTATAAAAGGACAGAAATTGGACCTTGTAGATTCGACTGTCTTTTTGGGCATTACTTTAGATGCCAAACTACAATGGGATTCTCATATAAATAAATTGTCGAACCGACTGAGTTCAGCAGCGTTCGCAGTTAAAAAAATTAGAGCCCTTACCGACGTAGACACCGCTAGACTAGTCTACTTCAGTTACTTTCATAGTCTAATGACCTATGGTATTTTATTGTGGGGTCACGCTGCGAATGCTAATAGTATATTTATTTTGCAGAAACGGGCTGTTCGTGCAATTTATAGATTAGGGCCTAGAGTGTCACTGAGGGAAAAATTTAAAGAAATCAATATTCTGACATTTGTGTCTCAATATATCTATGACAATCTTGTGTATATAAAACGAAATATAAGTAATTTTCAGAAGCACAGTGATATACACAATTTTAATACTAGAAATAAAGACAAGTTGGTTGCTTATGTCAGCCGACTACATAAAATTAGTAATTCTTTTAAAGGCAATTGTATACGCTATTACAATAAGGTCCCTACTGATATTAAAAACTTGCCTTTAGACAAGTTTAAAATAATTATAAAACAGAAATTGTATAAAAAAGGTTACTATAGGATATCTGATTACTTAGAAGATAGGTGTCCATGGGAATAGATTGTTTGAGTAGCAGGCTTTTTCGATATGTAATAAGCATTAATTTTGTAATTGACAATATTTTATTTAAAAAAGGAAACGCAAAAGATGCGACGACTGTGGAGTTTCTTCGGTGAGCTCTTCTCCACAGATTCCGCCATTGTGTTAGTGAACTCACCCAAAAAAAATGTAATGACGGATCTAAGTGATGTAATAACATCCTATGGAAATAAATTATTTTGACTTTGACTTTGACTTTGACTTTAATACAAGAATCCCTGGATTTTCATCTATTTACTATGTTCTATTCCCAGTTCTGTCATTATAAGAACTTTATCTTCAGGCTGTGTTTGTCAAAGCACATGTAAGAGCGTCGGTGTTCTAGTGGTTAGGGCCGCTGCCTCCCGTCCGGGAGACGCAGGTTCGAACCCCACCACGTACCAATGTTTCTTCGAATTTTGAATTCATATACGTTTATTCAACGCTCTTACGGTGAAGGAAAACATCGTGATGTAACCTGCACACTCCTGCGAAGAAAATTAAAGGTTGTCTGTGAAGTCGACCAACCCGCACTGGGCCAGTATGCAAGGCCTAATCACTCTAATTCAGGGTAGGCTCGAGCCCCTCGGTAGGGATGTATATGAGCTGTTGATGATGTGTTTGTCAAATCATGTTCTTCTTAAGGCTTACCCTCAAACTCCTTCTCACACTTCCTCGCGTCGAAGTCGTCGAGGAACCAGGAGTTCTCCAGGGAAGCCGCGAACAGTCCATCCAGGTACGGCTTCAGTACTGGCCCTAGATACTTCTTATCGTCTTTGGCACCCTTGTGCAGCCAGTTTAATACCTAGTCATGGATAAAATTCTCAACTGTATTTTTTTTATATTAACGACTTTTAAGTCTTTCTCATCATTAATTATGAAGGCCAGACATGTAAGTATAAACTAGAGCGTTTTAAACAACTCGAAAGGCACGTTAAAAGCAGTTTTTGTTGAATTGTCAGATCAGCTTATTTTTATTCAATGTCTAACAGATAATCAAATGCCATCAAAAACATAACTTGTAAAAAAACCAAGTCTCGCACGCAACTTAGTCTACCGTAAAAAGTTGTGAGATCCATGTAATACCAAGTCGGTTAATTTATTTAGTCCCTACTTAAGAGTCCTTCTGTCTTAAGTTATTACGTAATTAGCTCACCTAACAACATCTTATAGTGACCAGATCAATATTAAAAATTTCTTATGTTTTAAATAAATACATAGATTGACCTGGCAATCGCATAAAAACACAATGTATCTCACAAGTAATACATTATTATATTAAATTTGATTGTTTAGTGCGATTGCCAAGTCAATCTATGTATTTATCGCATGAAAACATAATGTATCTCACAATTAATACATTATTATATTAAATTTGATTGTTTAGTGCGATTGCCAAGTCAATCTATGTATTTATTTAAAACATAAGAGATTTTTAATATTGATCTGGTCACACTAGAAGTGCCTTAGAGTTTTGATGATCGGTCGGTCAGTCAGTGACAAAATTAAGAAACTTTGACTAGTTATAATTCATAAACTACTGGTTCAAATTGATTGAAATTTGAAATATACCGTATTTATACAATGCCTGCTTGGTTACTGAAAACTCAGGCTTCTAGTTTTATCCACAACGAAGTTATAGGGGGGTCGAAAATGGCCTGAACTGCTTCGAGAAAAGTATGGTACGGCCGTGCCGCTTTTTTGCTCGACTTGGCGGGGGCACTGCCGTGCCCCCAGATGGAGAATCAAGGCAAATAGCAAGGCGTGACGTCACGCTATGCTATTGCCGTTTCTATACCTAAGTTTCGGTAAAATAGTATAAAATAAGTGACAAATATGACAAATATGTTGCCTAGACAGAGAAAATATTTATTTTTATAGTCATCTAGGGTCTCCCGGCTAGGGCCGCTGCCTCCCGCCCGGGAGACGCGGGTTCGATCCCCACCACGTACCAATGTGTTTTCGAATTTCAAATTCATATGTACGTTTATTCGACGCTCACGGTGAAGGAAAACATCGTGATGAAACCTGCACACTCCTGCGAAGAAATTCAAAGGTTGTGTGTGAAGTCAACCAACCCGCACTGAGCCAGCGTGGTCGACTAAGGTCTAGTCCTTAATTTAGGGTAGACTCGAGCCCCTCGGTGGGGACGTATATGAGCTGTTGATGATAGTCATCTTTTCAATTTCCAGGATAATGGATATAGATGACTGGATAGGACAGGGAACTGACCTGCTTCATGGCAGTCAGAGGATCACTTAGGTCCTCACCCCGCAGGTCGGGGTCGCGACGAACCGCGTCGATGAGGCATGCTGACGACGCGTCATAATAATCTTTTAGCTTGTTCCACTTCTTTGACCTGGAGGAAAAGATGATTCCAAAATCAGATAATTAGTATAATTCATAATAATAATTATTATTTTTATTATTATTTCATTTCATTTATAGTGGTAGTGATTAGGGCTGCTGGATGCTTCGGATCCTGTAGACGCAGTGTATTAATAGGGGATCGGACTGTTCACCATGTTTTATGAATTATTTTTGAAATATAGATTAGTAGCAAACGATTCGCGAAGAAAAAAACAGAATCGGTTGAAGAACGAATTTACAGTGATTTTTTAAAGTTTCAATATGTCTGTCTCTTTCAAAAACAATTTTTTGTATGGAGATTATATTATGGCGTTACTTACAAATGACGTCACAAGTGGGTATGTGCCTCTCTGTATAATCTTGAATTTCAAACGTTTATAATTCGGTCAATTAAGATAGAGAAAATTATTTTAGTGTTCGATAGCAGAAACTAACAAGTTTGGATTTATAAAATTTAAAAAAGTATTCCGACCCCCTATTACCCTTCCATGTAACGAATGTGTTTTCGAACGGTTATTCGATGTTTTTATATGATAAAGAAAAACAAAGTAAAAATATGAAGCAATTTTTAAAAAAGTAAATAAATATACTCTGTAACAAAATATAATTTCACTTTTCTAAAGATATTGCTAAAAAAATTGATACTAAGCATTTCAATTTGATCTGTTTACCGCCCGTTCCCTTTTAGTTCCATTATTTCATTTTGAAACACATTATAAAACCATATCACGTTCACATTTATAACCAGATGGTCTCTCTCTAATTATGCTAGATGCGAATCGAGAACACATTACGGCCCGGTACTAATGAGGCTAGGTTTCATTAAGATCCGGGGCTGATAATGAAATTCCAATCTAAAATGTTATATCTACTGACCCCCTGCCACAGGTTCGAGAAATGGTATCATTAAAATTATTCCTGACGAGACAGTCATAACTCAATTATTCCTAGCTTATATCCTCTTGCTAAGTTTAATATCTAAGGAAGTACTCGTTACATGAACCAAGTAAAAATCATTGGACAGTTCAATTATTTGTAAAGTCGATCATTGACACGAAAATAATTATATAAATAGGCCAATGTGACTCCATAAAATAAAGAGGTGAATATGCCATTTTCGCCAAACGCTTATAAATCGTTGGAGATACACGAAAAACCTAAGACAAACAACAAATTAAAAAAAAATACCTGTATGCAGACAGTTCTCTGTCAAACTCCCCGCAGCTACTGTGGAGACTGAGCAGGTACTGGTCCCGCGCCTGATCCAGCATGATGGCGAGGATGTGGATCAGATCCTCAATTGCTTCTTGCTGGATGGAAGTCGCTTGGATCAGGTTCGCGTGGAAGGTGCTGTGGCTCTCCTAGGTAAACAAAGATGTTACACTGTCATCATCTTAGCTGAAAGTATAGTGAACAATTCTGCTAAGGCTCGTGGTCCTCTATGGTGTTTCTAACACAAAAAATTGACAGTGACGCCCACCATTTGTGAATTATACTCACAACTATGATCATGTTCTTGCAAGCAATGAGCTCTGCAGCCACCCGCCATAGATACCGCAGCTGTCTCCTGCTATAGCTCGGAGCTGGTCCGCATGAGGACTTCCACTCCTTGTTAAGGTTCTCCCAGCGGTTGAACAACGCCAGTTCGAGAGACTCTCCAGGAGTTGGGGGTATGTTTTCTCCTGTGAAGGAGGATATTGTATTTATATTCACATTGTTAACAAGTGGGCGCATGATTTTGGAATTAATAAAATGAGGTGCAATGACTGCTTCATAAAATGTTCATCCCCACCTTTGTCAAATAACTTCACTGTTGTCTATTCTTCTAACGATCTGATGTAGCTTGACAATAGCCTCCGTAACCGAGCGGTAATGCATTCGCCTCTCGTTTCAGAGGTCCTGGGTTCAATCAAATCCAGAATCATAATCATGGTCTACGAGACCAGCGGCGGCTCAATAACTCTGACATCAGGGTTAAAGTGTTGATCTTACAACCACATGGTGATAGTTGACTCACCCGCAATCTGATGCAGCTCCATGAGACAGCTCCTGACGCAGGCTGCGTCTCCAGCCCAGTCACTGTCCCTCGCTCCTCTCCTCACCACCGACCCTCGCTCCACCGGGAACACGTAGCCCGCTACACCACCTCTCTCGCACAGAGAGAGGAGACTGGGGAAAAATAACAATAGCATAAGTACAAGTTACTGCAAAATTTGAAAACCTGGAGTTTTTGGTTTCGATCCGAGGTTTTGGTTTCAAATTCTTGTCAATTTGTGAGACTGTCCCTAGTTTTGTTAGGACATTGCAGGATGAGTTACTTGAATGTCCGAGAAGTAACACTCGTATGATTCTGTACTTCGGTAAGTCGCTAACTTGAAATGGTCCCGGCTATTATTTACAGAGGTAGTTGTTACAAGAGCTATTTCGGAAACCTTTCAATAACTCTGGCATTCCGAGTCCGAGGTTGTACTCGTACCACTTAATAAATAAATAAATCTTTATTTGCAGTAAATGTGGTACAGATAAGATCTTAATGACTATAAGATATCACACATTTAACTAATTGACATTAAAATGCAAATTTTTGATTGAGTGAGCTTACGCTAAATTATAATTACTTCCAATATACATATAGTAATAATCTTAGATAAATGAAAGGCGCCTTGCATAATAATATTAGGCGATATACTTCCCCAAAGATCCCCATAATGTTTATTTACCCATCATCATCGTGTGGGTTGTAAAGTCGGCAACCGAACCCTGGTGTCAGTTTTATAGAGCCGCCAAAAGCCACTGACTTGGCTCGCTAAGTAGCTGGCACCAACGGCTTAACGCGCCTTCCAAAGCACGGACTCATCTTTCTTTTCGGACAATCAGGTGATTCAGCCTACAATGTCCTAACCAAACTGGAGAAAGTCTCACAAAAACATTTTTGCTTGACAGTGTCCCCCACAGTTCCCCACCGGGAATTGAACCCGGAACCTCCGTAATGGGCGTCGAAATCTCGACCACTCGGCCACGGAGGTTTTTACCCCATGAAATCACTTTAAATCACAATTATACTACTCACGAGTCCAGAACCAGCAGTAGATGGTGAGCCGCATGCGCAGACACGACGCACCGCGCAGCTGGCATTGCGTAACCAGCGCACCGATCCATACGCCTTCGAAGCGCGCATGACACTGCGTATCTGCTCAGGACTTTGAGAGAGCCCTGTTGGTAAGTAAGGAACTATAAATACTCTTGAATTGTGAATATGATGTCGGTGGTTGAAATCCCTGACAGTAATCCCAGTCAGATTAGTTACTAATGAAAAAACATGATAATGACTTGAGTAGTGTGTTACGTATCGGTACCGACACACCACGACCAACGTAAGATCCGGTTTATCATTCAAAGTGCAGACTACGCTATTGCCCAATCCGGACACGAGGCAGCCGCCAGACGCCGACGCGGAAATGCTGCGTCGGCGTCTGGCTGAAGCGTGGACGCAGCGTCACCACCACCGCGAGCGCCGTCTCGTCGATTCGATAGCCAGTGTAGTTCTAAGATCGAACTCATTCGCACCTAGGTTAGTTAGTTTATATGTTTTATAATGCTAAAGTTAATTATAAATTACGTTTTAAGTGATTCTAGTTTTTCTTTTGCACCCTCCATCTGCAGCCTAGGTAATTAGTCCCTTGTGCTTTTGGTGGAGTGACGACAATATTAATTACTTTGTGCCTTGAAAATCTTGTATAGAAAACTCAAATATATGGGCTCGAATAGCTTAGAAATAGGTTCTTGTGCTCCTTAATAGGGCTAGGTCCACATCGCTCGTTTTCAGTGTGCCAAAACACCGTACTGCAGCATTTCGTGGGAGTTTCGGGTATCGGGCGAGCAAGTGTTGGAATGATATACCTCCACCTATTCGGGAAACAATACCTAAATCTAAATTTATACTGACAGATCAAAAGCAGAAATCTAGCCACGTCTATCCAACACTTTAGCTTGCTCAATACCTGGTGATGCGCTTTTTGGCACGTTTTGCTACTAGTTTTAAATTGTCTTTTTTTATTATTTTTTTGTCTTTTGTTTGTGGAAATATGTTTTTGGTTTGTTTTGATTTGTTTGTTTAAAACTGTGTAGTCTGTTTTTCGTGGGCGCTTTTCGCTCACTCGCACTTTTAGGTTCACGACTGAAAATCAGCGTTACTGGCCAGGCTAGTGACAGTATGCTGAGTCGGCACCTTTTTAGCATAGTTACTCTTATTGTTGTTGTTCCTTGTTCATTTGTGTTTAATCTGTACTGTGCTGTTTTAAATGTTACCATTTGTATTGTGTGCTATGCTGAATAGACAGTGGGTAGGATACCCACAAAGTAAACTGACGATCTAGTGAATGCTGCCGGAAAACGTTGGATCTTGTGGAGATCGCGGGTCTTGTGGAGATCCTTTGTTCAGCAGTGGACGTCTTGGCTGACCGAGCTGAGGTGCTTGTCGTAGCGATTGAGACTGATATTGGCGAGATCATTTAGATGACCTTTAAAGTGATGACATTTCCAAGAGATCAGAGCAAGAAAGAGAGAAAGATTTTGCTTAGGAACTCTAGTAATTGCATACAAAATTTTCTACCTTACAACCTCCTTCTCTCATCCTGTCGACGAGTGCGTTAAGAGCGCTGGCGATCCTGGCGACTGGAGAAAGGTCACTGCAATGAGCGTCCAAGGAAGCCTCCAGCGCGGGTTGCCACAGCTGCCACGTGGCCGCGCGCTCCGCACATACAATGGACGAAGGTGGACCTACTGCTGCTGCGTAGTAACCCTGGATGGTAAGAATACATTTTAAAAATGTCAGGAGTACAAAATCCACATTAACTTCTACAACGACCTAGAGATTGGCTAGTTTCAGAGATTTTTTCATTTTGCACATGTTATCAAATTTGGATTTATCGCACGGATCACAGTTTACAAAATCCCTAGGACTTTCCAGTGTTCATTTTCATTTGTATTCAACGTGATGCGAAAGTTTCGCCTCACTGACTGTAATAATTGTGTTAATAGTAAAATTGCACGATCAATCAAAATTATGTCATCCATGCTTTTGCGAGACCTATTCGATCCATCATTTTTGTTACGCACTACTGGATTTCCAATATTCTTATTATTTTGCTCAATTTAAGCTGTTTTCTCTTGTCGGCGACAACCTCTTTTTTATATTACTTTTGCTTTTTATATTATTCATTTTGTATTTGGAATGATATTTTTGAAGGCTGTTTTGATACGTTTTTGTTTTTGTCAGTTATTGATTATATTTTGGTGCAAAAGCAGTGTTTTTCTTTAGCTAGTGAAACAGCAGACATTTTTCCAGGATACCGCAGGTATTTAGGTTTCAGCCATACCCCCGTCGTTTTCATTGGTCCTTCTCCCGTTTTTTTATTATATTTGAACCCTAGCTAAATTAAATTTTCTTTTCTTTTTCGTGTGTAAGTCATTTCCTCTTATTTAAATGCTTACCCGGGGTATGGCTGCGGCCGCGGCAGCTGCCGCTGCGAAATCGGCGAGTCATAGTGATCCGCCACCTGCTGTATCGTCAGAGGGTCAGGATGTTTTGTCCTCCGCCTTACCCATGTCGGAGGAACTCGCCGATTCCAGGAAAAGTGCTAGTTTTCGTAGTTCAAAGCGCTCGACTTCTTCCGCAGCTGTCATTACTGCTCGAAAAGCGGCTGCTGAAGCCGAATATTTTCAGCAGATGGCTGCGGTCGAGCGCAAGCTTGCAGAAGTGCAACTTAACGCAAAACTTGCTGCCATTGATGCTGACGCGGCCAGTCGTTATTCGGACGCGTCAGTATCTGGCAAAAACGTAGAGAGTTGGCTAGAAAAATGTAGTCAAAGTTCTCAAAAATTGCAGTGTCATCATCCGGTCCAGTCACGGCCTATTTCTTCGCCTCGTGCCTTTAATGAAGATGCCACAGTGGCTGGTGTCTCATTGGTCCAGGACCAGCCGCAGCCTATGTCTTCGTCGCCTGTCAGGGCCTGTGATGGAGATGCCTCAGCGGTTGACGTCCCTTTGGATCGGGACCAGCGGCCTGCGTTTCCTGAGCCTAGACGTGCCGTCCGCAGCTGCTGCGCTGCCAGCACTGTCCAGGAGGTCAGGCCACTGCAGTCTAATGCAGTCACCGGTGGCGCGCCCTGTCGCGCCGACATGATTGACATTCCTTGTGCAATACCTTCTGTATCGCTGCATAACCACAAAACAATAAACACACATTTAGGTACACAAAAACGTGATTATTGTTTCATGAATAAAAATTTAGCAGATCCCTGTACACATACACAAGAGGGTAGTGACCTCCGTCGGTTAGCGGAGGTCATCACGGGCCTCTCCCGTGGCGGTAATAAAGGCGGCGAGGTAAGGTTGCCTATGTTCTCTGCGGCTTCTCCATCTGATTGGTTGACTTACAAAAGTCATTATTTAAACTCTAAAGATAATTTTTCGCCTACAGAGAATATAGACAGACTTAACAACGCCCTCCGAGGTATCGCCCGGGAAGCTGTGGCCTCTTTGCTCGTTCTTGCCAATGATCCTAGTGAGATCATGGCAGCATTAGACGAGCAATTTGGTAGGTCTGAATTGCTTATCATTCATCTCGTTAGCACGGTAAAAGCGGAACCTAAGTTATCTGCTTTTGACGGGGGCAGGGAGCTTCACCATTTGGCTTGTATTTTACGAAATTGTGTTTCAACTATTCGAATGCTTAAAGCTGTGGAGTATCTCGCTTCTCCAGAACTTTTCGCGTCGGTTTTGGGAAAGCTTACTGCGCCCCTTCGTCAAAAGTGGCTAGACTTTGCTTTTACTAGAGCAAATTCAGGCCTATTCAAATTAGAAATTCTGTCAGAATTTTTGACACATCAGGCCAACCTTCATTTACAGTTTGGCTTGATTGATGACAGCTCTGACAGGAACAAAAAGTTGCCAGTGAGAGTTCACGTGTCAACCACAGAGGATTTTTTCGCTGGCACCTCTAGATCGCCGCCTTCAAATTTGTCGGCGAGACGGGTAAGTGTCAAACCTAAAGCGCCATCTAGCGAGATTTGTTTGTACTGTCAGGGTAGGCACATCGTCGAGAACTGCAGTGTCTTCGTGTCTCTTCCTGTTGAAGACAGATGGCGTTGGGTGCTTGACCATAAGGTTTGCTACAGGTGCCTGAAAAAAGGTTCACATTTTACCGTCAATGCAAAAAGACTTGCGGCGTTGGAGGATGTAAGTATAGTCGTTTACACAACTCTCTTCTTCATAAGCCATCGGACGATGTGACTCATCTTGTTCCGAATCCAGAGCCAGAAGCTGTTGCTGATGTTTCTCACGCGCGCAACGGTGACCCAACTTTAGCAGGTGACTCTGATTTTTCCGTCTCTTCAGCTAGGCCTCTTCTTAAGGTGGTGCCTGTGACTGTTGTGGGACCTAAAGGAAATTTCGACACGTACGCTCTTTTGGATGATGGGTCAACAGCGACGCTTGTGGACAGGAGAGTCGCAGAGGCAGTTGGAGCGGAAGGAGTTTGCAGACCGATGACGGTCAACTGTATTGGAGGCCTCGTCATGGAAACTGACGTTCAATATGTCAACCTGAAGGTAAAGGGAAGGTTTAAAAACAAGGTCTTTTCTTTAAACTCTGTTGGTTCTATACCTGGCCTGGGCGTAACTTGCCAGTCGGCTAAGGTATCCGAAATTGAGAAGTTGACTTATTTAGCTGACCTGGTTACGGAGCTCAGCTACGAGGAAGCTAAGCCTATGCTTCTAATTGGTGCCGACAATTGGCAGTTAACCTTGCCGCAAGACGTCCGCAGAGGCTCTAGTGATCAGCCAGTTGCCATTGAAACTTTGCTAGGCTGGGTTATTTATGGTAAGCTTCCGGGTGGCCCAATTCATCAGCGTATTTACCATGCGTGTATGTCAGACCTTGAGTCACTGGTCAAGGAACATTATAGTTTAGACTCGATCGGTATCTCCAAGAAAGACGTTCAAAGCGTGAATGACCAGGAAGCTCTGAAGATCTTAAATGACACATCGCGCCGTTTGCCTTCGGGTAGGTTTGAAGTTGGTTTGCTTTGGCGGCCTAAAGTAGAAAATGTTCCTGATAGTTTCAATTTGGCTCTTTCAAGGCTTCTTGGTCTCGAACGTAAGTTTAAAAGAGATCCGGTTTACGCGGCGGCTTATAGGAAAATTGTTGAAGACACCATCGCGAAGGGCTACGCGGAGCCTTGTGATGACTCTGAGCAGTCTAATGGTGTAGTTTGGTACCTGCCTCACTTCGGTGTGTATCACCCCCAAAAGCGTAAGCTGCGGGTTGTGCATGATGCCGCAGCTAGATGTGAGGGAGTAAGCTTCAATTCTCTTTTGCTTTCCGGGCCCGATTTGTTGCAACCCTTGCTCGCCATTCTTATGCGATTTAGGGAAGGCCGCGTGGCTTTAAACGCGGACATTCGAGAAATGTTTCCGCAAACAAAAATTAGGAAGCAAGATAGGGATGCCCAACGTTTTTTATGGCGCTCAGAGCCCTCATCTCCAGTTAAGGTTTTCAGGATGTCCTCAATGATTTTTGGCGCAACTTCCAGCCCATGTACGGCGATTTATTTAAAAAACAAAAATGCTCTTGAACATGAGGATCAATTTCCTGAGGCCGCTGAAGCCATAGTGAGGGACCATTACATGGATGACTATCTTGGTAGTGTTGATTGTCCTGAGTATGCTGCCCGTCTGGCCGTGGATATTGTATCGGTTCATAAAGCAGCTTGTTTAGAGATGCGTTCTTGGGTGTCAAACGACCCTAAAGCCTTAGCTCTTTTGGATCCGGAGCTCCGGGCAGTCAATCCTACCGAGGTCGGTCTAGGTCCGTCGTCTCCTGATCAGATTAAAATTCTCGGGGTAACTTGGAAAGTTTCTGAGGACCGTTTAAGTTTTAGAAAGGTTTCTGAGGCTCCTTCCAAGTTAACAAAAAGGGTAGTTTTGTCCCAATTAATGCGCATTTATGATCCCCTTGGCTTTTTATTGCCTGCAGTAATTGCGGGTCGAATTTTATTTCAGCAGACTTGGAGAATGAACATTGATTGGGACGCTGAACTGCCGCTTTCTGCGGCTTTGAGTTGGCGGGCTTGGTTTTCTAAATTATCTGTCATTTCATCTTGTATTTCCATTTCTCGACCTTATCACATTGAGCTTAGTCGTCCTGAGTGTCAACTCCACGTTTTAGCTGACGCAAGTGAGTTGGCATACGCTTGTGTTGCTTTTTGGCGTTTTGTTTTTGAGGATGGTACGGTTAAGCTTGCATTTGTCGGTGGTAAGGCTCGTTTGGCGCCATTAAAGCCAGCGTCCATTCCTCGCTTGGAATTGCAAGCTGCACTCATGGCAGCTAGGTTTGCAGTTTACATAGTTGAGGCTCACCGTTTTGTAGTTTCTAGAACTTACTTTTGGTCAGATTCCATGACCGTTCTTAAATGGCTTAGAAGCGACGCTCGTAGCTTTAAGCCTTTTGTTGCCCATCGTGTTGGTGAAATTTTGGAAAGTACGAGTGTCGCTGATTGGCGCTATGTTCCCACGGCTTTAAATGTGGCGGATGACGCTACGCGTGCTCAATGTCATTTGGAGTCTGATTCGAGGTGGTTTACTGGCCCCGGGTTTTTATTCGCCCCAGAACAAGATTGGCCTTTAGAACCTAAAGTGAACGTTCCGCCGGTGGTCGAAGAATTAAAACCAGAGCATGCGCTGGCTTTTGTGGGGTCGTACTTTAGATTTTCCATCACCGGTGGTTGCTGATTACGTTCGCTTTAGTGAATGGCTTCGGCTTTTACGGGCTTCTGCTCGAGCACATAACTGTGCTGAGGTTTTTAAAACTTTTAAATCGAGTCGGAATTGTAATATTGGGCGGGTTTCAAAAATTTCTGGGGATTTGTCACCTTTTTCGGCTCACAATATTTTAGAAGCAGAGAGGCATTTGTTTCTTTCTTCGCAGCTCGATTCATTCAAAGATGAATATATGAGTTTATTAGCTGGTCTTTCCCTGCCGAAACATGGTCGGCTTAGAAATCTTGTGCTTTTTTTTGGGGGAAGACAAGCTAATTCGACTATCAGGTCGAATTGGCGCTGTGCGCGATGCATTAGCGCAGAACGTTAATCCAATTGTTTTGGATGGTCGGCATCCGATTGTTCGGCTTTTAATTGGTTTTTACCACAAAAAATTTGGTCACGGAAATGTCGAAACAGTTGTTAACGTTCTGCGCTCAAAGTTTTATATTTTAGGCTTAAGGCCCAGCGTTAGAGCAGTAGGCAAGAGCTGCGGTTCCTGTAGAATCAGGAAGACAAAACCGCCAATACCTGACTTTGGCGATCTACCCGAGGCAAGATTGGCTCACCACCGCCGGCCTTTCTCGTTTGTTGGACTGGATTACTTCGGCCCAACTGAAGTGGCTGTTGGTCGAAGGAGGGAGAAACGTTGGGTTGCCTTATTCACATGCTTAACGTCTAGGGCTGTCCACCTTGAAGTCGTTGGCAGTCTTTCAACTGATGCGGCGATCATGGCTCTGCGCCGATTCATCTCTCGTCGTGGTTGTCCAGAAGAAATTCACTCTGACAATGGGACGGCTTTTGTGGGAGCTGCAAGGAAGTTGGCAGATTTCGCGGCGGAAAGGGCAATCAAATGGAAGTTTTTGCCCCCGTCAGCCTCTTTCATGGGCGGATGTTGGGAGAGGCTGGTTCGCTCAGTAAAAACTGCTTTGGCTGTGGTGCTAAAAGAAAGAGCTCCGCGAGAAGAAGTTCTCTTGACCTTATTAATAGAAGCAGAGGCCATAGTTAACTCGCGGCCTTTGACTCATGTAGCTGTTGATGCAGATTCCTTAGAGGCCTTGACTCCTTTTCATTTCATTCTTGGCGGGCCATCCACAGAAGCTCTGCCAGGTTGCAGTAGCGCCGACCTCCTTCGCCGAGTAGATTACAAGAAGGCTCTTCGGTTGGCGGAGATGTTTTGGGCAAGATGGCTCAGAGTTTCTCCCGACTCTAATTCCTCGGCGGCGAGCTGTCGACAGCCTTCAATTTCGTCCAGATGATCCAGTCCTTATCATTGATGGGAACTTACCTCGAGGATCTTGGCCTAGGGGAAGAATATCGCAGATTTTTCGCGGCAAAGATGGAGCTGTTCGGGTCGTTGATGTCAAGACTGCTGGGGGACTTTTGAGGAGACCGGTGCGCAAGGTAGTGCCCTTACTTTTAGAGCAGGACACTAAAGAAGACTGCGAACCCGGTCTGCCTAAGTGCACAGTGGTGCCCTTATTTTAGAGTAGGGCATCCAAGAGGACTGCGCGCTTAGACTGTCGCCTTGCCTAACGTTGGGTGCTCTGCACCGGGGGGCGCCATGTCGGCGACAACCTCTTTTTTATATTACTTTTGCTTTTTATATTATTCATTTTGTATTTGGAATGATATTTTTGAAGGCTGTTTTGATACGTTTTTGTTTTTGTCAGTTATTGATTATATTTTGGTGCAAAAGCAGTGTTTTTCTTTAGCTAGTGAAACAGCAGACATTTTTCCAGGATACCGCAGGTATTTAGGTTTCAGTCATACCCCCGTCGTTTTCATCTCTATTAGACTTCTGAGACCGTACTGAAAAGCTGTTATTATCATTGACCGAGCGAGCGAAGCGTCTCTGTTTCAGCTTGGCCAAATTTGGTCCATCTGTTTGTTTGTGGATTTGTTTGTTTGTTTCACTCTACAGGTCGTGAAATATTTTTTTTTGTCGAGTCAGTTTTAGGAAATTTTAAAAAATGACGGAGTTATGGGGTTTGCCAGCTTACAAGGTCTACCGCTGAGGCTGTTTTCCTCTACAGGTCACATTTCAATAAAATTAAATTAAATTAAATAATATAAAATAAAATAAAATAAAGTAAAAAAGGGCTTGGGGATGGTTGTCGAGAAAAAAAAAATTGAAAAGATATATACAGACTCGAGAGGTCTACAGCTCACAGAGCCACTAGTTATAACAGACGCATACTCATGTCCGTCCGTCTTTTACAGGTAACCACAACGTGGAAAGACATCAAAGCTTCGGAGGAAATAAAAGACGATCGCTTCGCTCCCTCAAGGCGACGCGCGTCAGAAATCTATGATCAAAGCTTGAATGTTGTGTTCGCCTGTCATTGGTTCACACATCAGACTGTGTCCGTGTAAATATTTTTTATTTTTAAATGTTGTAATATGTGTACTTTTGACGATCTTATTATATAATAAATAAATAAAGCTTGTTTTGAGCTTGGACAGTAAAATGTAGAATCATCAGCTTGAAAGTCGAAAAAGTTTTTTAAAATACGTCCAACCCCTCACAGCTGAGCCCTCTCAAGCGAGATGCGACATGTGGCGTGCTCGAACACCGCTTCAAGATCCCTTTGTCCCACTTTCTGAGAGTCTACCGCCTGGACATAGATTACCATGGCCGATCTGGAAGTCTTTGAATTGACTTCGGATTCAGGTCGGCCGGAGCAAGGAATATATGTTCAGGTGGGGATTCTTGGAAAACCCAAACATAGACTGTGTGTGTGGAGCGGTGCAGTCCATGGCTCATTTAGTGTCCTGTCCTGCCTGCCTTGTCGCCTGTTCGCAGCAGGACTTAATGGACGCCACAAATAGTGCAGTCGAAGTGGCTAAGTTCTGGGCTAGAAAGATATAATTTGTCATCGACACGCAAAGAAGAAGAAGCTTGAATCGACTTACCCCCTTAGCGCTGGTGTAATGTAGCAAAGCTAAAGGATGTGTCAAAGGTAGCTTAGTGGTGTAAGCCGCGGCGTTGCAGCCATCGACCTTGACACCCAGCATGAGCTTGGCTTCTGCTTCTCCAGCGCCAACCCTCACCATCACCCACGCTGCTCCTTCCACGATGGCTAGGCGACGCTCCTGGTTTACTTGAGGAGCTGTCGCTATCAAAATAAAGAAACTCGTCAACATCAAAGAAAACACATTTTAATCAGTCATTACAATTAATTCTGCCTTTTTTTTATATGTACCAACGGGTCTAATCAAGATGTATTATTTACTAAGGTAAATAAAATGTGTGAAAATCGCGAGAGTTTAAAACGTTAATTCTGCCTTGCCTTGAATAGTCAGTTCAAATAAGTATGGGGCTCTAACTGATTTAGTGATGTGGGCCTTATTCGATCACGCTGGCCCAGTGCGGTTTGGTCGATTTCACATACAACTTTGGAATTTCTTCGCAAGTGTGTTCAGGTTTCATGATCGTTTTCGTAATAGTTTTGAAATCGTACTTTAATACGAAATTCATTCAAATCGGCACCTCCCAGACTTGGAGCAGTGACCTTAGCCCCCACCAAATAAGAAACCGAATAAAAGAGAATGAAAGATGGACTTCGAGCATTCGCGTATACTCGTACCAGAGTGGTCCATTTTCTTCAATAAATGGACATCCCCGATGGACGTGCTCGCTCATCAAAATCTACAACAGTACTTTCAGTCTCCAGTGGGTGGTGCCAACAAATGTATAAAAAATATTTGCATATTTATATACAAAGTCAAAGTCAAAAATCAAAAAAGTCAAAGTCAAATTTTTTTATTCGAATTAAGATTTTTACAAATCATTTTTCGACGTCAAAGCTGTCATGGATGGCACAAACATACACACACATACATCATGCCATTTATGTCACGAAAAATAAAAAGATAGATTACGTAGATTAAACGTAGGATCTACATAAGCGGATTTCGCTAGCGACATCCGGATCAAAAACGAATTCGTTACTTTAGTCAACGTCAAAGGGATATACAAATTCACGTACGAGTGAGTATCACTGGGTTTGAAATATTGGACGGACAGGTATGCATTTGATGCATTTCTCGTAGAATAAGTTAAATTATGCACCGCGTTATAATCATTAATCTCGGAGGAAAAAGCCTCCGAGTCATTAATACTGGAAAAACAAGAGGAACTGGAATAATGATCATTTATTTAGTTACGAAGATTAATAATCGCGAATATTTAAAATTGTTGAAACCTTTGACTTATAATGTATTCCCACAATACAAATACACCGTGAAATATACATAGTTTTGTTCCCGCCGTGTAGTGATAATACCCGTCAAACTGAACAAATTTTCGCGAAAAAAAAAAATCCTGCGACAAAAAAATTTTTGGTCTCCATACAAAGTGAGACTCCCGACCGACCCATTTTTTATGAAGAGCACAAAAGTATTTTTGCCGCAGGATTTATTTTTTTCGTGAAAAGTTGTTCAGTTTGACGGGTACTATCACTACACGGCGGGAACAAAACTATGTAAATTTCATGCTGTATAGTCTGAGTCTTGCGTCAAATAGTAGTTATCAAGTTCAAACGGTTATATCAAAAATGCATACTTAAATTGTATGTTATGTTTTTTTTTTCTATTCTATTTTATTTAATAGGGGATCATCATCATCATCAACAGCTATACGTTCCCATCGGACTACTTTTTTTAATTTTATAAATCCTAACTTGTTAGTTTCTGCTATCGAACACTTAAAGAATTTTTGCTCTATCTTTAAAATTGACCGAGTTATAAAAGTTTGAATTTCAAGATTAGACAGAGAGGCACATACTCACTTGTGACGTCATTTGTTAGTAACGCCATATAATCTACATACAAAAAAACGTTTTTGAAAGAGACAGACATATTGAAACTTAAAAAAATCACTGTAAACTAGTTTTTCAACCGATTCTGTTTTTTTCTTCGCGGATCGTCTGCTACTAATCTATATTTTAAAAAATAATTCATAAAATATGGTAAACAATCCGATCCCCTATTCTTTTAGATTCGCTGATAGGTGCCATGGTAAATTAATATACAGATATGTATAATGATTACTACAAACTCGTCGAAATCGATTTGTATTCTTCATTTTTTTTATTTTCTCAGTCGAAAGTTTATACCGGATTAAATTCCTCTGACATACCATAAAACTGAACGGTGCTTCAAAACTTTAAATTACAAAATCTAGTACATTCCAACCTCGAATAAATTTAAATAGTTAACGTACATACGTCGAGAGGGCTATCTCTGTAGTCTGGTATGTAAATGTTTCAAATTAGCTTTTAAATCAAAATCCACGTGGCTTGCCACAACTCGTCCTTCTGCCCGTCGGTCATCACAGCGCAGAGGTTTTCGTTTTCAGCGTATACAAACTATCAACCCAACATGTTGAGTATTTCAACACTTTGACTTCTCAAGACACGAGTTATTTAGAAAGCATGCAACAACCAACCAACAACCACCGTCATTAACATTTTATGTATGGCGTATCATTCTATTGTCATCATCATCATCCGATATCCACGGACACCCATAATACTCATTATCGATCCTGTTTTTCATAAACTATTTTCCGCAGATCTTTGCCTTATCTAGCTGTGGATCAACCCACATCTAGACATACCGAGTTCGCAAAAAATTATAATAATGCACCTATAATATTTGACGACTACGTGCCGTGCAACGGTCGACTTAACGATAGTTATGAGGCATGCAATTATTTTTATAACAATTTGAATTTTGTAGGTTTCTTTTTCTGCTCTGAAAGAAATTAAATCTCTTAATAATGCGCCTAAACCTAATTATAGCCCTATTGTATTCGCAATTAGCCGTGTGGTGACGGCAGAGTAGAATACATTTGTCACCAACCCCTACTCTTCCGGTGGGTGTCGTAAGAGGCGACTTAGGGACTACACATTGAACAGGGAACGGGCAGCAGCGCTCTCTGATGCAGTAACCTTTTAATCTGCGATCTCCAACCCGCCTTCCAAGCGTGGAGATTATGGCAAAACCAAACACTTGAGTGGAGGAGGCTCATAATCCAGCAGTGGACTGTGACTGTGTGTTGTATTCTCAATTTAAGTAGACGCTAACCCAAATTCTGTGTGTTTCAGATTGGAGGACAACGTGACCAGCAAAGATACTTATCTTTGGAGAAGTCTTGAAAAAGCAAAGCTTTGGGAATATCAGGACCAGGACAGGAGGTGGAAGATGGACCACTATCATCAACAGCTCATTTACGTCCCCACCGAGGGGCTCGAGCCTACCCTGAATTAGAGTGATCAGGCCTTAGTCGACCACGCTGGCCCAGTGCGGGTTGGTCGACTTAAAATACAGCTTTGTAACTAAAGTGTTAAAACCTTTTCCCTGTGAAATTGCTTCGTCGGGACTGCGTAATTAATTTAGCAGGAGTTCCGACCTCGTATCGGCTGCTTGAATTAATTTAGCAGGAGTTCCAACCTCGTATCGGCTGCTTGAATTAATTTAGCAGGAGTTCCGACCTCGTATCGGCTGCTTGAATTAATTTAGCAGGAGTTCCGACCTCGTATCGGCTGCTTGAATTATTTTCTGCCCGACGATAGACTTAGTTTAGAGGTTTCTCGAACGCTCACCGCTTTTAAACTTAGCTGATATTGTTAATGGTGTGTGGAGCTCTAAACGATCGGTATAATCGTGCCAGGTGGACTGATGACCTGAGGTACAGATGGAACAATATTTTCCCATCTGAGGAATTAGGGATAATAAATTAACTGTGTTCTTCCCTTTAATAAATCGGATGTGTTTCGATATTTTGATTGGAGGAAAACCAAACAAAAGCAATATTTCCTGAGTAGGGTCTACATAAAAAGTTCAAAAGGTAATTTGGCAGCTCTACGCTACTCGATCACCCTCGAATTCGTAACAACATCCATATCCTTGGAACTTTAATGGTTCACAATTACTGATACTGTTGCCAAACTCATTGGTCTTTGGAATAATTCAGTTGTATTGTAAATTGAGATATTATGTAATTAATTATGCTATACATACATATGACTGAAATGACATGAATAAGTTTATCAACTTTGGATGTTAGACATCTCTTAGTTTAGTCTTTTTTTGGGTGAGTTTACTACACTATGTAAGGACTGTTGCTGAGGTGTTGCAAAGCGATCGTCTTTTATTTCCTCTGAGGGGAGAGCTCACCGAAAAAATGCATTGCATCTTAAGTGTTTTTTTTGTCAAATAATAGCCTGTCATTCAAAAAATCTATCCCCATCTCGGAGTCCTATTTCCTCCAAGATCCCCATGGATATCTCTCCTCTAAGTAGTCATCGATCGTCTTTTATTTCCTCTCAGGGAATAACTCACCGAAAAAATGCATCGCAACTTAAGTGTTTTTTTTTGTCAAATAATAGCCTGTCATTCAAAAAATCTATCCCCATCTCGGAGTCCTATTTCCTCCAAGATCCCCATGGATATCTGTCCTCTAAGTAGTCATTGACCGACCGACTTGAGATCGTTTTAACCTACACGATGAAGAAAACAGAAAACGACAATATAATATCCGTGCTAGTGTATTTTTTTCTCCAAATATGAATCTAAAGCGTAGGCAATGTTGCACTCATCACAATTACCATGTGTGTTGCCGTTTTAATTTAAATGAGTAAACGTAGAGTTAGTCCAACTTTTTCAATTTCCCTGCAGTCAAACAGTTCTCGTTAGTAGAAGCTGGTGAAATTTGGCCGGTGTGTGGCTGGCAACACGACGTCGTTCAAATATCTGCCGTATTTTGATGAGAGATGCTGTGAATAGTTTGGCATGAGAAATTCACTCCAAAGTTTTAATTGGATATCAAATAAGCATGAGTTCCTTATACACGTATGATTTTTACTAGTAATTCCATCAAAAACTTAAAAAAATGCTGCGTTGTAAATAGTTGCGAGATCCTATGTAACCATGTAGAACTGTGGTCGAGCAGCCGCCACGGAGCTGCTGGGCACTACACGAAGAGCGTTGTAGAGGGTTATGTGGCTATAACCAAGGTTCAGTCCGAAGAAAAGGAATTTATATATTTTTATATTGTATTATTTATTATTTATAACTGTCATGAAAAACGGTAGAAAATAGTAGATAAGCTGTTTACTATCGGAGATCAGGACATGAAGTGAAGAATTTAGCAGAAAAAAGATGAAAATCGAAACGTAAGAAATCTAAATTTGAAAATGAATTTAAAATGAAAGATAAAACTGCCAGCAAGAAAGGTTGCCGGTCATAAAACAGGAAAGAGGACGAATGCCTCGTTACAGAACTAAGTAGATTATTGACATTTTGCTTAAGTTTTAAGAATGTATATTTTCCCACAAGTACACAATATTTTGTGACTCTTTTAATATTATTCATGAAATCGTCGCTGAGGAGTAAGACAAAATCGTCAGGAAAGTTGCACACTCTTGCAAAGAAATTCAAAGGTTGTGTGTAAAGTCGACCAACTCGCACTCAGTCAGCATTGTTGGCTAAAAGCTGATCGATCGCTATATCTCAAGTAGGCTCGAGCCCCCTTAGAGTTAGAGGGGGCGTATACTGTTAGAACAGAGCAAAATGGCGGCGTCTAAAACATCTGAGAGCACTTTGTTAACTATTTCAATTTACACATACTTGCAAATCTTAGTAAAATAATTAGCAAATCAGTATTACAATAATATCCTCACCCCTTTCCAGGTAGCAGTAGTGGTGCGGCGTGGCTCTCAAAGCGGCGCGGGCGCACAGGACGCGCGATCCTCCGCCGCCCCGCGCGTGCGCGCATCGCGCTATCAGCTCCACCCACTTCTCTATCACTTTATCTCTGGAAACAAATTGTAGACTTGTAGGTATTTCTTTTTGTAGGTAGTTGCAGATTTTATCCGATGATTAAACTGTATGAATTGGGAAACATTTTGAAAATAAAGCACGGACTAACAGTAACCTAGTCTTCTCATTTCCACACTCTCCCTGACCAAGAAACCAAGAATTTGCGTCAGCTTTACTCTGATGGATGTACACAAGGACAATTTCTGGTCTTGCTGATTATACCGTTACCAACCTTGCAAGCAAATTAGATAAAAATAGATAGTCCAAAAGCCAGTTACTACTGGGACAGAAGTATTCTAAATTGTTGATCACACGGGTCAGAAAACCTAGTATTTGACTACACCCTACCAGTAGGTAGGGCGTCAGTGGTCTAGTGGCTAGGGCCGCTGCCATCCGTCCGGGAGACGAGGGTTCGATCCCCACCACGTACCAATGTTTCGAATTCGACGCTCTTACGGTGAAGGAAAACATCGTGATGAAATCTGCACCTCTTGCGAAAAAATTCAAAGCTTATGTGTGAAGTCGACCAACCCGCACTGGGCCAGCGTGGTCGAATAAGGCCTAATCAAGCTCTTAGGGCATTAGATAAGTCAGTAACAACATCAGCGCTGGTTAAAGAATGCAAGTCAGCACTTAACCTACTTGCAAATAAAAGTAGCGTTACTGTTGCCTGGGTGCCTGGACACCAAGGCACCGAAGGGAACAAAACTGCAGATGAATTGGCCAGAAAGGGAGCGGATAGTACCTTCACAGGTCCTGAGCCCCGCCTACCAATACCACATAGAATTACAAAAGGAGTTATTGAAAATAAAACAAGAGTAGAAACCAATGCCAGATGGGAAAAGGCCACCGGATACCGGCATTTTAAACTTTTCATCAGGACACTTGATCGCAGACGAACTAAGCACCTACTTCAATACAAGAAAAAAGACGTCAGAGTCATCACAGGTATAGTGACAGGACACTGCACGCTAAAGAGACATCTCAGCATCATGAAGAGAGCAGAGAACCCCACATGTCCAGAGTGCGGCGAAGATGAAACAAGCTTACACTTCCTGGCAGAATGTCCGATGTACTCACTGGCGAGATGGGAAATACTAGGAACAGACAGCATCGAAAAGGAAGAACTGAATAATCTGACATTCAAGAACATACTGAGATACTGTAGAGCAACAGGCAGATTTGAGGGGGCCATCACGGAGGAGCTACAGTAAAACCGGTACTCCTTCGATGGGTGCTCCGAGGGTGGGCGATGGCAGGCCCGGCCGATTGCGATCTCACGGGGGGAGAACAACCGTGTGGGGGAACCCAGAATTTTCGAAGCTTAAGGCGTGGGGAGGCACTGGGACTCACGCGGCGCTCGGGGGGGCTGGCTGATAGTAGCAATAGCCGCTGCCAAGCTGGTTCTTCTTGGGTAGTCGCGGGGGCCATTGGGTCACTCCATGCCAGAAGCGGAGAGAACAAGGAATAGACCTAACACAACTCACCTACCGAGAGTATCACGCGGTACGGCTGAGCTGATGCGGCGCTATCATGAAAGGAGCATCCATCAAAACTGGGATTAAGGGTGAAATAGTTCTTATATACAGAGCACGTCACCCGTCTGCGCTCCTCGCACGCGTCCCCCTTATACATACATACATACAAGGCCTAATCACCCTGATTCAGGGTAGGCTCAAGCCCCTCAGTGGGGACGTATATGAGCTGTTGATTATACCACTAGGTAGAGTAGCGGAGATTAGCTGTTTTTTTTTCAAGCGCAGATTGCCTATACATTGACTCTTGCTTTGATTACTCCATAGTTGTATAATTTCGAAACAAAAAACGATGATGGAGATTGATAAACTAAGGAAAGTCGAAGGTTGGATCTGGTGGCGAGTTTTATCCAGGTACCTACTGGACTATCGTGAGCTGATGAAGAAGACATCTCTATCTGCTTACCTGCACAAGTATCCTGAAGGAGTAAGGAATTCCTCCCACTTGTCGGCGTTGCGACCAGTGAGTCTGATCTTCCCGTAGCCCGGAGGGCCGTCCTGCAGACGACAGTCTTCGCTGCTGTTTAGCACTGGTAGAGAATCCAGGGTCACCAGATATTCGAGGGAGCGGGACCGCATCTGTTTGGAAGCATAAGGCAATTGAATCTATCTGGCGCAGGACTGAACGCTCGGGTTGAATTATGGTCGAAGAAAAAAAAAGTTTATAATCGTTATTATTTTATTTTAAACTAGCTTTCCGCCCGTGATTTCTCCCGCGTGTAATGAGTTTTCCCGTAGGAATGAAATATTTTCCCGCGGTAAAAAGTATCCTATGTCCTATTCCAGGACCAACCCTATATGTGTGCTAAGTTTCATCCCGATCCGTGTAGTGGTTTAAACGTGATTATCCAAACGTTCGCATTTATAATATTAGTAGGATGGAAACACTCAAGTAACAAATGGAAACTTGCCTTAGTTTGTTTGTACCTATACGAGTACTTTGTATAATAATAATGAATAAAAATCAACTTCAAGTGTCTCCACTCTAATGTCACGAACAACTAATTAAGCGGATTTTTTAAGTCATTGAGGTTTTCAAAAAAATGCTTATAAGAGCGCAAAAACCAAATTCGTTAATGCGGCTCAGATGATACATAAATAACGTTCGCGAATTTAATCACACTAATATTATAAATGTGAATATATACTTATGTGTGTGTGTGTGTTATACTTATGTGTCTTACTCATGTAATTATAAAATAGATGTTTAGAAGTTTGGAAGTTTGTTCCGCCTTCACGCTTAAAGTATTCGACAATATTGATGAAATTTGGAATGGAAATAGTTTGTAACCTGGATTAACACATAAGATACTCTTTTCGGGAAAAATTTCACACAACGCGAGCGGGCGGAGAGCTAGTATAAGATAAGATAAAATTTATAATAAAAATAGAGCATCTGTAAGTTTGTTAGAGTCAGAAGTATTTTCCTTACCTTTTTCCCGCGATGCAGCGCTATGAGATGGCAGCATCTGAAGCGAGGGTCTCTCTGGCCTGCTCCATCCACGATCCTCTGCACCAGGTTTTCCACCGCACTCTCCGTCTCCGCTGACATCCGACCTTAAACGAGAGACATCAAGTGTATCATTATTTGGCAAAATTTTCATCATAAAGCCAATGGTTGGCGGTAGATCACATAATAGACCTATCAGTCTACAGCTTACATATCAATAATAATATACAACACTTACATACAATAATATACAACTAACATATCAAACCCTTCACCGTATATATACCTACATATTATTAATTCTATTATTTAATTTTGTTTGCATGCATAAGACATTATAATTTTATTACTATGCGTGTGTGTACATTTATATATAAATAGAAATATATACAACATGTCATGTAAAAACTACGATCAATTTAACTTGTCGCTGCGTCCGTGTTTCTCTGGGTTGTGGCTGAAAATCAGCGATATCTGCTCTCCTGAGTATGTATCGACGCTGAGCTACGGCCTTCTTGCACTGCTGCAGCACACATGCATAACCTGGCGTGTCAGGTTATGTTATGATATTCATATTAAATACTAGTTTTAATTTTGTTATGTATGTGTCTGCAGTATCAAATAAACGCTTTATCTATCTATCTATCTATCCTACAACTTTATTATATGTAGAGATGTATGACAAATATTTTTTCTTCAACTTTAATTTATTACCTTTCTGATCTTCCTTGTGGAGGGCATCTACATAAGTGTTGAGGACTCGGAGCTGGTTGATAGAGAACCTCAACCCCGATGCTGGAAGGCGCAGGTCTCCACCTGGGATCTCGTACAACCCTGACGCTCCAGACCCCATGATTCCTGACGAAGATATAAAAATAAACATTTTAATAAAGGCTCACCATCGTGGAAAATGACAAGAGTTTGCTGAGTTGGTATTCCTTCTAGAAAATCATTTTAAATATTTTGTTTATTTCTTTTAAACAGGATCTTTAGTAATACAGGGGCCGGTGTCTCCATTTAAGCTGAAAAAGCCTGTATTTGGAGGCACCGCTCTTCATTTGAACATCTTAACAAACAAGCACTGTTTAAATAATACAATACATATTGTCTAGATTTAATACTAAGACTTAAAGATTAATAACTACAAAATCAAAACATAGTTATATGAAGAAAGATAATAATATTTTAAACTTTTTAAACTCTCGCTTTAGTTACATAAAAATATTACAAAAATAAAAAATAAAATAAAATTAATTTAAAGCAGGTAGATATTTGAAATCAGAAGAACACACACTTAGCTCCATTATAAACGTAATTTAAGGTTCTACATTATTATAATAATAGTACATATATATATATATATTTTTTTTAATTATTATTATATTATATACTTCCATACCATGCTTTATACCTTACTAATACCTACTAATGTGCAGTGTGGTGACGGCAGAGTAGAATACATTTGTCACCAACCCTTACTCTTCCCGTGGGTGTCGTAAGAGGCGACTTAGGGACTACACATTGAACAGGGAACGGGCAGCAGCGCTCTCTGATACAGTAAGCTTTTAATCTGCAATCTCCAACCCCAAGCCAAGCGTGGAGATTATGGCAAAACCAAACACTTAAGTGGAGGAGGGAGGCTCATGATCCAGCAGTGGACTGTAACGGGCCGTTGATGTTGATGAATACCTAACCTACTAATATTATTATAAATGTGACAGTCTGTCTGTTTGTTCAACTTTCAGCTAACCTACTGAACCAATTTTGATCAAATTTGGTACAAAGATAGTTTAATACTACATTACTGTTTAATAATTTTAAAAAAATTCTTCCACCGAACCGTGGACGTAGCCAAGCGAGAACATTTTCAGTTATATAAGATTATAATATAACAATAATCGTAAGAAAAAAAAACGTCTTCTTGCCCTATTTTTTTCGCGTAAAATGAACGCCCATCAATCAACATGAATAACGATCGAGTTTTATTAATCTTTGGTAGTTCTGCGAAGTCATTGTCATTCGGAGAAGAACGTACATATCAAAGATTTCTGACGCGCGTCGCCAAGGGAGCGAAGCGATCGCCTTTTGTTCCTCTGAGGTACATATAGGTACTTTTTAATCTAGCATGTATTTTTTTTTTTGTTTAAAATGTCTATGTGTACGTAAAGTCATGTGTCACGGTCACGCACTTATGGATGGTTTACACGTATTAAGTTGTCAAGTGGTAAGTAAATTTTAACTAAATTTTAAGCGACTTAATTTTAAGTAAGTGTTTACACGTCATTTTAGTAGTTAAGCTGTTTAGTTAGCCCACGATGGACGATCAACAGCGAATTCAAATCTGTAATAAATATAATAAATAAAATATTAAAGTATAATAAAATATTTGTTTATTAATATTTTTTTTTTTTTTGTATATTATATTATTAATATTTGTATATATTTTATATATATCTATATAATAAAATATATAAAAATATTTCAAAAAATAAACATAAAACACACGCACTTAACTTCGTACTTCGCATTTAACTAAAAATTAACTAAATTGTGCCTGTCCAAACGTGTCAAATGACAGGCCACGCCCACCAACTTACTCGAAAAATAGAAAAAGTTCTAATCTACTTGTTTACTTGCACGCTAAATTTTAACTTGCAACTTACTACTAAATTCGTTGTTTACACGCATTAAGTCGCTTAAAATGTAGTTAACTACTTGACAACTTAATACGTGTAAACCGGCCATTATCCCTAAAGAGGTGAGCAGAGCTTCAGTAAAGGGTTTGAATATTTTGGCATAGTGATAACCACAATTTTGCGGGAAAAAACGGCGCACGTTAAAACCTGTATATATCAATAGAGGATCTATAGACGAACAAAATTTTATATAACTCAATATTCTACCGCGCAAGGTTTTCGAGATAATCCATGTTAAAGACCCAGTATGGATAAAAATCCTAATTTATTCTACGTAGTACAATTTTTGCACGTGATGTTTGCTCTTTCTGCACCTCATACGATATCTTACATGCATAAATACATGTCACGAACATATCCCTAAAGGGGTGAGCAAAGCCTTAAATGGCACACGGGAAGCACACATTTTGCCGTCAAAATGTTTGGACTTTGGTCAATATTGTACGATATTTTATCTTACCTACATGTAAATGTTCATAGTACAATATTTTCTACTACTGTTTCCGTTTGTGTCCTTTTGTTTAAGAGCATTGGGCTCTTGATCTGGAGGTCGTGGGTTCGAATCCTATGGTTTCCCTAGTGAAAAAGTCACTTGTGCGTTTTTTCTCAATAGGGAATATGCATGATTTCTTTTTTATTACTTCAATTAATAATTTACACCTTTGTAACTAAGAAAAAAATATAAATAGGGTTGAAAATAGTCAAATAATTTTTCAAATTGAAATTTAAAACATTGCGTATATTTGAGCGGTTCAAACGCCACCATTTTGCGCGCGCTTTTGATGACGTCATTGGTTGTGTCCCGTGTTTGTTTACTACTACAGTTTACTATAGCGTTTCAGTTGCTTCATACTTTATTTTCAGTTTTAATTGCTATAAAAACATGGAAGAAGTTAAAAAACTTCCCTACAAGTATTGTATGGTACCGAAGTGCAAAAACACTACTATTAGTAGGTACACCCGATAAAGTGTTTTTTCGTATTCCACGCGATGCGAAAACACGAAAAAATTGGTGTACGATGATGAGAAAAGATAATGCATCTCCATTATCGGTTGTATTTTAAGTATGCTATATTTATGTACAGCTTAGTGTGAATTGGCTAGTAAGATTCTCGTTCAGATCTGAAACAAACAAGCACATACGGAAAGAAAATTGTTCATGTAAATCGGAATATCGTATAAATCTAATATTTACAAAAAGTATATAAACATATCATACTTGAGTGAGCTTCAATAATATACGTGTACATACGTGTAATACGTATACTTGTAATTATAATCATATCGACGTAATTCAGGAGTGAACAATTTTAATGACACATGGTCATTTTTAGGTTATGTTTTGTTGAAAATATTATTAATACTTTTATGAATAAAAATCTATGTTATGGAACCTAATTACCTTGCAGCTTTCACTCCTTTGATCTCTGCGCTCGTAAAATCGAGATTTGATGCAAAATAATATACTGACATCATAAATGCATCTATTTTCGGTAGATTATCTGATTGTGCTTTGACAAAACCAGTGTCAGTCATCGTCATAGATTGACTACAAATATATATTCACAAGGAATCACTCAGGAATACAGTTTTAAACAATTTTTTTCACAAACACTACTATAACCGCCGATAAATCTATAGGACGTGACTGACCTGACACAACCATTGACGTCACATTTCGTTTCGACCAATGGTGACGCGTTTTGTAAGTTTGAATTTCCCTCCCTTACTTTTCACTTTTTATATAAAATATTTATTCATAAAAAATATTTTTATGAATAAAATATTTTTCTGGGTTTAAATGATAACTAAATAAAAGAAATACCTTTTAAGTACTATGTAAAGACAATAAAGAATCTAGAAAAAAATATTTGAGACAAATTTAAATTTTATGCATATTCCCTATTGGTTCAGCTCAGTCAGTCAAAAGACGTCCACTACTGGACAAAGGCCCCAAGGATCTCCACAACGTCCGGTTCTGCGCATCCAACGATTTCCGGCGGCCTTCACCAAATCGTCGGTCCACCTTGTGGGAGGCCTGCCCACGCTGTGTCTTACGGTACGCTGTCGCCTTTCGAGAACCTTTCTGCCCCAGCGGCCGTCAGTTAAGGGTCCTACCCATGTCAACTCGCAGTTTTTGAAGGCCTAAGGTTCGTAAACGAGCAGGTAGAAAATTCCAGAAAACATATATATTAAACTCGGATATATAACCCTTATTTGGCGCTATATAACCTTTATTTGAATACTATACCAAAAACGCCATTAAAGTCGAGCAGCTGTTCCTATTGTTTAATTCGCTACTGCTTCTAAACTACAACAGACGTGGTCACGGTTCCTACGGATTATTGGCAATTTATTTATCTTTCATCCGTGCAAAAAAAAAAATAATAATCAGGTAGTTCAAGAAAAAAGTAAAAAAAAACTATTTTTTCGCACGATTCCTGCGCAGTGTCGGACGTAACTACCGTGAAGCATCGCACGCTAATATAAACGTTATTTCTGTAGTGCGTCGGTTGAACTTTCAACTAAAGCGCGTTGAGTTGCTAATCTAGCCATTGTATGCCCCCTTACCTAAGCCTAAAAAGGAAAAGAAATTGTGTGAAAAACGCTACGCCTACAAACTGCTATTCAGTTTGACGATGTTTACATACAACTTTATGTTATTTGTGAAATAAATAAAATATATTCTTTTCTTCTTTTTTTTTCTTTTTTCTTCTAGCAATGTGCCCCACCCACTGCCACTTAATTTTGGCAATTCTGAAGGCTATGTCGGTTACCTTAGTTCTCCTGCGGATCTCATAATTTTCGATTTGATCTCACAAGGAAACTCCCGAGCATAGCCCTCTCCATTGCCCTTTGGGTGTCTTTGAGCCTTCTTATGAGATCCATAGTGATTGGTTACGACGTTGAATACCTAATTGAAAGGCACGGCCGTTGGCCCTGGTGGTTATGGTAGTCGTGGTAGCAACGTAAAAACTATGGCAGATGCCGTAAGGCTGTTTTAAAATTATGACCTCGGGGACTGCTGCTCACGTGATAAAAACATTTTCTGTTACAACTTTACTTTCTGTTACACTTAGTATAAGAAAAAAATACAGAGGTAGTGTTATTACGATAATTTATTACAGTTCGTATTTCTGTAACTACAGCAAACGAAATACAGAAGAACATCAATAATTATAAAACTAATATTATAGGGTTGTTTGATAAGCTTTTTGCTGTACCTATACCTATATATTATGCAGCTTAACAACGCTGAATCAAGTGTGTTGAAAGATGAACTGCAAATATACAATGTAGAAACATAATAATAAACTGCGGGTGTAGACTTATCAAACCATCATGTAATTAGTTCATCATCATTATCATCTCAGCCGGAAGACTTCCACTGCTTTGCGGCATTTGCCTTACGTTTCCACCGTGAACGGTCCTGCGCTACTTGCATCCACCGGCGCTTAGCAACTTCCACCAAGTCATATGTCCACATTGTGGGAGACCGTCTAAGATTACGCCTCTGGTCCATGGTCACCATCCGAGAACCTTTCTTCCCCATCGGTTATCGGTTCGACGAGCTATATGGCCTGCCTATTGCCACTTCAACTTGCTTATCCTGAGAGCTATGTCGATGACGTTGGTAATTAGCTCAAGATGAAACAAATAATATAGTTTTCTTTAGTTATATTTATCCGGCAGTGGACTGCAATAGGCTGATTGATTGATTGATATTGATCCACTGTCTTCGCTCTGATCAGAAGACTTCAAAATATTGTCTATAAAAGCAGCAGAAGGTTATGACTCATAACCAATTAGAGAAAAACGCACAAGTGTTTTTTTCACTAGGGGAAACCGTAGGAATCGAACCCACGACCTCCGGATCTAGAGCCCAATGTATAAATGAATAATAAGACTACGGAGGCAATCGTAGAAAATATTGAATTATGAGCATTACATTTGCTCAAATATTTTGCCGTAGTTTTAGTGTGAGCTTCGCTAGTGCCAACTATGGATCTGCTCACCTCTTTAGGGATATGTACGTGATTATATGTATGTGTGTATGTAAGATATAGTATCTTTCTGCGCCTCATACGCCTCATTGCAGAAATTGTTGTACTATAAGTATTTAATCGCAGAGGGAATAAATTATGATTTTTAACCATACAGGGTCTTTAACATAGATTATCTCAAAAACCTTGCGCGGTAGGACATCGAGTCATATATCATTTTGTTTGTCTATAGATCCTCTATCGATATATACAGGTTTTATCATGCGCCGTTTTTTCAATAAAAATCCTACATTCCCGCAAAAAAAAGTGGTTATCACTATGCCAGACTCCCATACGGGGATGTTCAAACCCCTTTACTAGTATATTAGAGGTACGTCTGTCTTCGTGCTTAGTAACAAATGCCAGCAGTCTATTACCACAGTAAGTCCTTAAGGTGTCTAGTTTAACTGCAACACTCATCGGAAAACATAGAGTTGTAGCAGTACTGCTATCCTTCACCTTCTTCTGCTATGTTGTCTCTGGCATTTCAGTACTTTTAAGTACTGGCAGTTTCATCATTCATTTTCAATCCGTTTCAGTTCTGTCATTTTCATCAAAATTTCCTCATTCCACCTCAAGTCGTCAGACTGTGATCATCTTATTAACCGTATTTCATTGATTTTATTCGTAAGTAAGCTTTTAAAAGTGTTACGTTGATTTCTTATACTAATAAACCGTGTGTGCAACTATCTGGACTGAACCCTGTTTTCTTCTGCCACGCTACCTCTCTAAAACTACATCTCCTACCTCATCTTCACCACACATCTATTCTACATCGTGTGGATAGCAGTGTGTGGCAACTGCTGGGCTACAGTGTCTCTACTTTTAAGCTACTACAAGTCTTTCCTTGAATAAAGAAGCCATATTATCTTAAGCTGCATTCTGGAAATTAGCACATTCGCTGCAGCTGCTGCATGCACGAACTCATTTCAATTCAATATTTCAACGACTTCTTGCAGCTCGTTGCAAATTGCAGCGACTGGCTACATGATGATTAATTTTAAAAGTACTGCGCTTTGAATAACCTCTATTTTTAACTGGAACCTTTAACAATCTTCAATCAGCTTATTGAAGTCCACTGCTGGACGTAGTAGGCCTCCCCAAAGGCACGCCAAAGCGCACGATCGCCCGTTTTCTTCATCCAGCCACCACCAGCGACCTTCCTCAGGTCATCAGTCCACCTGGCAGGGGGGCGTCGAAAACTACGTTTCCCGAAACGCGGTCTCCATTCGAGACCCGTCTGCTCCAGTGCTCATCGGTTCTACGACAGACGTGGCCAGCCAACTGGAACCCCAAATTACTAGGTATACCTACTAAAGTGTAAGACACAGACTTGTACAAAATAGCCATTTTGTCTTTAATTTACAAGTTTTATAACTCGCTGTAGCACTTTGCTACGCCGTAGAGGTGGCGTAGTACAAGTATCGTAGTGATTATACTCATCTTCTTATCTTATGGGTTACAGAGTCTATGACCGACCTCGTTAACTCTTGTGTTGAAATTGTTGTGTTAAGCTCCGTAGGTGATTAAGAGCCTTCCAAAACTCGTAATCATGCTGCTTTTAGCAGAATCTAATGATTCGTATCAGCAAACTGAGGACAGTCTCAAAACAAGCTCAAAAAGTGTGTTTTTTTATCAGGATTCGAATACGAAACATTGAATTTAAATCAACATCAACGGCCCGTTACAGTCCACTGCTGGACTATGAGCCTCCTCCACTTAAGTGTTTGGTTTTTCCATGATCTCCACGCTTGGCAGGTGGGTTGGAGATCGCAGATTAAAAGGTTACTGTATCAGAGAGCGCTGCTGCCCGTTCTCTGTTCAATGTGTAGTCCCTAAGTTGCCTCTTACGACACCCACGGGAAGAGTAGGGGTTGGTAACAAATGTAATCTACTCTGCCGTCACCACACGGCACGAATTTAAATAGCTGAATACAATATATGAGATGCTTTCTGAGCAGCCAGAGACGTATTGCTGCTTATCATCACCATTATTATATCATGTGGCTTGTAAGGTCGATGACCGATTCTACAGACCTTTAAGTTGGTATTATTGAACCGCCAGTGGCTTTTAACACGACTCGTGTAATAACTATTTTCAATCATAGGCGGCAGGCTTTTCACCAACGCAACGGCTTCTTCATTTTCGGACAATCAAGTGATTCAGCCTACAATCCTAACCAAACTGAGAACAGCCACACAATACACAAAGTAACTTTGTTTGTACACTTTGTCCCCACAGGGAATCGAACCCAGAACCTCCGAAATAAGAGAAGAACTTATTAATTATTTTTTATTTTAAGTTTTCAAGTTTTTTAATTTAAGCCAACGGAAGAGTGGTTCCTCCTGGCACAGGCTGTTTAAGCCTAAAAGGAGGTTCCTAAATAAAACTTATATTAAGGAAACTTGTTAAAACAAATTTAAAAAAAAACGCTCTACCGCTCGGCTACGGAACAAACAAGTTACTCGCTTAAGCCGAGACATGTAGAATGTTACTCATTACATGTGTTGCATCATTTAGGCTAAGTAATGTTCCGACCGGTACTGATAACATATATAGCAGATTACGTATAGCTACGTTACTCTAACATGCTCCGACTGTTTATTCTCCTGAGCTGAATCCTGTACAAATTTAAGATGATTCAAAAGTAACAATGCTTTATGCTACCGAACTGTAATTGTGTCACGTTAGTTGTTGCAATAAGCTTACAATATCTAGTAGGAATAGGCAAAGATTATGAAATAAGTATCTACAAAAGAGTGTCGATGGTCTAGTGGCTAGGGCCGCTGCCTCCCGTCCGGGAGACGCGGGTTCGATCCCCACCACGTACCAATGTGTTTTCGAATTCATATGTACGTTTATTCGACGCTCTTACGGTGAAGGAAAACATCGTGATGAAACCTGCACACTCCTGCGAAGAAATTCAAAAGTTGTGTGTGAAGTCGAGTCGTTTGCCGTGTGGTGACGGCAGAGTAGAATACATTTGTCAGTGTCACCAACCCCTACTTTGTGGGTGTCGTAAGAGGCGACTTATTAAAGAGCTCAGAATCTTCACCGATGGATCCAAAACTGAGGTAGGCACAGGTTCAGGAACCTTCTCGGAGGACCTAAACATCAAGCTAGCCCTTCCACTGGGTGCCCATAATACAGTTTTTCAGGCTGAATGTATGGGCATCATCACGGCCGCTAATGCTATAGCATCGAGAATGGTAAGAAACTCCTCCATCCGAATCCTCTCGGATAGCATGGCCGTGTTACTAGCCCTAAAAAGCAACACCATCAACTCGGGACTAATCTACGAGTGTCACAAACGACTAATGGAGGTATGTCAACACAACCGCGTAACCCTTCAATGGAGGCAGGGAACTAGAAAGAAGAGCAAGCCCATCTTGGCTGCCGCATCCATCCGAAAGGGACTGGATCCATTATGGAATTATAGAAAGCCAAGAAGATGTCGAGAATATCGGGAATTATTATACCTATATCTATACCGATGGAAGTAAAATCGAGGAAAAGTTGGTGCAGCGGTGACCTGCTGGAACGTAAACCAGAAAATAAGAAAAATAGTGCTACGACTGGAAAGCTATTGCTCAGTATTCCAGGCAGAGCTGGCGGCAATCTTGAGAGCCCTGGAATACGTTGATAATCTAAAAACCTGTAAAACCGCTAACATACTCCCGACTCCCGATCCTCACTAGATTTAATTGCGGATCCAAACTCATTTCACCCTATAGTCGTGGAAATAAGAGAAAGGGTCAAAAATATAAAATCTAATGGAGGTGATATACTGTTTTTCTGGATTAGGGCACACTGCGGACTCTCTGGAAATGAGAGGGCCGACGAACTGGCCAAACAAGCGGCACTCAGAGGTAAAACCAAACCAGTTTATGATAAATTTCCCCTGACCTATGCCAAAAGAACGATCAGGGAAGAGACGCTGTTAGAATGGCAAAATACGTACATGAGCGCGGCCACAGGAAGGGTAACAAAACTATTCTTCCCAGATATAAAACAAGCTTATAAAGTGCTTCGCAAAATAGGCAAAATAGACAATTTATACAGTCAAATATTTATGGGTCACGGGGGATTTAAATCCTATTTATACAGGTTCAAACTAGCAGCGGATCCATTCTGCCCTTGCGACGCGGTTACAGAACAAACGGTAGATCACATCCTAATTCACTGCCCCCGATTCTGCAAACAACGATATGAATGCGAGTGCAGGATGGATCGCAATATCACCGAGCAATCACTCAAAGACATTGTAAATAACGACAAGTCCCGTCAAATATTCCTGCAATATGCAGGCCGGATCACTAATATAGTGGGGCGGGAAAATGGAAGCAAGAAGTGACATAGGCGCTTGCTCCCATTTTCTATGTAAATACATTGTAAGTATAGGTTAGAAATGTAAAGGATTGTGAGAATTTGTGTAATTGTTAGAAAAAAAAAAATTAGTTCATAAGTTTCAATACGTGTTGTAAAGTGCCGTTAAATAGTTATAAGTGTCAATACTTGTTAACCAGTGCCGGAGTCTGTGGCGAGTCGTCGATATGTCGACGACATTAGACTGAGAAAGTCAGTGGAATGTCGACATGTCGACGACTGGTGGACGACTTGTGTAAATAGAAGAGACTTCAGTTATATTTGTTCAGCAGGTGGACTCATATTAATGAATTTTAGTGCTTACGCTATAACGTTTTGGGAAAAAAAAAGTGGTAAAAATATTGGTTTAAATTAGTATATTAGAACAAAAGGCAAGCATAGCAGTAGTTGCTGACAGGAAGGGGGTTTTAGTCCGTAGGTCGCTGTAAAAGCGGAGTCGGGCATGCCATTACGCCCGGGCCTATGGTATCCATGAGGATTTCCCCCTGCCAACGTAAAAAAAAAACCATTCAATGTATAAAAGGACATAGCGGGTCTAGAGGTAACGATGCAGCGGATGAGTTGGCTCGTAGAGGTTCTAGCTTAACAGCATATGGACCCGAGCCCATCATCCCTCTTCCCTTCAGGATGGTACGTACACTACTTAGAAAATCAACTAGGAACGAACATGCCATTCTTTGGACGAACCATAAAGAGTGTAGACGGGCGAAGCTGGCCTTGCCAACCCCCAGTGCCAGGCTCGCTAATGGCTGGTTTACACGTATTAAGTTGTCAAGTAGCAACTAAATTTTAACTAAATATTAAGCGACTAAATTTTAAGTAAATGTTTACACGTCAATTTAGTAGTTAAGCTCTTTAGTTAGCCCAAGATGGATTTTAATGATTAATATTTAATATTAATAATATATTAATCATTAATGTTTTTATACCATTAATGTTATATACCTATATATATTAAAATATATCCAAAAAATAAACATAAAACACTCGCACTTAACTTCGCACTTCGCATTTAACTTAAAATTAACTAAATCGTGCCTTTCCAAACGTGTCAAGTGACAGGCCACGCCCACCAACTTACCCGAAAAATAGAAAAAGTTCTAATTTACTTGTTTACTTGCACACTAAATTTTAACTTGCAACTTACTACTAAATTCGCTGTTTACACGCATTAAGTTGCTTAAAATTAAGTTAAAATTTAGTTAACTACTAAACAATACGTGTAAACCAGCCATAAGACTCTGATTCGGCTAAGTAAACCACGCTTGCGTTTGGTGACTGCAGCATTAACTGGTCATGGTTCTTTTGACAAACGTCTATATGTCCTAGGTGTTACTGACAGCCCTCTTTGCAGAGCCTGCTTGGAGGCAGAAGAAACGGCTGCTCACGTCCTCATGGAGTGCACGGGAGTGGCGGACTACAGGGCTAAATACCTCGGTCAAGCGAGGGACCTTCCAGGGATAACCGGTAATGTAAAGGGCCTACTGGGTTTCCTGGAAGAGTTGGGTTGGCTCGAATGACACCGCATTCCCACCCACACGCAAAATAGGCGCATTAGACGTCGAGTTGCGGAAACCAGTCCGATATGACAATTGAGGCGACTTAGGGACTACACATTGAACAGGGAACGGGCAGCAGCGCTCTCTGATACAGTAACCTTTTAATCTGCGATCTCCAACCCACCTGCCAAGCGTGGAGATTATGGCAAAACCAAACACTTAAGTAGAGGAGGCTCATAGTCCAGCAGTGGGCTGTAACGGCCCGTTGATGTTGATGATGTTGATGTGTGAAGTCGACCAACCCGCACTGGGCCAGTGTGGTCTACTAAGGGCCTAATCGCACTAATTTAGGGTAGGCTCGAGCCCCTCAGTGGGGACGTATATAAGCTGTTGATGATGATCTACGAAACATATTAACTAAATACTGCAAAATCTCTCGGGTGGGTGTTTAGCTGGTGAACCACTTGTGTTCTAGAACTTTTTGTTTTCCATACAAATTGACATTTCTTTTGCGTAGGAAAACTAAAATAAGATGTCAAAGCTAGACAAGGAAAGCATGAAATGATGTGTGGTATAATAGTACTCTGTACGAATGTCAAACTTATCATATACTTATCACTTCGTTGTAATGTTTGTTCCAATAGAAAAAATTACATTCACGGAAAGATCACAACGACAGAAGAAAAGCGGAAGTATATTTGTGTTAGATGGATCATGAAATAGAATTCCCGGTTTGCTCTTCCGGACATTACGTAAAGAACAGCGGCCATTTTTAAAAGGATTTCATGAAAAGTTTTGCCTTCGCCGCGATAGGAAGACTATCTTTTTAGTTTTAACTTCCAAAGACTTTAATTAGTTGTGATTAAGTTAATAGGTGAAACTCAAATTGAAAGTGTTTTGAACCAGCGTAATATGTTTCCTTGAAAAATTTGACGAGAATCGAAGTTATTAAGTTTTGTCATTTTTAAAACATTACGATTTCCATTTTGGTCATTTTTCAGGTTGATAATTTTTAATGTGAAATGACCTTGTACTACTCGTTTTATTTGTTTACGAACGAAATGTATTTCATGTTAGCTTTATAATTCTAATTATAATGTTAATCTCAATACTGAATTTGTAGTTTTAAGACATGTTGCAGTGCCCTTACAGCTGGGTACATGTACTACTACTGGATATTTTTTATAACAACTGATTACTATGTACATGTGGCAATATTAAATAAATAATAATAATAGTAATAAGTTTCCCCATAATAATGTAGGACGTTTGTAAAATTGGACACTTTTAAACGGTTGGTCATTTTTCAGTTCGGACATTAGTATCGTAAATATAGTTTAGCGTTTATTTTGAAAACAGTTTTTAGGTTTGGCTAAATGCAGTCTAATAGATTAGTTATTTTTGTAAACAAAATAATTTATATAATATAGTTTAATTTTAGTAATTCGGTATTCATTTCTGTTTATTTCGCACTTGGGATGGGACGGTAATTAGCATCCGATTTCAGACAAAGTACAAAATGGCTTTAAGTTTGATTGGTAAACAAAGTAAAATCTACCTATATCGCTATTCGTCTACTAACATACATAGACAATATTCAGACAAAATTGTAACGACACACGGTCAGGCGCACGCACCACCGGCGCGCCATAATGCTCTTCCGGCGGAAGTGCGATCGACGCCATTTTGATTTACATTGTGCGAGCGCACGAGCATGGCAGATAATTTGGCTCTTTTATTGCTGCTCTGTGATCTGTAGAAGTTTTATGGGTGTTTTTATGGTGACGCAGGAGCGGCCAAAACGTCACAAGATCTGAGATCTTCCTTCCTTCCTCACAAATGGGGGATAAAACGGGGCTTAAGTGTCGCTACAGGAGTATGTACCAATGAGCGCTATTGGACGACAAAACGTCAAAAATTCCACCAGACATTTGTTTAACCAATAAACGCCTCCTTACATGCATATAATGGCTGAAGTTCCAGTTTTGTTCCCTATTAGTACGCCATCAATGCTTCAGCAAGTAGTCATCAACAGCTTATTTACGTCCCCATGGAGGGGCTAGTCCTCCATCCTAGTCCTATATCGACCACACTGGCCCAGTGCGGGTTGGTCGACTTCACAACCTTTTAATTTCTCCAGGAGTGTGCAGGTTTCTTCACGATGTTTTCCTTCACCACAAGAGCATCGAATAAACGTATACATTTTAATTTGAAATTCGGAAACACATTGGAACGTGGTGGGGTCGAAACCGCGTCTCCCGAATGGAGGAATACAGCGGCCCTAGCCAATACACCATCGCCGCTCTCAGAAGCTAATGCACTTTCCGTATTATCGGATTTCCTAACTAGCGATCATTGCTGTTGCAGTACTAATTTTCCATACCAAGTGCGACGCATACGCAGAGTACTACGAAGTAGTCACGAGATCTAGGTAGATTGTAATCGCTCCTTTAACACTTACTGGTTGCTAACTGATACGGAACAATATCAACAGCTCATATACGTCCCCACCGAGGGGCTCGAACCTACCCTGTATTAGGGCGACTAGGCCTTCATCGACCACGATGGCCCAGTTCGGATTGGTCGACAATATACATACATAAAAACGCGCTCTCAACCCTAAAGAAGTCAACAGAGTTTTAGTTAACTCGAAACTAAATCAGGTTTGACGTAAAAATATGTATATATACTCGTATCATTCAAATTAGGAATAGGTGTACTCAAACAAGGGCACGCTTATCTATGTGTTTCTTAATGCGCCTGACTGTTTACCAACCTGTAAACTGCCAGCCTATGTGGCATTAAATTAGATAGATAGATAGATAAATCGTTTATTTGTAAATGCAATACACAGTTTTTGTAGCATGCTAAAAACATTAAATATAACGTAAGACTTAAGCGAGTGTACCACATCCACAAAACGGCCCTAACTCAGCATGTTGCAGCGACACGCTTAGCAGTGCCACTGCGCTGTTATTCTGTTAAAATATCTGCAAAAAGGTGTCTGAGTGTATTTGACGAGAAACTTGAATAACTTCGCAAGTGTAAATACCTCACTGGTTATATTTTTCGGAAAACGTCCGACAAAGTTATAGAAAAGTACAATGGATATCAAAATTCGAAAACACATTGGCATGTGATAGGATTCGAACTGCGACCTCCTGTACAAAAGTAGCACCACAAGTTACAATATTTTATCAAATATCCGTCTAGTTTTAAATTCTACACAAAACGTTATTTAGACTTGTAATTTACATATCAGGGATCTATACATATTATTAGCTTATTCATGTATTTTTCTGCCAAAACTCATCAATTGGTTGTGGTCTGGCAATGACTACATTATACCATTGTTGAATGGCATTGTCGCCGATCGAGAGAAGGTCGTGTACAATCAACAAAACGTAAACATATACTGTTTCGAAAGTCATCTTTAATACACGAGCATAGAGTGCCTCGAGGTATACGTTTACTTGCAGCTGACCGTACCCAGTCGACTCTGTCGGTGTGACGGGCCGTAATTGTCGTAAAAACAACTTGTAATGTAGGAAATGAACTGTGTTTTGATTATGGTTATTTGCTATGTATTGAGAGGTGACATTTGTGTTTTTTTTTTGTTTGGAAAAACTGTTAGTGCTATAGTATTGGGTCCCAATGATTTAGCTTGATGTCACGGCTACTTTTTTAAGGAATTCAAGTTGTTCCTACCAGTATGTACCAATGTGTTTTCGAATTTCGAATTCATATGTCCGTTTATTCGACGCTCTTACGGTGAAAGAAAACATCGTGATGAAACCTGCACACTCCTGCGAAGAAATTCAAAGGTTGTGTGTGAAGTTGACCGACCCGCGCTGGGCCAGCGTGGTCGACTAAGGACTAATCTCCCTAATTCAGGGTAGGCTCGAGCCCCTCGGTGGAGACGTATATGATCTGTTGATGGAATTTGTTCCTACTTAGAATGACGTCATAACTTTTAAGACCCGTCTGCCTACAAAACACATAAGTACACGTGTTAGTTGTTACAACGCAAAACTATTGGTCCAACCATGAAACTAAACAACTATTATTTAACAACTTTTACAAATTAACCCGATCAGCTGACCAGTTTCTTTGAAATGCTAAATATATTTTTCTGGAAACGGTTCGGTTCCGACTGAAGTTCGGTTTCATACCCCGAAAGATTTTCTTTATTAACAAGTTGTATATTATGGAAATAACTTTGAACGTGTGTATCAGATATGCGAACATTCATTTTTTTATAGAAATACTAGCTGATCCGGCAGATATTGTCCTGCCATTTTTCGTAACATAGCTACTCTGCATCTACCCTGCGCATTTCTCTAATTTTCTTTTTCTTTTTTTTTTGTAAGAAAAGTCTCTACCAAGTACTTATTAAGAAAACATTTAAAAAAAGATAAATGAAATCGGTAAAGCCGTTCTCTTATAGCGTGACCAGGAGAAATAGGGGTTCATTTTTATATACATATAGATAAAAAGTTATCTATTATCAAAGATGTACCACTGATGTTCCTCCCGAGATGGGCAAAAGATCCTTACACTACGTTTAGGCTGTCTACTTCAATTCAAACTCTTTCTGCGTTAATACAATCGAAAATCTTTTTTTTAAACTGTCCACGATAAAACGTCTCGATGTTTACAGCCGGGATTCAAACGATACTAATTCCCTATAATTGCCACTTTCTAATTTAAACAAATCATCATAAAAATAAGATACATTTCAGGCGACTTTATTCGAAAGTATATCAATCAACAGACTCAGAGTACGTTCCTTGAAAAAAAAAACTTTTGTGTTTATTTGAACCTGCAGAGTTGCATGCCCTTTGTCGATTTAAAAAATAAACTGTTACAGTTTCGCGCCATTTGGTTTTACGATTTGCGAATACTATAATTTTTAACAGGATAGAGTTCAATACAGTCTAGTAGGCCATAAACAGTAGTTATATGAATTACTTACTAAAGAAAAAAACAATTAGCATACCTTTTCCAAAATAAGTTACTTCATCCAATTCCAGAAAACAAACATTTGCACAAACTGGAACAAAATTGCTTCATTAAACTACGACTCCATTTTCCTTCCAAATGAAAACGTGAGTTCCCGCCAATTCCCGCGCAACACGACGAAGTTCTTTTTTAATTTTTTACTTTTTTTATTAGCATGCACTGGCAGCGCGCCATACAGCCGCATCGAATGTTGACTTTACACTGGCTGGCAACGGAAGCGCTAGTTTGGCTGCCTGTTTAGCTGGTACACTATTGTTTGTTACTCTGTTCTGATTGTTCTGTACCTACTTTATGATGTAAGTATAACCCATCGTGTAATCTAATGATAGTGGGGTTTTTAACGTAATACCAACGAATTATATATAGATAATTCGATGCGTAGTACGATTTTGGTCCAAAAAATATACTTACGTAGTAAAAAAACTTTGTTGTTACGCTCAGCTCATTCATTGGTCTTGAAATATGACGACTAATTGCGTATAATTTACGGAAGCTGCTTGTATTAATTGTTAATAGTAATTACAATTTTTTTCCTTTATAAAAAATGACTAAAATTAAGTGAAGAACTAAATAATTCCATTCATTATTCAGTGCTGCTTCCTTTACTCAAAGGATCTTTAAACCACGGATTCTATTGACCGATATTCATGGAGGGGATCACGTTTTCGACTACCTGTTTCGTGGTCTGATTCCCGCCTCAGTGGCCGAGTGGTTGAGTGTTCGATTCTCATACAAAGGTTCCGGGTTCGAATCCCGGTGGGAAACTGTCAAGCAAAAATCTCTTTGTGAGACTTAGCCTAATTTGGTTAAAACATTGTGTTAAGTATTGTGTGCATACCTATACGTCTTAGCCTCGTTGGCTATTTGCTGGCCGTAAATTCTTTTAGAATCTTTGGGTTTATTTGAATTTAGAAGAAGAAAATATTCCTTGATCGACAAGAGCTTATTCAATGATTCTCTGCCCTTTTGTAAAAACTGTTCTCATGATAAAAAAATAAATAGAATCCCTTGCATCTAATTACTTTGTTTAATTATACCGCCTCCGCCTCCACAACACATTGCGGCGATCCTCCGTGCGTCATATTCCAGTAGGGTTCTCCAGTTATCACACTACTGCATCGAAATGATTTCGTGCTTCGGAAGCACGTTAAGCCGTAGATTCCCGGTTACTATCTACGGAAAGTACACAAGTACACAAGCTATTTCAGTGGCCTTTGGCGGTTCTATAACACTAACACAAGGGTTTGCGAGGTCGTTTTTAAATGTGCGTCAGGATCGCGGGTGTATTTCTCCAATTGGCCGCGGACATTTAGTACCTTCTGTGTACTTTTATTTACCTTTACTAAAAATCTGTGTACCTAGGCCCGTAAAAAGATATTTAGAAAATTGGGTACACCCGCCATCCTGATGTCAGGACCGCGGGTCTACTTAAACCTTACAACAATGAAGACAAAATAAGTAATAATATCCTAAAACGGTAGAATATTCCGACTACTTAGTTCGTGAACTCCCAAGGAATATTTCGCCGGTCGACTTCGCGTTATCAACACATCTGCCTGCCGCCCCGACTCGCTTATCTTCCTTGCAATGCGGGCGCGACGCGAACACGAATTAAAAATCTATTAGGGACAACGTAGTACCTTTAACTATGTTACTAGTTAACAACTCATGCTATATTTAGTATTAAATGTGCTCAACTCATCATAATGCCACGTGAGTTGTAAAGTCGATAGATAGAATCGATAATAAATTTAGAAAGTTACCAAAGTAGTTGGAATTTTTACCAATGTGTTATCGAATTTCGAATTCATATGTACGTTTATCCGACGCTCTTAAGGTGAAGGAAAACATCTTGATGAAACCTGCACACTCCTGCGAAGAAATTCAGGTTGTGTGTGAAGTCGACCAACCCGCACTGGGCCAGCGTGGGCGACTGAATCTCAATTAATACTTCAATTTTATTATAATAGACAACTCAATTGCAACTCGAAAAAACAAAAATAAACTTTGTCTAGAAAAATCCACCACTATACCACGTGGCAATGGGCTGAAACTCTGCCAGCCAGTTGATTAAACTAGTGCGAGCTAGCGCACGAGTACTTACCATATCTAGCTAGCAGTAGTTGCTAGAACTTTTCTCACACTGCACCCTAGTGAAAACATAGGGGCTAGTAAAACAATCTGGAATAGGTATTTTTGTCCAATCTGTTCGATAATTACTGGTAGGACTAAGTAGTTAGAATAAACGGGATTTATTGTGGACTCATAGTTACCAAGTCATCCGAGTAATCCTAATATATAGTATATTTCCTTTAGTGATGTTTTCCTTCACAGTAAGAGTGTTGTTTAACGCGCTCTAATACTATTTATCACAGGCAGGGTTCGAATCTTAGCGTTGTTGTTCCGATCAAAAGTCAACAACTGTAGCCGTTACACAACTGATGCTCTGTCTTGCTCTATCCGACACCAAGGTCGTCTTAACATCCTGCACTCATCATCATCATCGTGTGGGTTGTAAGGTCGACAACCGACCTCACAGACCGTGGTGTCAGAGTTATAGACCCGCCAAAGGCCACTGACTTGGCTTATGGTAACAACTACATAGTAGCCGGGACCAACGGCTTAACGTGCCTTCCGAAGCACGGAATCATCTTTCTTTTCGGACAATCAGGGGATTCAGCCCGCAATGTCCTAACCAAACTGGGGAAAGTCTCACAAAGAGATTTTTGCCTGACAGATTCCCCACCGGGAATCGAACCCGGAACCTCCGTAATGGGCGTCGCAATCTCGACCACTCGGCCATGGAGGCTGTTTAAAAATCCTGCACTATAAGGTTGCCAGGAAAATATTATTCTCCTTTAGCAATAAGGACGCCCATAATATGTACTCTACTTTTTTGTCTGTAATATCTATTGTGTAATTTTTGATTTTTTTATTTTAAGCAGTGCGGTTTTGAAGGTGACCGTACCTATTTCTAACAAAAAAAAACAATGATGGTGAGGAGACGGACCTATTTATCAATAACATAATAACGACAAATATCAATATGTTTTAGAATAACTTTATTGTATCACAAACAATAATACTCGTAGTATGTATTAGTTACTAACTGTATAGTGAAAAAAAGTTAAAACTAAGTGTATTCGCGACCACCGACTGATAAGAGGCACTCTAAATATCGACTTCAAAGTTGAGAGAAGTCGTATGGTGAAATCCGCTCTTCGTCCAACACTGACCCAATCCGTGCACGGCTGTGAAGCGTTCCAGTTGGAACTGCGCGATCGTTTTGCCGCACTGGAATCCACGGCAGATGTGGACAAGGACCTTGAAAGTGTGTCAAGAGTAATTCGCGAAGTGGGAACAGGCACTTCAAGGGGAAGCGGGGTAGCCAAAAGTCAAAACTTTCGGCGGGGACTCTGGAACTGATGAGGATTCGACGCGAGATGCCGGAGGGAGCTCCGTCGTCGGACATCCACCGTCTGAATAAAGACATCCGCAAGGCGGTGCGACGAGACCTCCGAAGCCACAATACGCAACTCATAAGAGAGGCGATTGAGCAAAAGCAAAATCTGACGCGAACGACCCAGGAGCCACACTGACACGCCACTTCACTGAAGATCTCCCGGACGTAGACGAAGATGAAATTGAGATGGCTCTTAAACAGCTTAAAAATGGGAAGGCTCCTGGCGAAGATGGAATCATTTCCGAGCTTCTTAGAACAGGAGGTACTCAGTTCCGTCATAGCCAATGGAACTACCCCGAAGGCGTGGAGTGAGAGCGTGGTTGCGCTGTTTTTCAAGAAAGGAGATAAAACTCTCCTGAAAAACTTCAGACCAACCGCGCTCTTAAGCCACGTCTATGAGCTGTTTTCGAGAGTCCTCACAAACCATCTCGCCGCAAGATTTGATGCCTTCCAGCCTCCGGAGCAGGCTGGGTTTCGAAAAGGTTTCAGTACCGTAGACCACATCCACACAGTGAGACAGGTTATACAGAAGTCGCAAGAGTATAATCAGCCGCTGTGTCTAGCATTTGTGGACTACGAGAAAGCCTTCGACTCCATCGAGACCTGGGCTGTTCTGAAATCTTTGCAGCGATGCCAAGTCGATTGGCGGTACGTGGAGGTACTGAGAAGCCTGTACAGTATGGCGTCGATGTCCGTCCAAGTACAGAATCATAAGACAAAACCCATCCAGTTGCTCAGAGGAGTGAGACAGGGGGATGTCATCTCTCCGAAACTGTTCTCCAACGCACTGGAGGATGTCTTCAAAACCCTAGACTGGAACGGATCGGGCATCAACATTAATGGCGAATATCTCAGCCACCTCCGCTTTGCCGACGACATAGTCATAATGGCTGAATCGTTGCAGGATCTGCAAAAAATGCTGCACAGTCTCAACGCTGCCTCACTGTCAGTCGGTCTCCGGATGAGCTTGGACAAGACTAAGGTCATGTTCAACGAACTAATCACTCCGGAACCGATCTCAATCAATGGCGAAGTGCTCGAAGTTGTCCAAGAATATGTCTACCTCGGGCAGACATTGCAGTTGGGTAGAGACAACTTTGAGCGTGAAACGCAAGAAGAGTACAGTTGGGCTGGGCAGCATTCGGAAAACTGCGTCATATCTTCTCGTCGCCGCTACCGCAATGCCTGAAAAGCAGGGTTTATAACCAGTGTGTCCTACCCGTTTTGACATACGGAGCCGAGACGTGGAACATGACGGCGAAGCTGGCCCACCGGCTACATGTCACTCAGCAAGCTATGGAAAGATCTATGCTTGGTATTTCGCTACGGGATAAAATCCGAAACGAAATCATCCGGCAGAGGACCAAGGTGGTGGATATTGTCCAGAAATGTAGCAAGCTGAAGTGGCAGTGGGCTGGCCACGTCTGTCGCAGAACCGATGAGCGTTGGAGCAGACGGGTTCTCGAATGGAGACCGCGTCTCGGGAAACGTTGTGTGGGACGCCCCCTGCCAGGTGGACTGATTTTATTTTTATTTATTTATTTATTTTATTTATTTATTACGTTACCAATAAAGTGTACATTAAATACCACATAAACTATAACACAATTGAGCTAAATGCTACTCCAGTTACAGGTAACGACGACATGCACGATGTAAGCAAACAGAAGAAAAACATATATTATATATATATATTATATATATATACATATATGTATATACAGCACTAAAATCTATGTTGTAATTGCTTAATAATAATTAGAAAAATGTAAATTTAAGTTATATAAACTCAGACAAATATTAACTAGTTAATAATAAACAGGAAAGAACAGCACACTAAAGGTAAATTTTTTCGATACACCTACGATTAACTGTAATTAAATTAAATTAGAGACTAGCGCATCGTGGAAGTACAAACAATTTAAATGAAACCAAAGAATCAGCGAATATGTCGATGTCTTTAGTTTTACTCAAAGAATTATACTGTCTCATTAGCCGATTAAGTGGAGAGAAGAAGCCCAAGTTTGTCCTAGCCATCTTTTCCGAGAAAAGGGAATATTTTCCGAGTCTAGGTAATTGTCGTGGTATCTTAAAGTTTATATTACAAAGAAGTCCAAGGGAATCAATGTGACCTCTCACGACTTTCCATAGAAATGTATTATCCAGTAAATATCTTCTATCCGATAGTGAATCCATTTTAAAGTATTTTAACCTATCCGAATACCTTGGCACGCCGAATACCGAATACGCTTCACGTAAACATCATAATGAGGGTTCCAAACTACAGAACAGTATTCCAGCCCTGAGCGGACGAGTGCATTGCAAAGAACCACTTTGGCCTGATGACCTGAAGAAGGTCGCTGGTGGTGGCTGGATGAGGAAAGCGGGTGATCGTGCGCTTTGGCGTACCCTTGGGGAGGCCTACTTCCAGCAGTGGACTGCAATAGTCTGATTGATTGAAGTGTATTCAGGTCTGTATGTTTTCGTAGCGTGCAAGTGGGAGGTTCATTTCATTCAAATGGAATGAGAATACTACAACTAGCGAAATTAACTTGGAGTTAGGTAGCAATTCGTGTTACTACATAGTATTTTCCGGGTGTTATGCTTGTAGTAATAATAATAATAATAATAATAAACGTTTATTTCAAGAAACAAGTCTCATAAAATGTTAGTAAAATTTAAAAAACTTAGCCTATTGTTAGTAAGGACACAAAATAAAACACAGTAGAAAAAAAAAAAAAAAAAAAAAAAAAACGGTGCTGTCAAATAAACGGCCCTGGTGTGACATGCAGGCTACAACAGTGCCGCACATATGGACAGTCCAGTCTCGCGGCAATCATGGCCAGGACGGTGTCGGCGCTGGCCCGCACCCTGCTCACGAGAGACGCGCACCGCTTGCGCATTGTAGCAAAGAAGCAATCGGCGCGCGCCTCCGCGAACATGCCTGAGGCGCTGCAGTAGCGAGGCAGCCCCACCACCGCCCTGAACGCGTTATTAAACTGGACGCGGAGAGCGTTATATGATTTCTGTGTATAGTCTGCCCACAGGCTGCACGTGTACAGGGAAGTACAGTACGCTCTGAAGAGCGTGACTTTTACCTCCCCGGAGCAACGCGCAAACCTGCGGGCTATCATGTAGCTATCATGTAGTAATATTTAAAAAAAAATTACAGGGGTTCGAGAACTATAACAAACGTCAGGTCAGGCGATACAAAAAAAACGTCAAGCGATACTAAAAACTTCAATCTCAGGTAATTCTGATCCTAAAAATTAAAACAAATAAGTATGGTGAGGTCGTGGAAAGTGTGATTGTTATAAACTCGTTGATCTAAACAAACGCGGATATTTTTTTATTTTTTTTGTGTTTCTTTGAATAATGTATATCATTATCTGTATTTATACTCATCATAATGAACATGTGTTTATTAATTTATTTTTATGTTTTTGTATTTTTTTCTTCGATTTGGATAGGAGAGGTAATTTACAATTTCTTGCGAATGGTATGTTTTCCATTCCGACCAACTAAACGACTCAAATAGAAACTGTTCAACTATTGTTTACATTTTAAGATCAGTACTCCCTGTATAGATAGAGTCCCTCTATGTTTGACTAGTGTTCCCACCAGGATTCGAGCTCAGAACCTCTCTAAGAGAGTCGTACACCACCGAAGCAAACAGTATCTACTGTATCTGCGCGCGATCTGAATGCACGTGGCCATAGTTTAGATACATCAGTGCTGCATAATAATGAGTGCTGAATTTATATTGCTCGCGAGCTATACGTAGTCTGGCACTATGAGTACCATTCGTGCCATCAGCGGGAGTAATTAATTAGTCCCATCAATCATCATCATCATCGCGTGGGTTGTAAGGTCGACAACCAGCCTCACAAACTCTGGCGTCATTGTTTAAGAGCTGGCCACTGACTTGGCTCTTGTAACGACTAAACAGTAACTGGGACCAACGGCTAACCTGCCTTCCGAAGCACGGAATCTTCTTTCTTTTCGGACAATCAGGTGATTCAGCCTGCAATGTCCTAACCAAACTGGGGAAATTCTCACAAAGAGATTTTTGCTTGACATTGTCCCCACGACTCCATCATACTGGTCCGAGTACATTAAAGATCAGCGATCAAAGAGGATATAATAGGCAGGCTCAGATTCATTAATCTCCAGTCAATTGTTTGTAGATCTTTTAAAATAATTACTTTGCATGTCATTTTCTATTTTATTTTTAATTTCAGATTTTTATTTGAAAGCCTAGATTGGCCCGTCACAACAACCTAAAATGTATAAATTTGCTTTTGGTGGAAACCTGTGGAAACTATTTAGGCTTACTGTTTACTCTATTTAATTTTAATCTAGCTGTAATATTGTTAAAGCTGTTTGTTTCCTGAATAAAGAAAAATAAATAAATAATTAAAATAAAATACCTATACCTACTCATACCACGTTGCACGAAATGTACGAACTTCCAAAAAGAAAAGACGGTACATTTAATTAAGTCTACTCCCAAACCAGAGACAAATATTATTATCCGTATCATCCTGTCCAACCACTGTCTCCGTCTAGCTAGCAGCCTCACCATCGATTTTGATGGTTTTATCCATGTCAAAAAATTGATTGGAATTTGATTAAATTTGTTTATAAATCTCAGAAAAAGTGTAATTGTATTTTGGAAGATATTTGATTATCTTACTGTTTAGCTAGCTAGACGGAGACCCAACCACTCATTCCCGTGTTCCTGTCTTCAGCCAAGCTTTCAAGCTCGCGTGTCTCACGTCAGTTAGCGAACACGAAACGGAATCTAACTTGCACATTAACACTTTACCAGATTAATATCGGTATAACTTTGTTGTGTTCGGCTGTAGCATGCTATTCAGCTGTCTATATAGATATGCTAGCTATTTTCTCCAAGACGAAGTGAGTCATTAAAAAATAGAATACCTATCTAGTAAAAAAAACTTTCATCCTGGTTTTCAAGCTGGCTGGACACGTTTGCGTTCGATTATCTCGGGTTCTCTAGCGTCAGATAAACTGAAATAAGCGTGATTAGCCGTCATGTCACCTAAAATGGTGTATTGACCTACTTAATACTGGCTCATTTTGAAGAATTGTCCAGCCAGCCTGAGTCACATCTAAAAGCCTAGCCTAATGCCTGGACCTTAAAGTAGCTATGTAACGATTCAATCAATCAATCAGCCCAGTCCACTGCTGGCCGTAGCCCCAAGGACACGCCAAAGCTTTCCTCATTCAGCCACCACCCTTCCTCCACCTGGCAGGGGGGCGGCCCACACTACGTTACCCGAGACGCGGTCTCCATTCGAGAACCCGCCTGCTCCAACGCTCGTCGGTTTTGCGACAGACGTGGCCAGCCCATTGCCACTTGAGCTTGCTACACTTCTGGACGATATCTACGACCATTACTAAGGAAATGTCAACTTTAGGAAGAGTCCTTGGTCCTCTTGGTCTGATTTCGTTTCTGATTTTATCCCGTAGAGATTATGTAACGATTATGGTATACTAAACATTTACTTATGAGTAAATACCTACTAAGTAGGTATCAGAATACTAATTAGGGCTCGTTCCCACTTTCAAGGTTTGCGCCGTCCACGGTTGCAAACCGGACCGGGCGGCGACGGCGCCATGTGAACACCTCCATAGAGCTTCATACATTACTGAGCCCCGCCGCACACTGTAGCCGCGGGTGAACCAAATTAAATTTTCAAAAACGAAGGTACATTGTGATCATAGACTTAGATATATTGTGCGTCATATGCAACAAATTTAACGGTAAGTATCTTAGACGTTGTGGTGTAATCGGCTTGCAAAATCAGTACATAATTTTCTCGTAAAAAAATAGTTACAAATCCGCGCATTCGCGACAATAAATTGTGGAGTGGAGATTGTATTAATCTTAAAACTTTAATATGTCGTCAAGTACTGAAGGTTAGTAGAATATATTTAGTATGAAATATTATTGTATTACTCACTAAGTTATGAAGAAAAAAAATATTATGTAAATGAACATTTTTTTGCCTCATTTTAAAACTTTGTTAGTGTTTTTGTTTATGTTTACCGAATAACACCTCTTTAAGAAGTATATGGAATCATTCAATAAGGTGTGTATATTCATAATCTATAATGAACTTTTGCTCATGTTAAGAATAAGAATAAGAATACATTTATTTACAGCACACAGTAAACAACAATTAAACAAACAACAAGACAGGTACATAACATAATAATAGACAGACACAATCACTGCAATCGAGCGTCCGATTTCTTCAAAGAAAGAATTAAATCGCAGGATGTGCAAAGCGTACACTGCAAGTGGTCTCATTTTAACAGTGTGCTGTAAAAAGGCTACAGCTCAGCATAAGTTGAAGTGTAGTTCCAGCTAATAGGAACCACAACTCAACGCTGTTTTTCAGCTGCTGCCTCCGGAAGATGATGCGCCGTCCATACAAATAAATACATAAAATAAGATTGAAATAATTATAAAAAATAAATAATGTAATAAAATTATATGGAAATAAAAATTAATAACTGGCAATACAGGTTGCACGCAGATTGGCCAAGTGTCCGCAACGATAGTTGGCGCACAGCACAGCCAATTCGTAGAAACGATATTATGTCTTTTTTAGTGCTGAACGTACACGTATCAATTGCAATCACTAATAATTGGCTCAATCTTAGTGGTTTTTTTTAGTGTTTGTTCCATTTGGAAATATTCCTCAGAATTTGTAACATGTGATTACTGAAATTTCCCGACGTGAACTGGTTGATCGACTATTTACCGACTCTGTGAAAAATTTGACCACGAAAATGAAAAACTGGGCTGATTATGTAATAAAACGTTCAGTTTGTCCACCAAAGAAACATGTTTTATTAAAGAATACTGTATCAGAATTTTGAAAAAAAAAATAGATATACTGCTTATTCTCTTTTTTTCTTTATCAGCATGCCTAAATTAAATATATCATCACAAACTCATCTAAATACGTTAATTGTCCTATTTATTTAATAAAATACAAAAAATAAGTCCAAATTTCATAGATACCAACTTCCATACAAAATATATGCAGTAGGAGCTCAGCTTAAATTGGTTTTTGTTATTTTCTAGTTTTTATTGTTCGCTACAAATTATTTTCTTGATTACTGTGTTAGTTTAAACAAATATGATATTGAAACCCAATATCAAGCCATAAATAATTTTGTCCACTTCTTTGTATGCAACGGCCAGTCTGTGCGCCGCCGTGAATGTGTGAATGAAGCCTTAGGTTGTTTGCTAAGTAAGCTAGTAAAAAATAAATGAAAAATGTTTTCTTTCTTTAGTTGTGAAGTATAGTTACCGCTAGAAGTAGTCGGACTGAGAAATTGGCTAAGTATATTTGACAAGTAGACACTTGACGCCTGAAGAACGTATTTCTATTAGGCGCATGTCAGATAATTATATGACGTATCACAGATAATTATATGACGTATCACAGATAATTATATGACGTATCACAGATAATTATATGACGTATCACAGTAGTCCCAGACTAAAATGTATACATGAACCGTCCCCTAGACCCTTATAGTTGGCGTACTGCACGAATTATTTTTTTATAATAGCCCTTTTTAGCTGTCCCACTGCTGCTGAATTATTTATATAGATAATTCATTGCATATCTAATACTTTAAACGAGCAATTCTTGTATATACCTATATATATATAATGAGAATCTCAGAAACGGCTGCTACGATTTCGATGAAATTTGGTATATAGGGGGTCTCGAGGGCGATAAATCGATCTAGCTAGCTATTGTTTTTGGTAAAACAGGATTTCCCTTGTACGCCATATCATTAAAACAGAAGGTTAATTTCGCCGCTATCCATAACGACGCGGTGGCTCTGTTGGGGAACCGGAAGGCAATGAAACCGAAGGTCAGACGATCGAATCCACATGAATGTGCTTTTTTATTATTTTGTTCTTTATTTTGTTTGTTTTTAACTTTTTAATTCTTTCATTTAGTTATTTAAATACAAAAATGACAGAAATAAAAATTTCTTGTTTAGTACCTTATTTTTTCGTGGTCTAAATTTTTTCCAACAGATAGAGCAATTTTTATAGGTATGTTTTTTATTTATTACTTACAGTCGTCGTCGTTGTTATTACTTATTTTTTCATTTACTTAGTTCAATTAAAATACCTTTACAGAAAATCACTTCGTTTTTCTTACACCGAAAGTTCTGCAACAGATGGCACTACAACTCACATAGTGACGAAATTTTCTTCTAAAAAAGCATTTAAAAGTATTTTCAGTTATTTTTTCAGATATGTAACACAGAAATAGAAAATGCAATTTTATCCACGGAGACGTTATTTAATCTACGACACCTCAACAAATTCAATTTTATATTACTACTAGCGCTGCCTTTACCACTGTTAGGCATGGGAATAATAATTTATTTTCCTTTCTAAATTCTAACCAAATTCCGCCTAATTGTCAATGCAGAGAAATCTATTTTTACTAAAAATTAAACCTAGCTAGATCGATTTATCGCTCCCGAAACCCCATATAATGCTAAATTTCATCGAAATTATCCACGCAACCTCAATAAATGCAAATTTATATTACTACTAGCGCCGCCTTTACCACTGTATCTGTGACATAATTGTGGCCAAAATTGGAACTACTGCTAATAAGTTGGTAGGTTAGTTGGTATGGGAATAATTTATTTTCCTATAATAATCCTTTCTGAATGCTATCAAAAGTCCCATCCTATTATTTTATAATACATAATATATTCTTTTCCTCGTTTTACTCGGGCCATCTGATGGAAAACTTTCAGACCACCAAAAAATTTATCAGAAATTTTCTTTCATTTTTGTATTTAAATAACTAACTAAATGAAAGAATAAAAAAAATAAAAAAAAATAAACAAACGAAAAAAGAACAAAGAAATAAAAAAAATATATTTGTCGAGATTCAAACTGCAAACTCGCGGTTTCCCGACTGAGCCAAAATTACCTTTCTATTTCATTGATATCGCGTATCAATTCTTTTAAGCCTGAAAATACGGGGAAATCTATTTTATAAGCTAGATCGATTTATTGCCCCCGAAACTAAACTGCGAAATCGTTGCAGCCGTACGTTTCCGAGATCCTTATTATTCTTATCTTGCTCGTTTAAAGTATAAGAGTGGTGCTACTATGTCTAGCCGCGTGTACTTTGTTCTGAACGTATGAAGTAAGTAGAGTTTATCGAAATGCGTAGGTGTCTTACAAAAAAAATAAACGAGCTAAGCTCGGTCAACCAGGTACTATAGATAATTCGTTGCATATACTACTAGAAAAAGCAAGTTAGGCAGTACAAAGTAGTTTTTGCGCCGAGAGTAAATATAAATTACATAAAGGTTTATATGAGTAAAAAACACACGAGTAAAATTAAAACAGCACTTTATTCTTATTTACAAAAAAAACATTACATACACAGAAACTGTGCGACGTGACATGACAATCCATTGAACTTCTGATTGGGCAAGTTATCAAACGCTATCATCTTATTCTAACCAATCCAATGGTCTAACCTCTGAACATAACACCTATATTAATTCTGTGATAAGATAACACGCTAAGTCTTTCAGCCAGTCAGATGCCCTTCCAGATTCCCATGGCTATACCACATAATTAAAAAGTTCATATTTTATGTTGTAGATAGGAAATTTAACTGATTGAAGAATTTCTTTTAAGGAATTTAAGTTAATTTTTCCAGCTAACATTACTAAGAAGAGTACCTAATTACTAACGATTGACCTTTTCTTTTTGATAGGCTGATTGATGGATTGATTGATTTGACCCTTTCAATCGGTATCATAATAAAATGATGTACCCTCTCTTTTTGGCGGGTTCGATTCCCAGTTCAAGCATTTTTAAATCCAAATGTAGTTAAGTTTTTTCAGTATAATTATTTCTATCTACAATAATTTAAAGTATTTCATAGCCGTGGGACATCCTGTATAAATCGAAATTTAACTTCTGTTTTATAAATGTGTACAAAACAGATGTTTTTTGGCGCTAACAAGAGAGATCTTAAATTATTATTATTTGACGGTTGATATTTCACAATTTGAGATTTATTATTAATAATAACTAGCTTTACAATAATAGCACGGGTCGTGTCACCTTGAGATTTCCCATAAGATTGGCATTTAATAAAAATAAACTAATTCACCTAATCAGCCAACTAACATAATTATTCTAAAAACATAATGAAGTCTAATATAAGTTTGAATATTTTCAATTAACTTGCCAAATCAGTTACAAAATTAATAATAATATTCAGTTCAATTTTATATTATTGACTTCGACTAATAGAAATGTTGACTACTTATTAGTTCTTTTTCTATCAGGTAGATTATTAAAAAGTATTGGACACGTATTTTTCTTTTTAAAAAGCGTATGACGTCACGCTTCAGTCGATTTTATATTGAATAGGGAATATGCAAAAAATATTAGTTTTTTTCATAGTTCATCTGAAAGTATACAAAAACAGAATACTGACAGTCAAGAATCGAAATTAATCGAAAAACTAACAACATTATTAAACAAATATATCTGTCCCTCTTACGAAAACTAAATTTTCTATGGCGGATGTATGGCCCGCGTGACATATGACGTCACATGTCACATCGGACCTCTCTGTCTAACCATCAACTTTGAAGCCTCATAACTTTGTTTCTGAGCAAGATATTTGAAAAATTATTTTTTATGTGTTTATCTGGAACTTGAAATATTTCGATTAATAATTGAAAAAAAATGTGCATATTCCCTATTGAATGCGGTTTTCACGGTATTGCCGGTGGTCTAACTTGGAAATTGGTGTTTCATCTTGATGCGCATGGGAGCAGAGTTACAGTACGACAGAAAAGAGTAGACAAAAAATGAGGGCGCTGTACGGAGTTAATTGACAACACTAGTGATGTTTCAGCCAATCATTGTAACTTCCTGTTTTTGGCTACCAATCACTGCCAGTTTACCTGGGCCCCGTTTCACGATGCAACAAGTTACTAGTAACAAGTTACAATTTGATATACATTGCGTAGCCAATTCGCCTCAACTGTAAGCCCTTATGGTTTTATCCACGGAGACAAATACAAAGAGGAGCTGCCCTAAGACGTTTTCTATATGATAGCGGGGGTCGCCATTGGGAGGGGGTGCGGGGAGATGAAGTTCTGCTAACCATCTAGCGGTCAATAGCAAAACTAGCTTTGCAGCTAGACACTAATGAACCGTACTTAATTTTGCTATTACACACAAGATGGTTTTGTTCGTTAGTTCGTTACGCTGTAGAATGTTGCCAGGTAAGTGAAAAAACAAAAAATTCGGCCCATTTTTTTTAAATTGATCTCTCTCTTCTTTTTTGTATTACGTAATCGTTTTTATTGTAGGATTACCTTATGTGAGCAATTGTGATATACAGGATGGCCCATTTAGATGGGTCAGTATGGGTAACTCTGAAACTATAAGACGTAAAAAGATCTGATAAGAAGATCTCTTAATTATCCTGTAAATTTAAGTGTGCAATAAAGAATATATATATATAAAGAGTATATATAAAAAGATCTGTTCAATTTTGACACGGGATTTCACGTAAGTCCTTTATCATCATCACTTACTTACTACCAAGTATAAGGAAACATCCTTGCCCAAAATGTGATATTTTGTTGTCATGAATTCAACTATATATATTGAGCAAGTTCATCAATATTATCTGCATTATTTAATTGTATGCTACAAAAATAAATATTTTATACAAATATATTTTTTTAGATTCCATATCTGGCCACCCAGCTTACTATATAAAAAACATGAATGAATGAGCATGAATGAAACAGGTCATATAACCTTCTACAGTCAAGAAGTTATTCTACTTGGCGATAGATGGCGTTGCTATCGCCGAAATTTCTCGGAGGAATAAATTACAAGCATTAAAAATTGCATTAAAAAAATACATACGAGTGGAATTATGTATTTTTTTCGTTAGAAATAGTTGTATTACTCGTACTGTTGCACGATACAACACAGCTCATAATGTTTGCGTCAATAATTTCAATTAAAATGGTTGTAATCAAACCAAGTTTTACTGGATGTTATAGACAATTTGTTGACGGCTCAGGATAAGGGAAATGGTTCTGCGACCGTTTTACTTGACTACTCTCGTGCGTTCGATTCTATAAATACTTCGTTATTGTTATCAAAACTTTCATACTACGGCTTTCACCATTCTGTTGTAAAATGGTTTGACAGTTATCTCGCATATCGTTCTTAACAGGTTGTCATCTCAAAGGCTGATGGATCTCGGGTTTTCTCGGCTGCTGAACCAGTTTTTAGGGGCGTACCTCAAGGCTCCATATTGGGCCCAATATTATACTGCATCTACACAGCTGATCTACCACGAGAAATACACAACTGTAAATATCATATGTATGCCGATGATGTCCAACTGTACCTGCCCATCGATCTTAGTGACTGTCAAGCATCCGTTTCTAAAATAAATTCCGACCTAGACTGCATTGCCACATGGTCAGATAAGAACTCACTGATATTAAACCCGTCTAAGACAAAATTCATTATTACTGGCTCAAAGGCGCAGATTAGCAAATTGGTGGCAAAAAACCTCGACATTACGATTCATGGTAAAGCGATTGAGCGGGTGGAGACTGTCCGAAATTTGGGACTGCTCATGGACGGCAATTTAAGATTCGAGAGACACTGCGCAGATTTGGTTCGGAATTGCTTTTATCACCTCAGGATTTTATATAAAATTCGTCCTTATATAAACACTGAGCTCCGTGTCAGGCTCTGCGACTCACTTATACTCTCAAAATTTAACCACTGCATCTCTGTTTATGGTAACTGCATATTTGGAAAAACGTTGTCTCTAATCCAAAGAGTTCAGAATGCATGTGCTCGTTATTGCTTTGTTGTTCCACCTCGTTCGCACGTGACGCCTTTCTTGAATTCTGCCAGTATCCTGAAACTAAAAGGACGTATTCAACTACATCTAGCGAATATTTTATTCGACGTCGTGAAAACTAGGAAACCAAATTATCTTTTCACTAAACTTACCTGGAAACACACGAATAGACGGTACATGCTGAGATACAATTCCCCTGTTTTAAGCACGCCACAGCATCGTACAGCAGCCTTCCGTGGAAGCTTTAAATTTCAAGCTTCCAAGCGTTGGAACGACCTTCCTCCCCCGCTTAGGTCCATAAATGTTAAGCGATTCTTTAAAAAGGAAGTTCGTAATCACTTTTTGACGAAGCAGAAGGCTGATAGATAGTATCTTATTAGTAAGTATATAGCTTCGTTTTTAATCTTCAACATATATTTATTTTCTCTGTTTTTATCCGCGCACATTGTCTTTTTTGCGTTTAAATTTAATGAAGGCAGGTGGGTACCTTGGACTTTTTAAAAACACTACACCTCTTATCATCTCTTTTTTTTATCACTATATTTTATATTATATCAAAACTTGGCTGGCGGCACTTGCATTTTTTACATTTTTACTTTACCTTATAGTACGAGTACACTATACTTTATCACTATCTTTTATATTTTTATTTATTCTTCGTTCGGATTCGGAATTCTTGTCTCCAACCCGATTACGCGCATCATCATAGGTACTAACTGAGAAACAGCGCTGTGACGCAATCTGTGTCGCAGCGCATCTGAGTTGGGGCCTAGCTATGGATGCGGTACTCACTATAAAATAATTTACTTTGTTATTGTTTCGTTGTTATACCTTGTTTTGTATTTCATTTTATGAGTTTGTACTGCATTGATAAATAAACTTTTTATCTATCTATCTATCCAAGTCATATTCGTGTCGTATCCATAAAATCCAAAGTAACACTGACAGAAGCGACGCCTGGTGGTTAATAGCTAGTAGTAAGAGTACTTAGTCCGCTATGAGACGGGCCTAAGTTGCTTGTGGCACCTCCTCTTTGTATTTGTCTCCGTGGTTTTATCTAATCGTTTACGCAATGTACGTCGAATTGTACTTGTAATTTGTAACTCGCAGTTTCGTGAAACGGCCCCCGGTGTTGGTGTTGCCTTTGGTGAGGAATCTAGTTCCATCATTATTTAATTTGTATTCCTTTGTGTGTCGCACTGTATCTACTTTAGTACTAAAAAAGTGATAAGGCTTTGATCACGTAAGCGAAGTTGCGGGTATAGTGCTAGTCTCACAAATAAGTTGGTAGAGCAGATCCTCTACAACGTGCTAGCGAAATAAAGCGAAACCTCTCGGGTGGTCGGCCAGCCCATGAAACTTGTTCCACTACTATTTAAAACGAGCTGACCCTACACCTACCCCGCACATTTTTTTTTTAATGTAACCTTCTACGAAGTAATTAGAAATAATTTAAAAAAAGATGAATTAAATCGGTAAAGCCGTTCTCAAGTTATAGCGTGACTAGGAGAAATAGGGGTTCATTTTTAGGGTTCCGTAGTAAAAAAGGAACCCTTATAATTTCGGTATGTCCGTCTGTCTGTCTGTCCGTCCGCGGCTTAGCTCAAAGACTCTTAGTACTAGAAGGCTGTAACTTGGCATGGATATACATATTAATCATGCCGACAAAGCTCAAGAATAGAATGTTAACTGTCTTAAACAAGTAGCTAAGTACTATTGGACAACTGCGGAACCCTACACTTTGCGTAGCCCGACACGTGCTTGGCGATTTATTATAAATATGGGATCGCAAAAAAAAATTTGAACTTTCATAGAAGTTGACTCGATCAGCTGATCAGTTTGTATGAAAAGAATTTGAATTTTTTTGTAACTTCTGGAGCTAAAGTTGTTTTTCATGGGCTGACCTACAACCAGAGAGCTGCGTTATTTCGCTAAAGCTTTTTATGTCGCTCCCGTTATGGCCGTCCCTCTCGCGCCCGTTACTCCCAGCGGCTCTTCTTCCCGCTCTTGCGCACTCGCTCGGCGCGGGAGTCGGCGCGCGGGGGGGAGGGCGCGGCGGGGGCGTTGACCCCGGGCTGGATCGATGACATCGTCTGCTCCCACGAGTGGTCCGATGAGGCTGTGAACTGTGGAGATCAGACAAGGAAGATTTAACAATAGTAGAGTTTATGAGCGTAAAGTTATATTTTCAAAGCGAGGTAGCTAATTTTATTAGAATCCTGAGCGCAGAATTATATTATTAGCAAATATTGATGTTCCAAATTCAAAATTCTTTTACATTCGTGGGCTTGAAGACTTACTTTGGGCGATGAAAAGTAATTTTTCGCCGTTAAATCTAGCTTAGGGACGAAAACAATGTTAGTTTGCATTTTGTGGCTGGCACGTTAACTACAAGAATACATTCACTATGGAGAAGAACGGCCGGAAGAAACTCGTGTTTTTCGCCATATTCTTCTTCGTCGTGTGGATTATAAGATCGACAACTGACAATCAATTAATAATTTGAATTAACACAGTGTTGACAAGAAGTATAGGTACCTGTAGTTAGATTATACCCAACAAACTACAATAGTCTTGAAGAGTAACCGCCTAGCAAAGCCCGCTAAAACATAGCACAATTAAGTTTGACAGACAACAACGACGACAGACAGGCAGATGATGTCGCTGCTGTACATTGAAGCTTACTTTCCACGTTCTTACAAACCGAGTCATACAAAACATCATTGTACCGCGTATTCGAATGTCGTATGATATAGTTTCTTTTTTCCTGGCTTCTTTGGTATTCATTTGGTGGGTTCAAGTTTGAAGCGTAGTTACGTTTCTTAAGTATAGATAACTCATTGATTATACCACTAAGTATACCTGGTTGTACTGCGAGCGGAAGGCTTGTTTCAAGGAGGAGAGGCGGTCGGTGGCGGGCCCGTGGGTGATCTTCTCGATGGCGGCGGTCGCCGCGTCGTCATTGTGCGCGGGCAGGCCGGGTCGCTCCTTGTAACTACACATAAATATAATCATCATCAACAGCTCATATACGTCCCCACCGAGGGGCTCGAGCCTACCCTGAATTAGGGCGATTAAGCCGTCGTCGACCACGCTGGCTTAGTGCGGGTTGGTTGACTTCACACTCAACCTTTGAATTTCTTCGCAGGAGAGTGCAGGTTTCACCACGATGTTTTCCTTCAATACAATACAATACAAATTTACTTTATTGACACCAAAACAAAAACATACAAAAGCGTCGAATAAACGTACATATGAATTCGAAATTCAAAAACACATTGTTACGTGGTGGGGATCGAACCCGCGTCTCCCGGCCCGGATATGTTCACCGACAATCAGGTGATTTAGCCTGCAACCTCTCACAAAGTGACTTGTTTAACAGTGTTCCTGCCGAGATTTGAACACAAAAACCGCTGATATTGTCACCTCATACAAAGGGGACGGGACGACTCCTGCGGCAGAGCAACTTCAACGAAACTCACACGCACATTCATACTCCTTCACACTTTTGCTTCCATTTTAATTTAATTTATTTTATTTTTGTTTCATAAATTTTGTTTTTTGTTTTGTTACTCCTTTGGCTTGTCTTGTTTATTTGTTTTCTTTAGTTCTTTTTGTTACTGTTTTTATTATTTTAGGTCAATTATTATTATTATTATTTTCTCTTAATTGTTTAAAGTCGAAGGGTGGGAGCCTGGTTTCCCACGACACAGGGTATCCTAGTGCGGGGGACCAGAGACATTTGTAAATTGTTCTTTTGCCTAATAAACATTATTATTATTATTAACAAATAACAACAGCCTGGCTTTTCATCTTAATATCGTTTTTTTATTTCTTCTTCATCAAACCTTTCCACAACCACGTAGACTGAAAATCTTTTTCTGACTTCCAAAACTCATACTACATTTTTCACCCACATAAGGCTACTCTCAAGTGCCATTAATAACTAAAAAGTATCAATACAAAAGAAGAAAAGATCCCGGAGTTTGCACACAGAGCATACAAACTCCACAGATATAATCGCTGTTTTTAGCTGGATAAAATCGCTGGACTCCAAGCTGTTAATAGTTAAAAAGTAGCAACTGACCCGAGCCCGCAGCCGCCGATGTTGAGGTTCTTGCCCTTGCCCTTCTTGAACCGCGACTTGCGGAACCAGGCCGACTGCAGCGCCAGAGACATCAGCTCTTCTGGAACCTCCTATAATAAATAAAATAAAAACAAAGTGCACTCATTTTATTTATTTAACATTTATTGCACACAAGAAAGTTGAATAATCACAAAACATCAAAAAAACGACCAGCAATGCTTGTCTATGTCTACATCTGTAGCTTATTCTAATGAAATATCATCTCTCACACGGTCATCTGATCCCAAACTAGACAGCCTGTACTATGGGAATCGGACAGCTGATATACAAATAAATAAAATATGTACGAGTATAACCCAATTTTTTTAACTGTGCGCCTGTCAACTTCAAAATATTTGCATGTTGTTGGACTTGGTAGCATCAGCAACAACAGTTTTTTAACAACATATTTTTTTGTATATTTCTTTTATTACACGACGCGACTTTATGACTTCATTGTTTTATTAAAAACTAGCATTAACATTAGCGTTTTAGAACAACGGTAACAAACTTAACAAAACAATAACAAGACTTAACAAAAATATTAACGAAAAGAGATGAGAAACTCAAAAAACGCAGCGCACATTCAAGAAGCAGAACACGAATGAATGGGTGAGTGAGTGAGTGAGATTGATTTGCACTGCTGACTATGAAAAAACACTCGTAATCTTTTATTTTCGGCACATTATCTCGTAAAGGTCAATCAGATCTTTCAAATCTGTAATTTTGACTATTTACTATATTAATTTAAAATTTTCACGGAAAAAACTAATTAGTCCAGCCGTTTTCGAATTTTAGCGAGAATAATTAATTTTTATTTACATTGGTGCTGCTGACGGTATTTATAGGCGTCGGCGGAGAGGTGAGGAAGCATGCGGGCGGGTGATTTCAATATCGCCAACCTGACGACTTTGACAGGTCGAAGCGTACAGTTAAAAAAATTGGGTTATATGCGTGGCTCTTTCAATGTTCCCGACGAGATGTCCTGCGAATTCCTTGTCTTTATCTCTGTGTAATAAGGTCCACATTGAGCTTATTATCCATATGTCAGAGTGTGTGAGAATGTGTGAATATGTACAGTAACTTACTAAAGTGCAGTCATAATTCATTTAAAAAGTCGCTTGGCACGGGTCTCTAACCACAAATCACTCACACATTGATTTGTTATAAATATAAGTGACACTCATGCAGCTCGACGATGATATGAACCGCAGGCGTAATACAAACAAACACATCAATAACTTAATATCTGCATACCCGCGCTTCGGTGGCTTAGCAGTAATTAGATTTAGTCTATATCTGGGGAGGCGAAGATTCAAATCTCGTTGCGATCACTTATGCATTTTAAAGAAACTTAGAAGAAATAACATGGAATATGCTATGAAGTTAGTTACGATGACATTTCGTATTTGTCGTAGCTAGTTCGCTGGTCAAGAATGGTGCTTTAAACTTTGGTTACTTTCATTTGCATATTTTAACTTTCTCTATTTAAAAAATGCAAAATAATATCACCATGAAAGAAAAGCAGTGAATTGTTGCTCTGCATACGTATAATTTGTGAGAGATTTTCCGTGAGACGGGATTAACTGTGAGTATTTTGTTTTGTGCTCGGATTATTTTAAGTGAATATAAAAATATCAATTCATATTAAATATTTTCAATGTTTTCTATTTTGTCTGTGAAACGCTGGGTTACCCGTTACCTGCAGGAGGGTAATATTACAAATCGCCCACGAAGTGGACGCCCTTCTGACCTAAATGACATTCAGCGGTGGTTTTTGGTGAACGCATATGAAAATAACGGTTTTTTGCGGATTATGAGATTGGTAACTTATTCAATACACCAGTGCTCAAATTTGTGGGCTATAATGGTCCAAGGATGGGAAATGCGAAACGAAAGAACCACGGAGGCATTAGAGTCCCACTCCTGGAAGTCTGGGAGGATTTGAGAGGCACCAATATTTGTTCCAACATGGTGGGATCAATGCGGCAGCGATTACTGGAAATAATCAAAAATAATGGAGGATATACCAAATATTAGGTAGTATAAAAATGTGATTTAGTTTTATTTTTTATTAAGTAAATGAAACTAATAATTGGTATAACCTCTTTATATATTCTAAAATTATGCTTGATTATTTATTTAAACTTTCTTTAGGGTAAGCTTCAATCTCTTTTCACAACGAAAACGAAACTTAAGCTTTAACCTTAAGAAATTTATCGAAATAAACCAAAACGTCATTAAATAATTTTGTATTAAATAGATATAATAATAATAAAGATTTTTTATCAAATTGATGCTTGTAATATTGATTTTTGTATTCCCATGCCCGTAAGAATTTATACTTATACAATATAATCATACAACTGCGTATGAGACAAAAAAAGTTTAATAAAAAACGAAAAAAAAACAATGTCAAACCCACCCGAGATTTGAACCCGCGACTTCCTCAACTCTCCGTGATTCTCGTCCACTACACTAACCGATCCCGCCATCCTAGCTATTGAGTAACTGGTTAAAATAAGGCAAGACGTTTTGTGTATGCTTGGCCCTGATGCTCGATCTTCTTGTGTGTTTACTTCTTTCTTTCTAACACACACTAAATTGCCTATGTGTGCGTAATTGGATTTTATGTGTGAGTTTTTACTGTTGTGTGCGGAAATGTGCGCAAGCAACTATAAACCGAGCGCTATGGTCATAGTTTAATAAGTGACTGTACCTGCGTGGCTCCCTCAATGTTCCTGACGAGGTGCCCGGCGAATTCCTTGTCCTTGTCCCTGTGCAGTAAGGTCCAGGCGTCGCCCCGCACGCCGGCGCGTCCCGTGCAACGCACCGTGTGTGAGAGTGTGTGAGAATGTGTGAATATGTACCTGCGTGGCTCCCTCAATGTTCCTGACGAGGTGCCCGGCGAATTCCTTGTCCTTGTCCCTGTGCAGTAAGGTCCAGGCGTCGCCCCGCACGCCGGCGCGTCCCGTGCAACGCACCGTGTGTGAGAGTGTGTGAGAATGTGTGAATATGTACCTGCGTGGCTCCCTCAATGTTCCTGACGAGGTGCCCGGCGAATTCCTTGTCCTTGTCCCTGTGCAGTAAGGTCCAGGCGTCGCCCCGCACGCCGGCGCGTCCCGTGCAACGCACCGTGTGTGAGAGTGTGTGAGAATGTGTGAATATGTACCTGCGTGGCTCCCTCAATGTTCCTGACGAGGTGCCCGGCGAATTCCTTGTCCTTGTCCCTGTGCAGTAAGATCCAGGCGTCGCCCCGCACGCCGGCGCGTCCCGTGCAACGCACCGTGTGTGAGAGTGTGTGAGAATGTGTGAATATGTACCTGCGTGGCTCCCTCAATGTTCCTGACGAGGTGCCCGGCGAATTCCTTGTCCTTGTCCCTGTGCAGTAAGGTCCAGGCGTCGCCCCGCACGCCGGCGCGTCCCGTGCAACGCACCGTGTGTGAGAGTGTGTGAGAATGTGTGAATATGTACCTGCGTGGCTCCCTCAATGTTCCTGACGAGGTGCCCGGCGAATTCCTTGTCCTTTGTTGAATATTGTAAGTGTCTTCGTAAACTAATAAATCAAACTATCTTTGTGAATGCTCTTTTAAAACGTCTATGACGTAAATGTATCGTTGTCTCTCTCTTACATTGTCATCTCAAAAAAGGCTACTGTGTCTCTAATTGTTTTTAAATAAATCCTCGTTAATCTTACAAATTAGTTTCTTTTATGCCCATAATCCTTCAGGTTATGGGCCCAGGCACGGTCCTGGTGGATATTTTGATAGTATTTTTCCAGTGACTCGCGATAATTTGGCATAAATTAAAACTAACCTCTTCATCGACACGTCAACTGACATGGCAGCTGTTAACTCATCGTCCTTTGTAATCGACAAGCTCCGTGGCATAGAAAACTTCACATCCTGGAAGTTTTTAATGAAGTTGATTCTGATTCATGAGGATCTTTGGGAGTTCGTGGAGAAAGAATCGACGGCAGCGGGAGATAGTAAGAAGGTTCAGAAGGCGCTTGCGCGCATCGCTTTGTCTGTTCAGCCATCAGCGTTTACGCATGTCAGATCAGCGAAAACAGCTCACGAGGCGTGGAACAACCTTCAACGAGCATACGAGGATAAGGGCTTGTGTAGAAGATTAGCCTTACTACGGACTTTGTTTGGTACAAAGTTGACCGAATGTCAGAATATGGAAAGCTACATTCTGAAGATAACAGAGACATCACAGCAGCTGAGTGACATTGGGGCTCCACTTGATGACGACTTCATCGCTGTACTCATGCTTAGCGGACTAACTGAGGATTATGATCCCCTGATAATGGCGATTGAAAATTCCAATATTAAGTTATCCAGTGAGATAGTTCAAGCGAAGTTGATGCAAGAGAACCTGCGGCGTGATGACAAAGGTGACAACGTGACAGCACTAGCAGCTGTGCGGAGGCAGCCAAAGTGTTTTGCCTGTAAGAAAACTGGTCATTTCATAAAGGACTGTCCGAGCAAGTCGACTAAGAAAAGAACTACTAAGAAGACAAAGACGGACGAGCCTAAGGCGCTGCTCACAGCTTTATCAGTGAACATTGAAACGGACTCATGGTATATTGACAGTGGTGCGACTAGCCATATGTGTCGTGATAAATGTATCATGAGTGATTTCACGGAGAGCAAGAGACTGGAGGTGAAAGTGGCAAACGGAGACAAGTTGTTCACTGCTGGACAAGGAACTGTTCAAGTGAAGTTAGCAAATGGTACTGTAAAAACAATTAGTGATGTTTATTATGTACCTAACCTAAGTGCAAACTTGTTATCTGTAAGTTCTATGGTTAAAAAAGGTTTCAAAGTTGTATTCAGCTCCAGTGGGTGTCAGGTCTACGACAATGGGGTAGTAGCGGTCAGTGCTATTCTCACGAATGGTGTATACAGGCTTAATACTATTGAAACATTGTCTCCTTTATGTAAAAATGTTACAGTGACTACACAGAACACCCCAGTAGTGAATGCAGCAGTTGAGTGTGAGACTGATGATAAAGAGTGTCAGTTAACTACTGATTTCTCTGAAAAGGTATGGCATCGTCGGCTTGGGCACCTCAACAGAAGAAGCATGGAACTCCTGAATAAAGGTATGGTTTCTGGCATTTCCTATGATAGTTCTAACTTTGAACCTTGCGTAGCATGTATAGAAGGAAAGAAAACTAGGTTATCTTTTCCAAAGAAATCATACAGTAGAGCAACGGAAGTGTTGGAGCTTATACACACAGACCTGTGTGGTCCTATGCCTTGTCCATCTCTTAGTGGCTCGAGATATTTCTTACTTTTCATAGATGATTACACTAGAAAGAATTTTGTGTATTTCTTAAGAAATAAGAGTGAAGTGTTTGAAAAATTTAAACATTTTAAAGCATTGGTAGAAAACCAGACAAACAAAAGGATCAAAATTCTTAGGAGTGACAATGGTGGTGAATATGTCAATTCTAATTTCCATATTTTTTTTAGAAGAACAATGGAATACGCCACCAGACAACCGTCCCTCATTCACCGCAGCAAAATGGGGTAGCAGAACGCGCCAACCGAACAATAATGGAAGCGGCAAGGTGCATGCTGCAAGATGCTGGCCTAGAACAGGAGTTCTGGGCGGAAGCTGTGAATACAGCGGTCTACATTAGAAATCGTTGTTCCACAAAAGCGGTCTTGGGGAGCACTCCGGAGGAGAAATGGAGTAACAAAAAGGTATCAATCAAACATTTACGTATATTTGGATGTACCGCCTATGCATTGAATCCAAAACGAACAAAATTAGATTCAAAATGCAAACAATATATTTTTGTTGGTTACTGTGATGAGACAAAAGGGTATAGATTACTAGAAGCTGAAAACAGAACAAACTGCATTAAAGCCAGGGATGTAACTTTCTTAGAAAATGAACTGTTAAGTAAAGTGTCACATGATGATAGCAGAATCACAGTAGAACATTTTTTTCATGGTTCTAAAAGTGATGAAACTATTCAGTCTGATCAATATGTGCACTCAGAATCATCTGTTGTGAACACTAATGTATCTGATGACACTATTTTAATTCAAAACAATCAGAGACACAGTACAATCACAATACATAATTCTGAGGACTCATCAGAGAGCTTATCGGAGCCAGATGATCCTGCGGATGATACTTACATTCCAGAGGAAGCAGAAGAGTCTACGGAGGCATCAGACTACTGCGATTCGATAGACACATCAACGCTGTCAACATACTTGATGAGGATGACTCCTGATGGAGACGCTCCGCAGACTGTACAGGAAGCGCTTGAAAGGCCAGATGCTAAACATTGGAAAGAAGCAATGCATAGTGAGTACAAATCATTTGTTGATAACAATTGCTGGACCCTGTCTGATCCACAAGACTCTCAGAAACCAGTTAAATGCAAGTGGGTTTTCAAAATTAAACGAGGGCTGAATGGTGAATTTTTGAAATATCGAGCTCGCCTGGTCGCGAAAGGCTATACTCAAAAATATGGGATAGACTACGAAGAGACTTTTTCCCCTGTCGTAAGATACTCCACTATACGAACCTTGCTAGCTATAGCAGTAGAATACAACATGGATATAGAGCATCTTGACGTGAAAACTGCTTTTCTTAATGGGGATTTAAAGGAAAAAGTTTTTATGGAGCAGCCTGAGGGTTTCAAGATAGAAGGACAGGAACACAAAGTCTACAAATTAAACAAAGCCATTTATGGTTTGAAACAGGCTTCAAAGGCCTGGTATGAAAAGATTGATCATGTTTTATGTGAAAAATTAGAATTCAATAGATCATCATCAGAGCCCTGTGTCTATATTAAATCCAATAATAATTCACTGATAATTATTGCTCTGTATGTTGACGATATAATTTTATTTTCAACATGTAGTGTACGTGACAAAACTGATGTTAAACTTAAATTAATGAAAGAATTTCAAATTACAGATTTAGGGCCAGCTCACCGAATATTGGGAATGAGACTATGTAAGGAAACTGATAAAATTACTCTTGATCAGAGTAGTTATATAAGGAAAGTTTTAAAGAAATATAGTATGGATGAATGTAAAATTTCTCCCACACCCATGGAGACAGGACTAAAATTGCCAAAGGGTAGTCAGAAGGATGAAAAACTTGACTACAGGGGTCTGATAGGTTCTCTCATGTACATTGCTGTTTGCAGTCGACCAGACATTGCTCACGCAGTCAGCTATTTGAGCCAATTTAATGAATGTTTCACAGAAATTCATTGGAAAGCAGCCAAAAGAGTTCTACGCTACTTGAAAGGTATTGTGAACTTTTGTTTAATTTTTAAAAGGAGTGGACTGGACATCGTGGGCTATGCAGACGCTGACTGGGCGAATGATGATGGGGATCGCAGGTCCTACACTGGCTATGTGTTCACTATTGGTAAGTCAATAGTTTCGTGGGAAAGTCGTAAGCAAAAAACAGTAGCTTTGTCAAGCACTGAAGCTGAATACATGTCCCTATCTGATTCATGTAAAGAAGGGTTGTTTATTCGTAAATTTTTAAAAGAAATTGTTAATAAGGATTGTAAAATAACAATTTTCAATGATAACCAATCAGCATTGAAACTGTGTAAAAACATTTTATATCATGCTAGAACTAAACATATAGATGTTAGGCATCATTTCATTAGACAATATGTGAACAATGGAACTGTTTTGATAAGATATTTGTGTACTAATGATATGTTAGCAGATATTCTGACAAAACCTTTATGTAAAGAAAAACACAATAAGTTTGTAACTCATTTATTATTAACTTAATAAATACAATTTAATTGTGCAAAAAATAAAATAATGGTTTCTTTATTTTATTTTTGCACTTGTTATTATGTTTTGGTTTTAACTAAACTTGTAATAATAAGATATATTATCTACAGGGTGTTCATGGAAACTTTATGAAGTTTGGATTTATTGGTTTAAGGGCCAGTGTTGAATATTGTAAGTGTCTTCGTAAACTAATAAATCAAACTATCTTTGTGAATGCTCTTTTAAAACGTCTATGACGTAAATGTATCGTTGTCTCTCTCTTACATTGTCATCTCAAAAAAGGCTACTGTGTCTCTAATTGTTTTTAAATAAATCCTCGTTAATCTTACAAATTAGTTTCTTTTATGCCCATAATCCTTCATCCTTGTCCCTGTGCAGTAAGGTCCAGGCGTCGCCCCGCACGCCGGCGCGTCCCGTGCAACGCACCGTGTGTGAGAGTGTGTGAGAATGTGTGAATATGTACCTGCGTGGCTCCCTCAATGTTCCTGACGAGGTGCCCGGCGAATTCCTTGTCCTTGTCCCTGTGCAGTAAGATCCAGGCGTCGCCCCGCACGCCGGCGCGTCCCGTGCAACGCACCGTGTGTGAGAGTGTGTGAGAATGTGTGAATATGTACCTGCGTGGCTCCCTCAATGTTCCTGACGAGGTGCCCGGCGAATTCCTTGTCCTTGTCCCTGTGCAGTAAGGTCCAGGCGTCGCCCCGCACGCCGGCGCGTCCCGTGCAACGCACCGTGTGTGAGAGTGTGTGAGAATGTGTGAATATGTACCTGCGTGGCTCCCTCAATGTTCCTGACGAGGTGCCCGGCGAATTCCTTGTCCTTGTCCCTGTGCAGTAGTAAGGTCCAGGCGTCGCCCCGCACGCCGGCGCGTCCCGTGCAACGCACCGTGTGTGAGAGTGTGTGAGAATGTGTGAATATGTACCTGCGTGGCTCCCTCAATGTTCCTGACGAGGTGCCCGGCGAATTCCTTGTCCTTGTCCCTGTGCAGTAAGGTCCAGGCGTCGCCCCGCACGCCGGCGCGTCCCGTGCAACGCACCGTGTGTGAGAGTGTGTGAGAATGTGTGAATATGTACCTGCGTGGCTCCCTCAATGTTCCTGACGAGGTGCCCGGCGAATTCCTTGTCCTTGTCCCTGTGCAGTAAGGTCCAGGCGTCGCCCCGCACGCCGGCGCGTCCCGTGCAACGCACCGTGTGTGAGAGTGTGTGAGAATGTGTGAATATGTACCTGCGTGGCTCCCTCAATGTTCCTGACGAGGTGCCCGGCGAATTCCTTGTCCTTGTCCCTGTGCAGTAAGGTCCAGGCGTCGCCCCGCACGCCAGCGCGGCCCGTGCGGCCCACGCGGTGCGTGTGCGTGTCGATGTCGCGCGCGATCGTGTAGTTGATCACCGTGCGGATGTGGGGGATGTCGAGACCTCTGGCTGGGGGATGAAGAGAGTAAAAATCGATTTTATTGATGCTATATCACAGTATTATATATGAAAATATATTTTGATGTTTGTTCCGCCTTCACGCTTAAAGTACTCAACGGATTTGGATGAAAATTGGAATGGAGATAGTTTGTAACCTGGATTAACACATAGGATACTTTTAACGGGAAAAAGCCTTATTCCTACGGGAAAATCTTACACAACGCGAGCGAAGCCGCGGGCGTACCGCTGGTATCGTATATGTTTAAAGCATTAAGGATAAAAGGTAAACATTTTTTATTCGAAAAAAGATTCTACAAAATCATTTTTTGAAGTCTTCCACTACAAGTGCGCAATCGGCTCTTTTTAGGGAAGTTCTGAAGCTCGAATCGCGGTGGAAACATTATCATTTTGGATAGCCAAAAATCATCCTCCAGCCGTCGCCCGTGGCCGTATGCTAGATTTTTCGACGCTCATTACGGAGGTTACGGGTTCGAATCCCGGTATGGACAATGTCATGCAATTTGTTTGTAAGACTTTCCACAGTTTGGTTAAGACATTGCCAAGCTGAATCACCTTATTGTCCGAAAAGAAAGATGATTCCGTGCTTCGGAAGGCAAATTAAGCCGTTAGTCCCGGCTGCTATCTAGTCGTTACACGAGCCAAGTCACTGACATCAGGGTTCGTGAGGTAGGTTGTCAACCTTAACCCCACACGGTGAAGAAGTCAAAAATCATTTGTGAGACTATCCCTAGTTGTCAGAAAAAAAAAGATAATTCCGGGCTTAGTAAACGTTATGTCGTCGGTCTCGACTATTTCCTGCCGAAAATAATTATTACATGAGGCCTTTGGCGGATCAACAGCTCTGATACCAGGGTTTATGAGGTTCTTACAACCAGTATGACAAGAAGGTTTTACCAGCGACGTCGGTGGCGACGAGGATGTTGCTCTGCTGCCGCTTGAAGGCCGTGATGACCTTGTTCCGGTCAGCCTGCTCCATGTCTCCGTGGAGCAGCAAAGCATCGTACTCCTGCACGCCGAGGTTAGCCGCCGTCTGTTCTGCTTCTAACTGCGGAAAGGTACAATTCCGTAATGAGCTGCAGACTGCAGGCCGCAGCTGCAGACTGCAGGTGACACTACCTGTTTCTATGAATCTCTATGAAATTGATTCCAAACACGGCTACACTGCGGCCAGCGCAAGTGGTGTCGAGACCGCAGAGAGCGCGATAATAGCGTGTCACTTTTTCGGTTGGATTTCTTTACCAATTTAACTGAATACAAAGTCAAATCGATTTTTATTTATACAACAATACTTTCGAAACTTTTCCTCTGCACCAATTATATGTTTTTTAATCAGATTACAATAAGTTCCTTCTTCGGTTCCACGTTTAAATAAAAGATCTGGTTTTTTCCTTTTATTTTGCATATACTAGCAATAACAAGTCGTCATCATCTTCATCTTCTAACAAAAGACACATTAGTAAACTATCGGTAGCATTGTCCGGCAAGGCTCTATGCACTGTGCAGCCGCGGCATGCGGTCGCGCTTGGAATACAAGCAGCCGCGACCGCAGCCGCTAGCCGCAGTGTCGCCTGCGGCCTGCAGTCTGCAGTCCATTGCGGAATAGGGGATCGGACTGTTCACCATATTTTATGAATTTACCATATTTTATTAATTATTTTTAAAATATAGATTAGTAGCAGACGATTCGCAAAGAAAAAAACAGAATCGGTTGAAAAACGAATTTACAGTGATTTTTTAAAGTTCCAATATGTCTGTCTCTTTCAAAAACGATTTTTTGCACGGAGATTATATGGCGTTATTAACAAATGACGTCACCAGTGGGTAAGTGCCTCTCTGTCTAATCTTGAATTTCAAACCTTTATAAATCGGTCAATTTTAAAGATAGAGCAAAAATTTTTTGTGTTCGATAGCGGAAACCAAGAAGTTTGAGTAGCTGAAAAACAGGCGGTAGCTGAACACCAGCGCTCGCCCTGCGCTGGCAAAACCTACACTGAGCTCCAACCTGACTTCTGCCACATCTGCGCATTTGCTTTTTTCCATATTTTTTATTGTGTATTTAGGAATATAGTATGTCGTTGAATAGTGAGTAATGAATGATCGATCACACAGGATTTGAAAACCTCATTTTACTCACTATTAAACGACATTTGATACTATATTCCTAAATATACACATTTTTCTGTTAATCCTTACAAAACATAAACTTGCAAAGCGTTTCGATTTTTTTGATGAGAAGTATATTAAATTTCACATTTTTTTATTATAATGTAAGACAAATAATGCCCACCTTTTTGGTAACAAATATGAGGATACTCCCAGCTGATAGGAACTCGACTAGATTCTGTAGTAACCATTTCCACTTGTCTTCGGGTCGGTTAAATATTCTGTAAAAAAAAGAGATGTGCGATTCAATAACGTGAAAATGTAAAATGAAAAAAAAACTAAAAAATGTTTATTTTACTCTTACATTGGTCATTTAAACTAGTAACACTGAAACCTGTAATAGTAAAAACTGTGCTACAGGTTTCAGGGTCTTCCCAAACTATGGTCCAAGATCATAAACATTTATAAAAAGTTAAGTATATAGGTATAACAAAGTAATAGAACTTAAGATTATGTGACTGTGAATGTGTGTGTGTGTGTGTGTGTGTGTGTGTGTTTGTGTGTGTGTGTGTGTGTGTGTGTGTGTGTGTGTGTTTGTGTGCGGGTGTGTGTGTGAGAGGAAGTGCGTGAGAACATGAGAATTCTAATGAAAATCAATATTTTTTACTCAATACCTACCTTATTTTATAATAACCTTATGAATAGGTTTTCTGTCGCATCATAGTCAAGCTCTTTTAATGTAGTAGTAAGGACTTTTTGAAATTGAGATTTTTGAGATTCACACTTGAAGTGTTGTAACTAACCGTGTTATAGCATATTCATTAGACGTGTTGTAACTCACTGGCCGTGTTATAATCTAAAGTCGACCAAAAAAGGTTAAATATCTTGGATGGCTCATGTGCAAAATATAGAACAACAAAGAAACACACTTACTACACAGAACAAGACAGAAGTTTCAGAAAAAAGTAGGCAGTCTACGAAGTAGTCACCTCGAGAAGTAGGCTCAATATGAAATAGGTTATTTGCTATAAAGTAGGCAGAATGAGAAATTGTCTATCAAGAAGACGCCTGCCTTCTAATAGGTTACAATTAGCCGTATTGTTGAAAAAGGAAATAAAAATATCTTTCTTTTTTTCTTTATTTAACCTTCTCTGCCGTGTGGTGACGGCAGAGAAGAATACATTTGTGACCAACCCCTACTCTTCCCGTGGGTGTCGTAAGAGGCGACTTAGGGACTACACATTGAACAGGGAACGGGCAGCAGCGCTCTCTGATACAGTAACCTTTTAATCTGCGATCTCCAACCCGCCTGCAAGCGTGGAGATTATGGCAAAACCAAACACTTGAGTGGAGGAGGCTCATAGTCCAGCAGTGGACTGTAACGGGCCGTTGATGGAACTTTCTCTGTTACTCACTTGACGTGTTGCGTGACGAGCCCGCTAGCTTCCCCGGCGGCGCCGTGTGTGACCCTGACGGGGTCGTGCAGCGCGTCCCTAGCCAGGCGCTCCACTCGACGGGGAAAGGTGGCGGAGAAGAGTAGCGCTTGGCGGTCAGGGCGCACATGGTTGCAGATCGAACGGACTTGCGGCTCTGGATAAGAAAAAAAAGAACGTTTTTATATGATTTAATGGAGGCTCTCGATAAAATAGACAAACTTAAGTATAATTAAGAAAAATCTAAAACACAACGCGAACGTAGCCGAGGACGGACAGCTAGTAATATAATAATAATAATAATAAAACTTAAATTAAAAAATACTAAATATTAGCATAGGTAACAATTTTACCACACATGACACAACTTAGGTTGCTCAGAACTAACTCCTAAACTAAGAAGAGTTTGAATACTCAAGGTGAGGTAGGAGCTATACACTCACCGAAGCCCATGTCAAACATTCTGTTGGCTTCATCGAGCACGAGGTAGATGACTCAATGAAGGCTTGCACTTGATGAGGTCAATACGAGGTCGATCACTCGCCCTTAGTGCTCACTATGATCAATGTGAGGTCAACCACTCACCCTTAGTGCCCACTATGATCAATGTGAGGTCAATCACTCGCCCTTAGTGCCCAGTATGATCAATGTAGGTCAATCACTCACCCTTAGTGCCCACTATGATCAATGTGAGGTCAATCACTCGCCCTTAGTGCCCAGTATGATCAATGTAGGTCAATCACTCACCCTTAGTGCCCACTATGATCAATGTGAGGTCAATCACTCGCCCTTAGTGCCCAGTATGATCAATGTAGGTCAATCACTCACCCTTAGTGCCCACTATGATCAATGTGAGGTCGATCACTCGCCCTTAGTGCCCACTACACGGACCAAGTAGGAAGAGGACTAGGCGCTATAAACATTTTCATACAGATTGAGTGTGACATCGCGCGGGGTCGAAGTCTGAGACGCGGGGAGGGTGACTCCGCCTTGACTCCGCCTTTTTATCTCTTGCCACCTAGTGGTGAAAACCAGAATTATCGGTCACGTTCATATTGCGGGTAGTTACACTATTCACCACTAGAGGGCGCAACGTGTTATAAACATACTTATACAGGGCCGTACTGAGATTTTATTTTTAAAAATAAGTACGTCCTCTCGCTCAAAGTCTTAGATCAAAGTACCTATATCGTGTACAGTGATGAACTTGGAAAAATTAGCGCGTGGGTTAGATTACAAACACATTTTTAAAACAAGAAATAATTTTAATAGATACAAGAAATAATAAAGAAGTAAGGCCAATTCTTTCTTTCTTTCTTTCTTCCAAAACTTCGTAAAAAATGGTATTCCGTCGTAAACAGAGTTGATAAAACTCCACCCTCTGCTTAGGCTACAATACAAGACATTTATGTGAAGATAATTTCGATGTAATTACATATTACTAATTTACTATTTACTAATAATATGCATGTATGTTTGGATGTATGGATGTTTAGATGTTTGGATGTGTGGATGTTTGGATGTATGGATATTTGGATGTATGGATGTAATAGACGTTAATAAGCGACTTTTAAAACCTGTACATACCCACCCATAAATAGAACAATTTTATTTAACTGCTGTCTTTTCGTTTCTCGAATATTCTCACAAATCGAAAAATATCGTAACCTTGTGTTGACGTACCTTTCTACTATACATTTGCATAGAAGGATGATATGATTATCAAAAGGAGCTTGTTCAAACATATGTTCATGTTCTGGGCAAAAAATGTTTACACCTACAAGTGATTTTAAAGTATGTAAAACTATTTTGTCTTTTCTAAAAATTGGATTGTTTAAGGACTCAGTTTTCAAGCTTCTAATACTACATTCAGCGCGCACACAAATATCTACAACATCTTTAGATGCGTAACAAAGGCCCCCTTGTTTATCTTCGAAATGAAGAGAGCATATTTTTGTGTACTTAGTGGGTACCCATTCTGCCTCACGGTTAACAGCTTTAATCCACCTTTGTTTCAAATCATTATTTGATGGAAATCTAAAAAAGAAATACTGTTATATTATATAATATCATTCATAAACTCGTTGACATTTCATTTTGATTGAAAATAATTATTATTTATTTTACTTCTAAATGCGGCCCGTTGTCGCAAGTGTTGCCTGTTTAGGGAAGGTTGGGAGATTTGGCACAGATTATAATTATAAATTAATACCTCAATGAAAATGGATATTTCACTTTGAAATAATAATATTGTCTTTTTTACACTTAAAAACAAAAGATATGTAATAATTAAGACGAAAAACTAAGAAGATGAAAGTAAACAATTCCAAATAGGTATGACTGCACGGGTTATTACATAATTAACATGTTTACTTATTAAAAGCGTGCGTCACACTAATATTACAAAATTTATAATACATTTGGATGTTTGTTCCGCTTTCATGCGTTAACCACTGAACGGATTTGAATGAAATTTGGAATGGAGATAGTTGGTACCCTGGATTAACACATAGGATATGGAAAAAAGTCTTATTCCCATGGGAAAATCTTACATAACGCGAGCGTAGCCGCGGGCGGTAAGCTAGTGTAGAATCAAAATGAGATTATTTTGAGAACCTCTTTTATCTTAGCATATCGACATTTTAGGATATTTACTTGGTCCGTGCATAAAATCCTCCCGACAAATCGGGAGAATTTATAACACTACCACAAATTTTCCTTACTAGTACATTTTGTGCACGCTAGATGGCGATCTCGCGTCATCTGACCGCGGGGATTTTTTCGACGAATATAATAGTTTAACAGAAAATCTAGTTTATAAATTAATAAGTTTTCTAAATTTCATGATAGAATCTAATGAAATATAAACATTAAAGCTCACATAGTCGCAATTACACTTACTTATTAACCAATCTTTATTAGCCATCTAGTAGCGCAAAGCGTAATTTACTCCTCGTATCAATTATTACAGAAAAGTTGGGATGAAAATACTGAAATAAGTTACTTACACGTGAAATGATAACTTTTCAGCTGTTTCTCCTTGCCTCTCAGAACAATTTCGACACATAGGTACACAATACTTCATATTTTTAGCATTATTTACTCAAATTTCAATAATTTTTGACCGCATGACGACAAGTGTTTTAGTAGCAAGTAATGGCCGCTAAGCCCCGCCCCCTCCGTGACGTCATGGCCGACTAAAATATCACGCGGCCTAGTTCATAGCGCCTAGTCCTCTTCCTACTTGGTCCGTGGCCCACTATGATCAACATGAGGTGGATCACTCGCCCTTAGTGCCCACTATGATCAATGTGAGGTCAATCACTCGCCCTTAGTGCCCACTATGGTCAATGTGAGGTCGATCACTCGCCCTTAGTGCCCACTATGATCAACATGAGGTGGATCACTCGCCCTTAGTGCCCACTATGATCAACGTGAGGTCGATCACTCGCCCTTAGTGCCCACTATGGTCAATGTGAGGTCGATCACTCGCCCTTAGTGCCCACTATGATCAACATGAGGTGGATCACTCGCCCTTAGTGCCCACTATGATCAACGTGAGGTCGATCACTCGCCCTTAGTGCCCACTATGGTCAATGTGAGGTCGATCACTCGCCCTTAGTGCCCACTATGATCAACATGAGGTCGATCACTCGCCCTTAGTGCCCACTATGATCAACGTGAGGTCGATCACTCGCCCTTAGTGCCCACTATGATCAACATTAGTATAGACTCACCGAAGCCCATGTCGAACATTCTGTCGGCCTCGTCGAGCACGAGGTAGGTGACTCGCTGTAGGCTGGTGGCCTTGCACTTGATGAGGTCGATCACTCGCCCCGGAGTGCCCACTATGACCTCCGCGCCACCGCCTGGAAATAGGGCAAACAATTAACGGATAATGAATGAGCAAAAGTTAATGTTATAAAGTTATTGTTATTATTATACAACGTGTAACAAAAAGGGGGTATCAACAAGAAAGGGAAAAATAGTGTCCCTTATGTAGATTCTTTGTACAGAATTTCAGTAAAAAATAAGCACCTTCGAAAATTATTACCATATTACGATTTTTATAATTTTAGCATGTAAACAAATGTGGCACAACACTATGAGGTCACTGATCTTTAATCACATTTCACTTTACTTTATCACTTGCACCGCCACCCATTACTATATACTCCTTGCGAGTCCTGGGAAATTCGGATCTTGGGTTATCGTACGACCGGTCGCCGGCTCGCAGGTGACGAGTGAAAGGACGCGGTGGAATACAAACGATTCAGCATGCGGCTGAAGCAACGCAATGAAGGCAGATGCCTAGCTTCAGCAGCGGGTCTACTTCTATGAATCGCTGATTACAGATCCCGTGCTGCACTCAAGTTTCCGTCGGTGGCGCCCACGCAGAGCATCATTTTGTAATATTCCTGATCACTTCATGATCATTTTGTAATATTCACGGTTTATCACAACAAAAAAGCGGATTTCGAATTTCACACCAAAGCGGATAGCGATCGACTGAATAGTAGGTACCTAGGTATTGCCAGAATGTGCGGAATTGTGTTTCTTAAAATTATGGTCATGAAATAAAAAAATCATGCTAATTTTCAAAAAGCAATAATTACTCTTCGGTTCGATTCAATCGGGTTCGATCCCCACTACGTACCAATGTGTTTTCGAATTTCGAATTCATATGTACCTACCTACGTTTATTCGACGCTCTTACGGTGAAAGAAAACATCGTGATGAAACCTGCACACTCCTGCAAAGAAATTCAAAGGTTGTGTGTGAAGTCGACCAACCCGCACTGGGTCAGCGTGGTCGACTAAGGCCTAATCGCTCTAATTCAGAGTAGGCTCGAGCCCCTCTTGCTTTTTAGACGTTTTGGATTACTTCAGCACTTAATTAGGTTATTAACATAATTTTAAATTTTATACTCACAAAATTAAATTACATAAAAAACAAGGAGATGGCCGACTCTCCATACATTATTCGCCCCAGAGTCGTTGAATAACTGAATAAATAATAATGACTAGAGACCGGACAAAATCGTATTGAAAAATCTTTATTTCGAATACATTAGTGGATCCTACGTATCTAGCGGGGTTATCAAATTGTGTAACGGAAAAGGAAAACATCCGAGTTTCCTTTTAGTAATGGCGACAATTTATGGTTTTATTTAACTGTTTTGTCTTAACCAAAACATTTTTTAATCTAACCTAACGTGCCAGTTTCGACAACACATAGTAATAATTATGTCATTATTACAAAACAAATAATATGTATTACGTCCTATGGTTTACACAATTGATTATTGTAATACTTAATTAGGTCTTTATCTAATTTCAATATTGAAGATCGATTTACAAAATATCTTACTCATAAAATTGATTATGCAAATAGTAGATTAAGTTCTGGCAACTCTATCGTATTTGCTACGTCGTCGTCACGTTCACGTCAGACGATTTCAAGCGTTGCTTGATGCGCATAGAGTATGCACCACGGAGGTATGCACTCTATTCATGCATGCTGTCTCTTTGCTTTTTTCGTTCCTGGCCGGTCACAATTTTATGCAAATGATGGATGAGCGCGTCTTGTTGATCCTTATTGGTTATCGCCTTGATGTTATTATTTAGGGTTCAATTTTAAAATTGATACATCTGTCCGGTCCGATCTCTTCCTCATGCATGAATTCCTGGTAGTCCTTGACCAGAATTTTGAATGCTTTTCAACCATCACATTTTTTTTTTTTTGTTGATAAACTTACAGGTAAAAGTAAATACGTAGATAATATATAGACTATTTATGAAAATAAAAATAAAAAAAACACAACCATCATTGAGTCAATTCGGTGGTTTGATCTGGAGGTTCAGGTCCCGGTGGTGCATTGATTATCGAACTAGGAATCTACCGATCGTAACCTGATCGTCCCACCCAATGAAGGACGTGTGTGTGGTCAAGGTACTCTTACACTGCAGCCTGGTGTTTTCTCTTTGTCCAGTTTAATGAAGCCCCGTGTTTTAGCGCACACCTACTACGCATGTTATGTCTGCAAAGAATATCTCCCATATTTGTCACAGGCAGAATTCGACACTTCGGCTTTGGCCATTAATTCCTTACCAAACGAAAATAAATATAACTTGAAATATAACTTTATTTTATTAATCAACGGAACCCTTTTTACACATGTACAAACACGCGCATGGCAAACAGACCACGCTTTTTTCAGGGTTCTATTTTGTGAAGTCCATTGATTTATTTAACACGTTTTTATTAACTCGCTTTCTTGTCTGTCTGTCTGTTCGTTTGTTTGTCTATACGGGTAAAATTTAGCATACTTGTGTAACCTCGATGACAATACAATATTATGGTACCATGGACCTGGTTTCATGATGGAGCCGGAAGGTGGCCATAGGAGCTCATTAACTACGCAACATAACCTCGTCGTGTTTGGGCTCGTTGGATTTGTCTTGGGAAGTACCTTGGTCATTCGTAATTTCTAGAGTCTCATGATGGAGCTGTAAGGTGGCCATAGAAAATCTTGTACTATACAACATAATCTCGTCGTGTTTGGGATCACCGGATTAGTCGTGGTCGTGACAAGTAACTTTAGTCATCGTTATGCCCAGGTTCTCTTGCAAAGTACACACAGAGGACTTAAACGCAAAAAAAATATTATTAAAATAAAAAAAATATTTTTAGCATACTCGTATGATCGTATCACGTTTTACGTTGGAACGGCCTAAAAAGTATAAATAAGTTTTTTTTATTATTGTGCACATGTACACAATATACACACATACATTAACAACCTAGTTTTAAACAAAAACAAGTTATAATTAAACTCGTAAAAAACTACAAACGAAAAATAAAACATTGAACATATCCGGAACACATTTTGATAAATGTAATATTACCAGGAGCACAGCTAGGAGTGAAAGAGGTGGAAACTATTCCGGAAGGAGCGGTCGAAGGTCAATAACCCTAAACAGCTGATTGCTTGCTAGTGTTGTGCGAATTTAAATTGATTAAATGAAGACCTGGAATTCAATTATCTATTATTAATTAGAATGTGAACTTAGAAGGCTAATACTCTAGCATGTGATTATCTATTATTAATTAGAATGTGAACTTAGAAGGCTAATACTCTAGCATGTGATTATCTATTATTAATTAGAATGTGAACTTAGAAGGCTAATACTCTAGCATGTGATTTGTAGTCAATGTCAGAGTTGGTGCACTTCGGGTTGATACTCCCTTTTAGTTACACGTTGTATAAGAAAATGTTCCATTACCTTCCAGAGCTTTGGTCTGTTCCCACTTGGAGCCTCCGCCGTAGCAGCACACGCACCGTATGTTGTACACTTTGCCGAACCTCTTCGCCTCCATGTATATCTGTCAAACATCAAAATATTCATACAATTACTTGGAATGTGATTCTAAAGACAGACGAAAATGCATTCAAACCCACAAAATGGCAATGCTTTTCAACTGCGCATTCAATAAGACACTAAATTACTTTACTACTTACTTTATTACTAACAATACTCAACCTAGGCTCAGGTAACTATCTACCTTCTAAGACGCCTTATCACAAATCGCTCGTTTGCACATTACATATACATGCACTGCGCGCGCACTCACACACCCCAACATACATTCACTCACACACACTCTCCCCTACACACATACACTTACATAAGTACCTTACACAAACCAACATCTATCTATACATCTACCTTATCACATACAAACACACGTACTCTCGCACACCAAACCGCGTTGACCTCACACCTTCGCTAACCTGTCTGGTCTCCTCACTAACTGTGTAGTATTAGGCATAACCATAATTCACGTAGACTAAATCCTGATTTTAGTAGTATAAAATGTTGGAAGAGCGTGGCATTCCCATCACAAGTGTCTATGACTACTTACTGGGAAGCCTCGACACTGTACTGGTAAGGATTTTTGTAAATAAAGCATTTTTAATTTTTAATTTTACTTAAAATTGCAGTACAACTTGGCTGATTGGTCTAGTACAGTTTGGCCGATAGGTCCTGTAGGCTTTGGATGAAGGGTTTAAGTACAATTTGGACGATTGATCTAATACGGTTTGGCCGATGGGTCCAGCAGGCTCTGGTTGATGGGTTAAGTACAATTTGGCCAATTGATCTAATACAGCTTGGCCGATGGGTCCAGTAGGCTTTGGTTGATAGGTTAAGTACAATTTGGCCGATTGATCTAATACAGCTTGGCCGATGGGTCCAGTAGGCTTTGGTTGATAGGTTAAGTACAATTTGGCCGATTGATCTAATACAGTTTGGCCGATGGGTCCAGTAAGCTTTGGTTGATAGGTTAAGTACAATTTGGCCGATTGATGTAATACAGTTTGGTCGATGTGTCCAGTAGGCTTTGGTTGATAGGTTAAGTACAATTTGGCCGATTGATCTAATAGTTTGGCCGATTGATCTGATAGTTTGGTCGATGGGTCCAGTAGGCTTTGGTTAATGGGTTAAGTACAAATTGGCCGATTTATCTAATACAATTTGGCCGATGGGTCCAGTAGGCTTTGGTTGATAGGTTAAGTACAATTTGGCCGATTGATCTAATACAGTTTGGTCGATGTGTCCAGTAGGCTTTGGTTGATAGGTTAAGTACAATTTGGCCGATTGATCTAATAGTTTGGCCGATTGATCTAATAGTTTGGTCGATGGGTCCAGTAGGCTTTGGTTAATGGGTTAAGTACAAATTGGCCGATTTATCTAATACAATTTGGCCGATAGGTCCAGTAGGCTTTGGTTGATAGGTTAAGTACAATTTGGCCGATTGATCTAATACAGTTTGGTCGATGTGTCCAGTAGGCTTTGGTTGATAGGTTAAGTACAATTTGGCCGATTGATCTAATAGTTTGGCCGATTGATCTAATAGTTTGGTCGATGGGTCCAGTAGGCTTTGGTTAATGGGTTAAGTACAAATTGGCCGATTTATCTAATACAATTTGGCCGATGGGTCCAGTAGGCTTTGGTTGATAGGTTAAGTACAATTTGGCCGATTGATCTAATAGTTTGGCCGATTAATCTAATAGTTTGGTCGATGGGTCCAGTAGGCTTTGGTTAATGGGTTAAGTACAAATTGGCCGAATGATCTAATACAATTTGGCCGATGGGTCCAGTAGGCTTTGGTTGATAGGTTAAGTACAATTTGGCCGATTGATCTAATACAGTTTGGTCGATGGGTCCAGTAGGCTTTGGTTGACAGGTTAAGTACAATTTGGCCGATTGATCTAATACAGTTTGGCCGATCGGTTCAGTAAGCTTTAGTTAATGGGGTACAATTTGAACCAGTACGAATTGGCCCTTTATAGATTGATCGAGTACGAACTGGCCCTTTTTTGTAGATTGGCCCAGTTCAAATTGGCGTAGGGCAAATTGTCACAGTACGGATAGGTCCTTTGTAGATTGACCCAGTGCGGATTAGCCCAGTGCAAATTATCTCACTGCGTATGTATTGACTCAGTGTCAATTAGATTGACGCAGTACGAGTTGGCCATGATCAAATTGGACCAGTGTATATTAGCCCTTACGTACCTGTTGCGCCAGCTCTCTAGTGGGCGCCAATATAAGTCCGATGGGTCCGTCTCCGGGGCTCAGCTCGCGCTGGTCCATTATGTGCACGAGAAGCGGCCACAGGAACGCGGCCGTCTTCCCGGAACCCGTGCGAGCGATACCTGGATAGAAACCATCATCGTCATCAACAGCTCATTATAAAGCAGAAAATGAACAATTTTGTCAATCTTGCAGGACTCCAACCTGCATCTCCTTGGCTATCCGGGCCAGAAACAGGCGCATTACCAATTATGCCACCAACTTTGACTTTGACTTTTTGTTTTACTTTCCTGTGAAAGTATGGGCCTCTCGGTTTAATCTTGAATTTCAACCCTTTATAACTCAGATCTGGCGCCTAGCGATTTTTATCTGTTCCCCAAATTGAAAGAATATTTAAGGGGAAACAGGTACGAAGACGATAACGAGGTGATGGATGCCGTGGAGAGCTTTTTGCAGGACCAAGACAAAACTTTTTTTTTAAAGGGATTGAAGCCTTGGAAAAGCGCTGGACTCGGTGTGTAGAGAGACTCGGAGACTATGTAGAAAAATAAATTATTAAGTTATCAATAGTCATTATATTCTATTTCATTCTCACAGTACAAATACCCTATAAGTTGACCTTAAAACAACCCACACTATAAGTTTTTTTTTTTATAAGTGATTTGCTCACCAATGAGATCTCTTCCAGACAACGCTGCGGGCACGGCGGCGGCCTGAATGGGTGTAGGTTGCGAATATTCAGAACGTCGGATGGCGGCGATCATTTGCTCGTCAAAGCCCATGTGACCGAAACTGGACACTGGCTTCGGCGGGTCTGGGCCTGTTATCTAGAAAAAGCGAGGAAATGACAGTATTGAATGACACTATTGTAATAATAGGGGATATGCACATTTTCCAGATAAACACATAAAAAATATTGTTTCAAATATCTTGCTCAGAAACAAAGTTATAAGGCTTCAAAGTTGAAGGTTAGACAGAGAGGTCCGACGTGACCTGTGACGTCATATGTCACGCGGGCCATACATCAAAAAAACAATTTTACACCTTACCTTGACCCCCAACTTCTTCTTCAACTCCTCGACCTGCTGATGGGTCAACGCCTCGATTTCTTCATGAGGCGTGTAGAAATTCTTCTCGAACGGTTCGTACTCTATCTCTGAGTGGTCAATGGGCGGTAATGGATCGATGAATTTCTTCTTGGGAGGCGCGAGAGGGTTGCCATCTTCATCATACTCTATTTCTTGGTCGGATGCGTCGTCGCCCGCTGTTAGCGGATTGTCTTCCATGTATCTGAGGGGAGGAATATCAAAAATTATCTAATGTTATTTGTATTGTTCAAGGCAAGTGGCCTTTCATAGTAAAGTGGCCGTTCAGGGAAGTGGCCTTAGGTGACCGGATCCTTATTTGTTTGTAATGTTACGATTCTTTAGGAAACATGAGTTCTCTGGATCTACCTTTACATAGAAGGAAAGTCTTTGGAAGTCGCAAAAGCAAATTATAATAACTGCATCAGTTAATTCTACTTACTTAACGTTATTGTATAGTTGACAACGTCGAGCGAATCTGGCATCAAGACAAACCTACAATGGTTTAATGATGCTTTTTATTTAAATTGTATGTATTTATTGTATCATAAATAAATAAATAAAAAAATAATTAAATAAAAAAATCTGTTATAGCATCTGCATTCTAGATTCTAGTTGCATTCTATTCGAATTTTAACTGCACCACCATCGTGATACAGCCTCCAACTCTCGATGGGAACGTAACGACGGGTAATTTGCTTATAATGACCATTACCATTACCATCTAAGCCGAAAAACGTCCACTGAACAGGCCTCCCCTAAAGATATAACTTCCGGTACGTCGTCGCCAGGAAAGAACCTACTTGCTTTAGTTTTGCACTTTTGCGGGCTATGATGGTAACTTTGGTTTGCCTTCAAACCTCATAATTCCTAATCCGATCTCGCAAAGAAACTCCGAGCTCACCCTCTCCATTGCACTTGTGGAAACCTACTTGTAATAGCTTTCTTCGTCATCCATATCGTCGATGTCCCCCCGCGCCCCGCGGCTGCAGTCCGCCCCCTTTGCCGCGTTCTCCTTGCTGGTGACGAGGTCTTTCGCCGCCTGGCGCTCCAGGCCGGCCATGTACGCGTCCAAAGGGTCTTCTTCGTCTTCTTCCGCGCGCTGGTAAATACATTTTGTTTTATTTTAAATTGCAAAGATATCTATAAATCAAAATGTATTCTAAAACAGAAAATGAAATCCATGTTTTATTTGTTGAAATCTGATAGTAAGATTGTTAACCTAAGCTAAAGTTTAACTGTGAACCAAACTTTATGACTTTAAAAAAATACTTTGTAAGGTCTTACTTTTGAGGTGGAGATGGGTAGGACATGACAGGATAGTTGGCTAAATGGTATGACAGCCAACGAACGAAAGAAATCACTGTATGGTAACCATGGTCTGATGGCGTTATCAAATTGTCAGGATCAAACTGAATGCAGATCTTACAGGATCTATAAGGATTAGCGCAACAGAGAAGAGACCTCACCTGTACCATCTTCTTCTTCTTTATTGTGTAGGTTGTAAGGTCAACAACCAACCTCAGAAACCCTTGTCATCATCATCATTGTGTAAGTGTTATAGAGTGTCTTGGCTCATGTAACAACTAGATAGTAGCCGGGACCAACGGCTTAACGTGCCTTCCGAAGCACGGAATCATCTTTCTTTTCGGACAATCAGGTGATTCAGCCTGCAATGTCCTAACCAAACTGGAGTAAGTCTCACTAAGAAATTTTTGCTTAACAGTGTCCCCACTGCGAATCGAACCCGGAACCTCCGTAATAGGCGTCGAAATTGCGACCACAGGCCACGGAGGCTGTTAGAGGCTGAAACCCTTGTGTCAGTATTATAGACCTGCCAACTAAGACCACTGACATGGCTCGTGTGATAGACAACTGCTTCTGTACACAGCAGCCAGAACTCATGGCTTAAACCACAGAATCGTCTTTCTTTTCTGGCAATGAGGTGATTCAGCCTGTCCAATCAAACTGGGGAAACTCTCACAACAATATTTTTCTGAGTTTCCACCAGCATTGAAGCCTGAACCTCTATAATGAGTCGAATGTTTGACCAGTAGGCCACAGAGCCTTTGTATCTATACCTAAAAGTATGGGTTGTAGAATGACTTACCTTAGAACAGGAAGCCTCATTTGTGGGGCTGCCCGGTGCTGGGATGTAGGCCAATGCTGGTGTGGGAGGCTCATCATCTTCATCGAAGTACCTTGCATTAAAAAAAAAGCATAATTAATAATAAAATAATAAACTAAACATTCTAGTTACACAAAAAAAAACATGTAAGAATCCAATGCCTGCTTGCCGGCATGCCAAGAGCTTGTCACCTAATGTATTTGTCTCCGGGAGGGGGAGGGAGTTTAGGGGCGTTGTAGTTTCATTGAAAATGACCTATATTTATAATTATTTATATCTCAAAATAGGGGGGTTTCCAGCATTGCCCCCCACCTGGGAGGGTCCCCCCTCCCCCAGTGGCGTGCGGTCCATAGAGACAGAAAAGCACTGCCTACCCTGTAATTTTGTGTATGTACACACCAATAGTGTTTTGTTTTCCGTGTATTATATTCTGCACTTCTTTGAACGTTTGGAACAACACCGGCTATGTCAATTTTTAATCACCTGGTAAGATACTTGAGGTGGCTAAACTTACATTACATCACTCATTGCATGGAAACACCACTGGTCAACACAATACAGTAACCTAATTCATGAATTTTTTTTGGTAAGTGCTTTTTTATCCTTTTTATACCTGCCTGCCTACCCTGTCCCTAAACCCTGAGCACGCCGCTGCCCTCCCCTCCCCATTACGCTACTAATGCCGCAAATTACTAAAGTATTACCTCTGTTTGTGTTTGTGTGCAATAAAGTATATTTCATTCATTCATTCAAAAAAAGAAAATAATATGCATGCATCCCTGACACACAAAGCTGAAGCTGGAGTGTGATGTATATTATGAGAAGTAAACAGAAGTTGTATTCTTCTTTTTGTGATACTAGCACTACTGGCTTCTTATGTAAAATCAATAATATGCACTTACTCATCTTCAGTCTTGGCGCGCTTCTTGCCCAGCGTGCCCCAGTTGCCGGTGACAGCATTCTGAGTGATAGAAGTCATGGTAGAGTAGCCTTGCTTCGACAGGCCGGTCGTCGGAGGCGGCACGGCGTGCATTGGCGTTGAAGGCGGAGGCACTGCATGGAGGGACACATTCGACGGGTTCCGCTTCGGCATCGTGAACCCAGCGAACCCAAACCCCTTGCCGCCACTCCCGCCAGAGTTGTAACTCATTTTGAGTGGCTTACTTCCCACGAATAAGCAAAATCTAGACGATTTCGATTCTTATCATAACAAACGAGGTTAGGCAGTCGGTATTGCTGTGCAGAGACAAAACTCACAGATTAGATGAATCCTATTTTCTTCACTTAAAACTGCAATGGGCTAATAATGAATAAATTATGCCTTTTTAGTTTTTGCAATAGGATATAAAAACAAAATCTGAATGAGACCAACGCTGGCTGTCATATAAAATTGAATTGTCAATTGACAACTAAACAAAAATGTTGCCATTTGTGAAAAATACGGTGGATTTAGTACAGACGGGCGATTATTTCCGCTAGTTTTTTTTTTTATAAGAACAGTACAAATAATTTTTGAACGCAGCTTGACCAACCTCGCACTATGAATGAATGACATGAATGATTGACGTCGCTTCCTGCCACCACAGACTACCTAGGAGAAACTGACGTTTCTTTCTGCCTGCTTTGCTTGTTGTTTTGGAGAACAGCTCAGGCAGTTTGTAATTTTATTTTATTAGGTACAAGTTCAAACAGAAACATGTATTTCAAGCTTTGTGTGTTTCTCTTCATGCTACTCACTGTGACGAACGTAGAAGCATCTCAAGGGTATGATTTTGGTGACTTCTTGGCTACTGTATTGGGCCTCGGCATCGCTGTAATTGGAATTCTTGCATGTTTGGGCAATTACGCGCGACAGAAAGCGAGAAACGAATTCATATAACACAGATAATGTAAGTATCAATTAGCTGTTACACCGACACATTTTGAGCATTCATAGAGATTTATTTATTTTTTGCTTAGTCATTTTTGTTACTTTAAAATTGCGTTCTGGTTTCAGGTTTTGGAGCACCATCTCGTAAATAATATATTCATGATGATATATTTAATGAATACAATTTTTATACCTAGTTATAAACATACCTATTTCAAAACTTGTTATGCTAAGTCAATGTTTTCTATACTTCAACTGATCAGTATTACATAGGCACAGCACGAATTCAGTAAGGTAAATCTTTACTATGGAATGCCACACTACTGATTTAATAATGTAAATAAAAATCTATCACAAATAAACTGTAGTTTTTCTAATTTATTGTAACCAGCTTTGACGTCGAAAAATGATTTGTAAAAATCTTAATTCGAATAAAAAATATTGACTTTGACTTTGACCACTTTTATTGAAAATCGAGATTGTATATCTGATCACTGTAGGCATTTGTACTAATTAAATAAAAGTATAGCCATCATAATCATGTGTTACCTCAGCAAAATTTTCCTTGTGTAAACATAATTCACCTGAAAGAGATGATACTCATAGGTACCTACTTACTTTGTTAAAATGAGCTGGCAGATACTTTTGTACTACATTAATTTTATTCAATCGAAATAAAATAACATCTTAGTAAATAAATTATAATTAATAAGAAGTAACATAATTTCATTAGTTTGCCCTGCGACAAAGATGACACATAAAATAGAAGTTCATTAGAATAAATTTTTAATTCATTCAAAATTAAAGTTGTCAAACTTATTCACTAACTTGCTTTTCTAAAGTCTTTATTTCTTTGATTATGTCATCTTTTTTGGCCATTTTATCTTTTTGGTCCTTGTCAGGAGATTTGAGTGAACAAGTTTTAATTTTTTCCTCAAGGATTTCTATGTCTCTCAGTTTTTTTCTAAGATTTTTTAGGCGTTTGGCAGGGTCTGTGGAGGTCTGCCCTGAGCTACTGCTCAGGGATGATGATGAGGGGCTAGTGAAGGTGGGTTCTGTTATTTCGCATTTACCAAGCTTGTCAGCTGCTTCTTCCACAGCTGTAAAAAAAGCAAAATCTGTTTAATAAATAATATGTACAAATTAAGTAAGTATCAAAATATAAGCAAGTACATGAAAGGTAAATTCTTTAATAAATAAAAACATACCAGTCTTCTTTTTCTTCTTCTTTTTGTCAACATTCACCAGCAAGCCGGGAATAGGCTGCACCATTCCACTAGGATTCTTCTTGCCTCTCTGGGCTTCTGCAAATTCTGGTGGCATTCCCACTGGGAGACCTGTGTTTTGGCGAGCAGCAAACTGCTTCCCTTTGCTCTCATAAAGAGGTATCTCTTCTTGAGGAACATACCCTTCTTTCACACGACGTGGCTTACGCCATGTGCCATCCGGCCGCTGCGTCGCTGGTATAAACTTGCACCCTGGAATCAAAAGAACAACCTATACTTATTTCTGCTTTTATATAATTAAAGTAGGTACTGCAAAAGAATTTTCTTGAGTAATATTACCACATAGCAGAAAAACAACAAATAACTCGCTAAAGTAATATAAAATGAAGGCAAACTAAAAAACAATTTATTCATGAATCTGTACTGAATGAGAAGTTGAGCGACTGGAAACATAGTAATCAGTGCATGAAAACTGCGTAAGATTTTACGGCACAAATTAGAGAGTTCGATATCATTATCGAAGATTATCAGTATGGAATATAATAAACAACTGATAACTAATTCATATCAACTTTCACGCATTGGCAGTCTTGTTTTGGTAGTATTAAATTAACCAAATGGCCAATAATAACAATAGGTAGAAGTTTCGGTAAATATGTGAAAATAGATACGAGATGAACAATTTTCTGAGCATTTGTTACAAAAACGCTATTCCTTGTTTAAAATAAGAATTTGTAAAGGTGACATACCGTCTGCGTCATGTTCATAGGCGGTTGTAGCCATCATAACATTAGCCAAGGGATCCGGATTTACTTATTTAACAAGATAGATTATTCTTTCAGCTGCTAGCTTCGGAAATATATTTTATTTCCTCGATCTTCGCTATTTTCGTGCCATTTCGGGCACAGGTATTTGGATCACAGATCACTATAATAGTGTACAGATAGGACAGTGATATTTTCAATGTTTCACATTGTTCCGCTTTGGCGCTGGTGTCGCAGATTTTGTTATTTTACTCTGTGGCTCATCGGTAGCCATTTAGTGACGGGTTACGTCTCGGTTATGATTATCAAATCGATCGACTTTCTAGTGTTGTGCCTCTATCCGATTAAGATGGTCCTTTTCTTCATTATAAACAATAGGTAGTGTCAGTAAAATAAAACATGAACTTTTAAATGTTTAAATTTTTTATTTTTTCAATACGTTTTCTTTTGATTCTAATTTTCTCATATTTTTTTAATGCCATTTTCTGTGGTTCATGCATTTTCATAACATATTTTTCTTCAAGATTCCCGTTGAAAATTCTATTTATAGTTTTGCACCAATTATGCACCTGCATCCTAATTATTAAGTTATAAAATTTATTAATTACATCATTGTGATGTTTCTTGCATCCTAACCAAGGTGCGGGCAATTTAATTTTCAAAATATTTTTTATATTTTTTGCCACATTATATGAATGGCAATTCATATTTAAATATGTGTGTACATATTCAGCAGCGACCCTGTACAATATTAAAAAAGTCTCATTAGGGTAGGACAAATTATTGTGTTTTAAATTTTTATACTCCCTATATTCAATATATTTGTGTATGCCAGCCATTTCATTTGTTATGTATGTTTTTATACATGCTTTACAATTAACATATGCTGAAATTTTCCTACACAAATAACCGGCTGTATAGGCCGAACACTGAACTTTAATTTTTTCAGTTAAAACCTGAGCCCCTAAGTTCTTATCGCTCGCTTGTGAAGATGATGTTGGTATGGAAGATGTTAAATGGGAAACATTTTCTTTATTGGACTCTTCCTGTTCAAACAGATAATCCAAACTTATCAACGTTTCTCCAACATCATCTTCACAATTACAGAATCGTGAGTGTGGACTAAGTATATTCGATAATATTAATGCTTTGAAGGAATATATGAATGTGTGTGCATTTGGATTTATATTTCTATAATTGATTGCCCTGATTCGGCCAAAGAAATTTTCAAGGGGATCTTGATTCACATATCGAGGGTAGTAATATTCAACATCATATTCGGTAAATAAAATATTGGTCAATCTTAAAAAACTTTTTAACGTAGTGACCCATCCGTCGAGGCACGGAACACGTACTAAACGGAATTTACCAGCTTTGATAGCCGCTTTACTACAAGTGTCTTTAAATTTAAGATTTTCAATTCTCTGAATGGCTTCTTGCCAAAATTCTTGATGTCGAGAGGTTTTTTTAACTGCACTCCTTAGCTTTCCCCGCTTAGAGCATCCAGGAGAGCCATTTACACTGTCAAATAAATTGTCAAAGAATTCGACAATAGCAGCAGTTGTGGCCATTGTTGACTCTTCTGGAGCCTTCTCCTCTCCCTTCTTCTCTTCTTCTCCTTTTGGATTGTTCTCTTCTCTTCTTCTCTTCTCTTGTTGACTTTGACGCATATCTGAAAATTAAAAATATTTATAAGAATTTATGGATCTATAAGTAAGGTTATACCAATAAAATTAATGGGATGTTGAAATTATTATATTATTGTAAGGAACAAAAGACAAACGAGGCGACGCGCGTCAGAAATCTTTGATTGTAAGGAAGTACAATACTTTTTGTTGGCGAAGATATCCGATTAACTGAAGGGGGTTGATGCCTAAAAATAAATGGATTTACTGTAATTTATCATAACATAACAGGTTTACTTACTTAAAGCATTTGTATATTTTAACATTGCCGCAGTTCGAGCACTAAGGACTTGTGTGGCAGCACTGACTTTCATTTTTTTAATTTTACCAGGTATGACGTGATTTGCAGTCAGTTTAGGCAAAGCTCTCGTGTGTCCTAGTTGACTATCAATGTCAAATACGAACATTATGTCTTTCCAGGAGCCAGTTTTCCCATCAAATAACATATCTTTTGTAAGAAAGTTGTTTCTTATGCTTTTCAAAAGATGAGGTGGATCATAAAATATATTTAAATCCTGTCCAGCTATCTCAATGGTGCCATCTGTAAAAGAAGGACAATATAATGCAATGTTCATATTTTTATGTATGTACTATCACCATCAGAAATAGTCTTACTTACCATCTCGAATCCCTTGAGTATCTCGTGATCGTATAGTATCTTGTCGGATGGTATGGAAAGCAGCTCGAAATGTGGAACCCTGGTCGCACACTAGACCCAGAGGTTTCAAACCAGTCTGAACTACCTGAGCTACAATGTCTTTTAAAATCTTTATTAACTCTGTTGCAGACACTGTCCCTTCGCAAAAGTAATAGGCAAGGGTTTGCCGCCATGGGGAACAAATGCCCCTTATCATGAAAACAAGGGCATGGTCGCAGTATCTTTGTTTTCTTTCTTCTCCTAGTTCTACAAATCCTTCAATGTTATCTTTAGCTTCATTGAATGTCAAGTGAGGGCTTAATGCAAGCTCATCAAATGTTATGCTGCACAGCCTTTTTTTTCTATCCCAGCTTTTTGTGACTTCTTTTACATACTTAAATACTTTCGCATTAATACCAGGCTCAAAAGAAATCTTTTCAGATAGTCTACTTAGAGTTCTTTTACTGGGAAGTGCAAACATCTTTTCTAATAATTTATAGCCCTTCGGGCTCTGTTTCATTAATGTGAGGGCTAGTAACTTTTCTTCCATCTCGAACCTTCTTGCCATTTTATTTTTCCTCACCAGTTTCAACTGCATGATCAGCAGTGTTTTGGCTTGTTTGGTTAAGGAATCAAAATTTTCTAAGAACTCTGGATTTTCAATAAGTTTTTGGGCGTCATTTAGTCTTTGTATACCAGATTTCCCTAAACTGTCGACCGAGATTTGTTTTGCTTCTCTGATGAACTTTCGTTTTTTAGAGCTTAATCTCTTTGTTATTGATGAAGCTGAAGGAAAATAACAAGTTGGTTAAGTTTTATAAGGTTTTACATAAAAATAGGTATAAATACATATTTACTGTAGGTACAAATTGTTTCATAGAGGACTAACAAACCTTTCCGATTCTGTGTGGACTTGGGTAATGCCATTGGTTTATCTGTTTCACCATAAAAACCTGATGGAAATGCAGATGAGCATGATGAATGTGCAAGATCTTGGACATGTTTGCAATTATCTGAAATACAATACAATCATTTATAGAAGCAAACTCATTCACAACTATAGGCTTTGGGGTACTTTGAAACGCGTAAAAACCAGGGATTGGAAACCGGTTTATTTTTCAACTTTATTCTTCAGCTTTGTCGGCATGATTAATATGTATATCCATGCCAAATTACAGCCTTCTAGTACTAAGAGTCTCTGAGCTAAGCCGCGGACGGACAGACAGACAGATAGACGGACATACCGAAACTATAAGCGTTCCTTTTTTACTACGGAACCCTAAAAAGTGGGGGTTATGCAGAATAAAAAAAAATCGGTTAAAATTGTTCTGTCTTTTTCCATCAGTAACAAATAGACAGCTGTAACACGGGGAGGGGTGGTTTAAAAAAATAAAATAAAAATAACTTCCCCCGACTTCTCTCTACCTGATATAAATCTAGTGGCTCTGTGAGCTGTAGACCTTGCGAGTCTGTATATCTTTTCATATTTATTTTGATTTTTTCTCCACAAACATCCCCGAACCCTTGTTTTTTTTTTTATTAATAAATTTTTAAGCTTATTTTATTTATTGTAATTGATTGAGACATGTGACCTGTAGAGGAAAACAGCTTCAGCGGTAGACCTTATAAGCTCGCAACCCCCATAACTCCGTATTTTTTTAAAATTTACAAAAACTGACTCGACAAAAAAAATGTTTAATTTATCGAACCTGCTCATAAAATTTCACGAGAATCGGTTGAGAAACGCGACCTGTACAGTGGAAAAAAGAGATGGACAGACAGATAGACTTATAAAAGCAATTTTGGCCAAGCTGAAACAGAGACGCTTCGCTCGCTCGGTCTATAAAAAAGGGAGGGTTATTGAAATTTTCTCTTTTTTTCCATATTATTATAGTGCCCCAAAGGCTACACTCCAACCGATACTTAAGTATTATATGTAAATAATTACCTGCTTGAAATAACAATGTTTCAGCCACATCTTTAGGATTATCCTCTTTTTGATGATAGTTATGTTCAGCCGGAACTTGATATTCTGAAAGTATACATCTTAAATTAGTACAGGGTTGAATTAGGGCAGTCAGGCTGCAGTTGACCACGCAGACCCAGTATGGATTGGTTGACTTCTATGTGAGATCAACATCATCAACGGCCCGTTACAGTCCACTGCTGGACTGTGAGCCTCCTCCACTTAAGTGGAGGGTTTTGCCATAATCTCCAAGCTTGGCAGGCGTGTTGGAGATCGCAGATTAAAAGGTTACTGAATCAGAGAGCGCTGCTGCCCGTTCCCTGTTCAATGTGTAGTCCCTAAGTCGCCTTTTACACCCACGGGAAGAGTAGGGATTGGTGGCAAATGTATTCTACTCTGGAGTACCACGAAGTTAGTCGCAAAACGCGCAGAGCTGATGAACTTAAACTAAATCTATCTACATACTTGCCTATAATATCTACAATGAATTTAATGCGAATGATGCTGACTATGATTTACTTCGTGTGTTTGATATGAAAATATTTTTCTTAATTTTATTATGTTTCTTTTAAAGTAGTGATAAACAAGTACACGAAGAGACCAAAAAAGTACTCGAGTACATGTTCGAGTCCTTCGACTCGAGTTTTGATTAGATTCTTATTTTGACGAGTACTAAAATACTCAAACCAAAAATAGCTGACTCGGCACATCACTACTTCACTGGTGTGTGCAGGTTTCTTCATGATGATTTCCTTCACCAAAAGAGCGTTAAATAATTTTACATATGAATTCGAAACTCGATAACAGATTGGCTAAGCTCGAACCGGCGCCTCCCAGACAGGGGGCAACAGCCCTAACCACAAGGCCACCGACGCTCATTAAGATACTTAAGTATTATATGTTAATAATTACCTGCTTTTTGAGTTATTATCAATGCATTGGGTTCAGCCACATCATCAGGATCATTTTCTTCTTGAAGATAATTATGTTCAGCCAGAACTTGATATTCTGAAAGTAAACATCATAATTAGTACAGTCAACAGAAGCTACTGAAGAATATGGATAATTGGATGTACCTACATACCTTCTGAACTTAAAGGTATTCCATGAGCTATTTCTTTGGAAGAAAATAGACAGGGATACGAGAAGCGGATTCTTCGACCCTCTTCATCGAATTGGGTTCTGTCAAAGTGTTGTTGACAAACTCGTTTTCTCAGTAACTGCTCTTTTGTAAGACCAATCAGTAAAGGATTAGTCGGGACAAGAAAAGACATCCACAAATTTCGTAATTGATCGTCCTTGGGCACACTAAATAAGCGGTGAGAATCACTAGTTGCATTGCAACCCCCTACACAGCACTTTAGCGGCGGCGGCGGCATGGCGAAATAAATGTCCATGCAATCGTATCGTAGGCACTATCGTTTCAAACGAACGAGGCGAACGAGGAGAATCAGGTATCTCAACTCAAGCAAAATATGCGAGGAGAACACCGACACGGTAACTCTCGAACTTCGACTCGTGCGCAATTTGAAAAAGTTACTCCAACTCTGTTGTGGCAATTTGACAGCTGTCTGAGGGAAAACATGGCGCCGGTTTTTTTTTTTTTTTTTTTGGCGACTGCAGCGCCAGAACGGATTGATTGGAACTAAGGCTGTCACAGGCGTGATTTGGATTTGACAAAAAGTGAGTGAGTGAGTTGAATGGTATTCAAGCGAACGAATGAATGTTTTAGGATAGCGTACACAATCATACCTATATAGTATCGGAATTTACCGGTTATAGTTGGGTTACTGTAGCATGAGCTCTGACAGAATAAAATTTTAAAAACTTTTTAATATTATTTCGTTTATTTATTTATTAAGTAAAATCACATACTGTTTAATGATAAGAGTAAGTAACTTTATTTTTAATTATTAGCTATTATGGTTTTTAAACAATATTATAGAAAAAAGTTGTTAACGTCGTATGAAGAACTTTGAAGCTGTCAGAACTCATCCAATCTAGACGTGAAGCCATTTAAAAAAAAAAAAAAAAAAACTATAATTCTTCAAACAACCAAATTTTTTTTTTTTTGGCATGGTGCGGTTTGCACATCGCCACAGTCATTTTGTTAAAAAGGAGGAAACGTATAATGTATTATAAATATTGAATTAGGATCGGAATTTGGATAGGTTTCAGAAGGGATTATTATAGGAAAATAAACAGTAGGAAAAGAGGAAATATTATACATAAGATTTAGATAGATAAACAGAAGTTGATAATATATTACTTAGCAACAATGTACACAAAATATTAAATGCTAATATTATTAATAATTATAAAACTACTTATAGATTTATATATTACAGGATCGTTAGTAGCCAGTAGGACAGGAACTGATGTAGGAAAAGGAATTTTGTAGGACAATAAATCATTATAGAAAGAAATATAGTCAAGTAACGGACAGGCAAAAAATATATGGTTTAAATCACCAACCTCGCCACACTCACACAAGTCATCACGAGCTATGTTGATTCTGGCGAGGTGAACCGGCGTACAAGCATGGCCCAGTCTCATACGTATAATAATACTAGTGACTCGCTTGACAAACCTTAATTTAGAAAACCAGGGCTTAGAAGGTATAGAAGGTTGAATTTTCGCGTAAAATTTGCCTTTTCGTTGAATACTCTCTGTCCACATCTGACTCCAGGAGTTTCGAAGGTCAGATGTGGGCAGGCAGGCCAGATCATGACAATAGTTCATGTATGGATGCATATCACCACACACAACAGCCTCATTTGCCAGTCTATCAGCTTTAATATTACCACTGATACCACTATGTCCTGGTACCCATGCGAAGGAAATTATAACTCCACGTTTAAAACATTCATGTAATATCTGTCGGGTTTTCAATATTATGGGAAAAATAACTCTAAAATTAAAAGGAAATTTTGATAAAGCTTGCAGGGAACTCATTGAATCAGTGAAGATTACACTCTTTTGGAGCTGTGCTATTCGGATATATTCTACAGCTTTATATAAGCCAAAGCACTCACCAGTGAACACCGATGATTCCGGAGGAAGTTTTACTTGTTGATATGTTTTGTATTGGGAATGGTAAATCCCTACACCCACATGACCAGAAGCTGAATGTTTAGAGGCGTCAGTGAAAATATAATGATAATTATCCCAGTTTCTGTCTCTTAAATAATTGAAAGTGACATTGTTATTCGGATCATCTCTGATTATACCTAAATTTAAGACGATTTCAGGAGTATGAATTAAAGAACCAAAAGAGTTGCAAAACAAAGCGTGTTTAGAATACCTATAAGTAGGAGCTTGAATGTTTGAGAACTTCTGAAAACTTTTTATAAGGCATGGAACCGATTTGTGCGTCCAGTAACTTGATGAGTTAATGCAGTCTGAAAGTAATTTGAGCTTAGAATGAAGGGGATGACTAGAAAGCTGTAGTGCACGAAATAAAAATTTATCCGCTAAATATTGGCGGCGTAGTTGTAAGGGAGGCTCACCACATTCAACTTGTAATGCATTAATTGGACTCGACTTCATGGCACCTGTAATTAATCTCATAGCTTTTGACTGAATACTATCTAGTTTTTTTTAAAATGTTGCGCTACCTGGTTCTAGTAAAAAGGTTCCATAATCTAATACACTACGAATTAAAGCATTGTAAATCAGTTTCATACAAAAAGGGTGAGCACCCCACCAAGCACCTGAAAGACTCCTCAGCATGTTTAATAAACGCTCACATTTAGCATAAATATATTCACAGTGAGGCACACCTGTTAGTTTGGAGTCTAGTAAAACACCTAAAAATTTTGCCTTATCATTAACAGGAATTTTTATATTATTATAATACACGGAAAATGGAGGAGGAAGTCTCTTCCTAGAAAATAACACTGCGCTACTTTTCGATGGCGATAAATCAAATCCATTTCTATCCAACCATTTTTTTAAATGTTTTAAAGAGGTAGTTAAAGAAGAAGTGGCACTTTCAACAGAGCTATTAGTGCAGTATACTAACAAATCGTCAGCATACTGGAGAATACTCACATTATCGTCCAACAATGTCTCGAGGTCAAAGGTATAAATATTAAACAATATCGGACTTAAAACAGAACCCTGTGGCAGGCCCTTCCATACCAATCTGGTTTCTTCTTTGCCATCATCCAGGAATAAATGGATACGCCTCTCATATAAAATATTCATAATGAAGTTAGATAAAATAATAGGAATGTTTAAAAATTCCATTTTCTTCTTTAGCACACTCAAAACAACATTGTCATAAGCAGCGTTTATGTCAAGAAATGCTGCAACCACAGATTTATTAAAAGAGAACGCTAATCTTATATCGGTCACAAATATACTAATGCTGTCTATTGTACTCCTGGCTCGTCTAAACCCAAACTGATTTCGGCCTAACAAATCCCCACTCTCCACAAACCACTCCAGACGATTTTTTACCAGAAGTTCGGCAATTTTCATCAGAACTGATGAGAGAGCGATAGGTCTATACGACGAAGGATCGGATGAATCTTTTTGGGGTTTCAAAATTGGGATAATTTCTTGGGATTTCCAAGATGAAGGAATATTGCCTGATAATAAAATTGAATTAATAAGTTGGAGGAAATAAGAGAGAGAATCATCACTAAGGTGGGAAAGAAAAGAATAAGGGATCCCATCTAACCCCGGAGCAGAATCTTTGACTTTGGCCAAGACGCCCTTTAATTCAGCTAAAGAAAAAGGGCGATTGAGATCTTCAGGGTCGTCTAATATAAAAGGAATAGTGCTATGTAATAATATATTTTCTGGAACTGAAGGTGGCGCTAAATTATTTAAGAATTTATCAGCCAAAGCAGAAGGGATTAGACGAGGAGTAGAGTCTTTAAAAGCGGATCGAAATCTTCTTATGTTCCGCCACACTTCAGAAGGGTGCACGTCAGGAGATAAGGACAGACAAAAGGCCCGCCAACTGTCAAACTTTTTCTTTTTGAATAGTTTACTAGTGTTTGTAATAGCCTCAGAAAGTTTAATAAAATTTTCCTCAGAACCACATTCATTGTAAATTAATTCTATTTCTTTTCTACTTCTTACAGCCTCAGTACATTCGCTATCCCACCAAGGTGGGGATGGAATGCAATTACTGCCCCTACCCTTCTGAGGAAAAACTTCATCAGCAGTTTCAATAAAAGCCTTAGCTAGCTATGAAGCACAGAGATATAATTCTACGTTCTAATCTTATTTATTTATTTAACAATTTATTGTACACAATAATAACAAAAATAGAAATACATTTGAAAAAACGACACAACAGGCCTGCTTATTTCTAGAGAAATATCTTCCAGCAGACCTAATCTTCTATTAAACAGATGCCAATCAGGGTCGTTTAATTTATATTTAAGTCTTGGTGGTCGCTTCTGAACCGCACTAGGAGAAAGGGGGAATTCTATCAAAATCGGATGATGATCACTACCAAAGGTTGTTGACAAAGTTTGCCAAGTTACTGAAGACGCTTGACTGGGAGTACATAAACTAAGGTCAGGAGCACTTTTACCTTCATTAGGACCAGTGCGTCGTGTTGGAGAGCCATCATTAAGAAGACAAATATTATAAGTATCTAATAAATCCAATACTATAGACCCATAATGGTTTGAAGTGGAACTGCCCCAAGATTGATGTTGGGCATTAAAGTCTCCTAGAATCACATATGGTTTAGGGAGTGATGCAATTATATTACTAACTTCTTCAAAAATATCAACAGTGGGATGAGCAATATATAAAGATACAAAACAAATATTATGAACTATAGCAGCAATTATAGACAGATCATCATTGTGTGAAGGAATAGGGTGAATAGTAAAGGCAGTGGGGTGCCTTATTAGTAAAGCAACACCGCCATAGCCATCAAAACGATCCTCTCTGAGGCATGTATAGCCAGGTCCTGGATAGCAAAAATAAAAGGTTTATATTTATTTATAAAAAAAAAATATCAGATTTTTTTGAAAATGCGCTTCTACAGTTCCACTGTAGGGCGTTGGACCGACTGTCCATTATTAATATTTATTAGTTTAGAAATTGATTCACAGTTGTTAGCATCGTTGGACGGTGAGTTCATGTTTACATTTAAATTTTTTATGAGGGCCAAAATAAGATCTTTAACCGAAGAATTGAAATTGGTAGATTCGTTACTATCATTTTGAAAATTGAGAGCGCATCCATCAACGGGATTGGACATACTGTAATCTTTAGTTAATTCATTATGAGCAGCAACATCATACCCTTTGGATATAATATTATGTGGGGAACGGGGTTTTAAAAATACAGTTTTTTTATATGAACTATTTGTGTACTGTTTAGTATTAGAAACATTCTGTTGTGTCTTTGGAAAGTCATTAGTAGTAGAAGTAGTCAGAAGAGCATCTGCATAGGACCTTTTCAACACTGGTGCATGTTGTTTGGAGGCTTCTTGATATGAGAGGCAGCTTTTAGCCATTGTTTCTTTAATGGTTTTCTGCCTTTCATATTCAGGACACCTTTTACTATTTGCATAATGGTAACCATTGCATAGGAAACAACAAGAATTTTCTTCATTTAATGAACAATTTATCCCTTCGTGAGTATCTTGACCGCACTTGAAACATCTTGGATTTCTGGCTCTACACAAATCCTTAACGTGGCCAAACCTACAGCATATGTAGCATTGGATTGTAGGGAATATATACAAATCAACAGGTAAGGCGGAATAGCAAAGAAATATCCGTTTAGGCAAAACCTGTCCGTCATTTAAGTTCAGAGATGTCATTACTAGTTACTTTCCTTTTCAGGCGTCTTACCTTTAATACAGGACCACAACCAATTGGAACACCAATGTTTTCTATAATTTCTTCCTCCGACCAATCAGCCGGGACGCCACGTACAATACCCATACGGGTTACATTAAAAGATGGGATGAAAGCTTTATAGTTGCCTGCTTCTAGCAATGGACTGTTGATAAAATTGTTTGCATCTTGGTAATGCGAGAAAGCTAAAGAAACCTTGTTTCGTCCAATCCGCTTCAAACTGCCATTCACAATATTATTAAATTTATTAGTTTTGAGAAACTTCCCAAAAGATATGGGGTGAAGGGTAATACCATCGTTCGAGGCTTGTTGAACTCTTTGCACATGTACAACATATGGCGAAGAGTCACAAGACTGATATGAATGCCTAGCAAGTGAGGGCTGTTGTGGTAAATTTTTAGTTTGAGTCTTGTTATTTGTAATAATTTTATCATCATGCTTTGGCCTAGGGTGAGTCGAACATATATTTTCTTCCGAAGAACCTTGAAAGACGTTTTCAAGACATTGACAGTCGTTTTCATGAAGTGCTTTACCTTTGCGAGTTCGGCTACGTTTTTTATTGCAAGTTTTGCATACAATTCTTGAACAAACACGTTTACGAGAGTTTGACTTTGCTACGTCGTTTGACGAACAGTCTGTCGCGGAACCATCAGTTTCCATCCTATCATTGTACTCATTTGCTACTGTCACATGATAACCAACTGTGGGAACTGTGTTATGAGAAGATGGAGAACTTGTCCCACCAGGATCTGTCCCTCCGGGATCACCCGGGGGCATCATCATGGAAATAGAAAAGATAAAAACTTACCAATGATAAATTGTGATATTTACACTAAGGAAAACTACAAAATATATACAAAACTACAACTAAGCACTAATATTATACAAATAATATATTAAATAACTGAAAATCTTCCCGGAAACCAATAAAATTAAATAATTTTCACAAATGCAAAATATTTTCGACCGCCACGAACGTTTCCCGCGCTTTTTTTTTGATAATTCCTTTTTTCGCCTGTCCAGAAAGGAGGAAATAAAAAAAATAAAAAAAAATTGCTGATTCCAACCCTGCGTCAAATCAAATCTCTATGGTAGGTAGGAGGTAAATAGAATATTTTGTAAATTCGGAGCGGAGTGTTTCTCATTCGTTTGTTTTTATTAAACTTAAATTAGTGTAACTTAATTTTATTAACTATGCCAAAACGAATGCGAAGAAGACTATTAACACCAGGCAGGAAAAAGATCAATGCTGCTAAACGAAGCGTGAAATATGACACAGTTAAAGGTAGGACAATTTCATATGCTATGTAGTGACATTTTTCTAAACAGATTCCAAACAAATTTCTAGCTTATATAATAATTTTTAGAAGACAACGAAGTGTCGACACCTCGTGGCCGCCTTAAGGGAGCTTTAAAGGACGCTTTAGAGCCTGGCGGCGACGAATCTGATGCTTCCGGAAGCCTATTGACTCCTGTAAAAAGGTAAGGGTAAAACTGTACTTTATTAGCCCTCGATATTGCACTTTTGGTGAGGAAGGTTAGTTTTCAAGATATTTGAGGTTATGTCTGGGGACATTAGGCATACATTTCAGAGTGGGAGGCTAAGGGGGACCTCCCTCAAACCCATACATTAGGTGACAAGCTCTTGGCATGCCTGCAAGCAGTCATGGGTGGTCACAAGATAATCTAACCCCGAAGGCTCGCTTCTCTCGCCTAGCTCTTCCGCCATCCCCTTCTCTAACCTAATGTTGGGGTGCCCCAAACTCCCGTGCTTGCTACGCTCGCACCCGCCCTGGCTGGTCTCTATCATAGCAAGAGCGAGTTTGCAAGCTTTTTATGTTAGAAAATAATAGTTATTTTGATTAGGTATTTACTAAATATATAGTGGCTATTCCAATAAGATATATTCTACTTGGCTGTATGTACATAGTGAAACTTACTATCCACAAAAAAAAAAATGCTCTATAAAACAAAATTTATTGATTTTCAATAAAAAAAAATCTCGATAACTATAAGCTTCCAAAACTTGAAACTTTGCACAAATGTTCCATAAATATAGATCTCTTTACGAAAAATTACGAACCCCCAAAGCGTGGGCTAATAATGTACAGTTTAGCCTAGTGTAGTAGTTTAATAAATGGTATAGTTCTATTATTTGGATTATTTTAGTTATTTTTTATTAAAAGAAAATTTTGTTGGTTAACTATCAGTAAGAACTATACCAATCTCAGAGCAACAAAAGACGATCGCTTCGCTTGAGGCGACGCGCGTCGTAAATCTTTGATACCATTACCAATACTCATTTGCTGGCTAGTTCTTCTCCACAGAGTTCGCACGTTGTCGAACTCACCCAAAAAAATACACTTAATGATGAAACTAAAGGATGTAACATTCAAAAGTTAACACTATTCATTTTATTTTTATGATTTTATTTTTCTGCCTGAATGCCCCTTATTCAGGAAAGCACAAGTAGAGAGTACACCAGAATCATCATCAGAAGAGGAAGACAGACCACGTGGACGTCACCAATCTCCGCAGCGCTATGTGCTCAAACTTTTTGACCGAAGTGTCGACTTGTCACAATTTGAAGAGGATTCACCACTTTATCCAATATGTCGAGCCTGGATTGCAAACCAACCAAGGATGAATTATAAAAAATTTGGGTAAGTTTAGACTTATCATTAGTTATTGTTAGTGACTTTTATTATTAAAAAGTAAAAATATAAACAATTATTATTATTATAAAAACAGGCAGTATGCTGTAAGATGACATCTTTTCCTTAATATCCTCCATTTTGTTTAGCAAAAAGAAATACAGACCTCCCCGCCGCACAGAAGATAGTGTGGACTTGCCGGGACCAATGGGGCTGCCCATCAGCAGGATTCCTGAGCTGCTTCCGGAGCAACAAGAACGGTGCAAAGACAATATAAACCTTGATTATGTAAGTCACTAAAAATATTAAATTAGTGGTCCCAGGTTTTATTTGTGTGTACTAAGCAGCAGAATTTAATGGAGGCCACAAATAGTGCAGTTGAAGTGGCTAAGTTCTGGGCCAGAAGGATTTAATTTGTCATCAACACGCAAAGAAGATAACTGACTTGTCAAATCATACATACATGAAGTCATGCTTAAATCCCAAAGGGGTGAGCAGAGTTTTACTTGACTCCCGAGGAGTACAAAGTCCTGAGGAGTCTTGGGTTAAGATTCTGCATATACACACCTAAGGGAAGATACACTGATTTTTGTGTTTTAAATCATTTTCATTTTATTAATCCTCTAAGCAAAGCAAGCAAGGCGTGACGTCACGGCATTATTAATCGTCAAGTCTGTCCCCGTTGTATTACCACTTTGGTAGAAATAGCGATTAGCTCTGTCAAAAAAATAAATGATCTGTAGTAAAAAATGTATAGGAGTAATACAGAATGATCTCTTTTCTAAAATTATTTTACATAGTCAATTAATTAAAATTTTCGTAATTTAATTTATATTATTCTTTGACACTAGTCCGAGGCCGAGGCACCGTCTCGAGAACAATTGCTGGGCGGGCACTGCGCGCGCTGGGTGCGTGTGCGCAGCGCGTGGCTTGAGCAGGCGACCGCCGTGGAGGCGCGCTACGAGGCCACGCAACAACTACTCAACAAGATCAACGTCAAGTTAGTATTGTCCTCAACCCTGCTATGGATCAATATCGTTTTGCGAAAGTAGTGGTGGATATTTACATTGCGGCTGTGTGCAGCATTTGCACAGTGAGTGAGAGAGACGAAGATACTTTCAAAATGCTGCTTGTAAAGATGCCACAGGAAGTGGCAATGATTGACTGTGTTACCAATTATTCCATGCTCATTTTACAAGTTTTTATATTATTCCTTTCATCAGCATCCCAACTGAAAAAAAAAAACGCAATAATACAGCCATGCGCACCCCCACCCGCCTCGGTAGGTGGCCGCATACGTTCGAGGAATTTGCTAACAGCGCACCTACGACGTAGGGGCCGCATAGTCACATTAGGAAATTATTGCACCTACGAGGCGGGTTTACCCGCACGGCAGTCTTAGCACGCTCCACCCACGTAGTAGGAGCATAGCAGACGTCGTGTCTTCAAGAGATTTTGCAAAATTTACATTACTTAAAAAGTATGTGTCGGATCAATTCCTAAGTTTAACTTTTTTATCAAATAATAACTTTTCTTTGTTTCAGCGCCATCTAATGTCGAGATAGCAACTGCATTTTTTCTATTTAATTTATCATTTTAATCAAGCTACTTAGTGTAAGGACAGTATTTGATTGGACCATCAATCTAAAATCATTGATTCATTGTAAAATATTTAAAATTGTCTACTGATTTTATTTTATACTGTGTACAAACAATATTTGATTTCTTACTTGGTTCCTTATTAATCACAAATCATTGATTTTTGTATGAATATTTAGATTGGCCTAATGAAACAGTTTGTAAAATTTTATTTTGATAGGAATTTATTTGCATAAATATATCTATGACTAAGCACTTTTTCGTTTCTTTCTCTTGACAATGTCTTTCAATTGTGGACATTGAGATTTTTTGTGCCCCTTTTCCCTGCAGTGGAAGCAAGACTGAAAAATAAACATATAACATTAATACAATACTCATATATTTTAACCTTCTGATTGGTACTTCAAAAACTTACAATCTTTTTACAGCATGAAAAACATTATTGTTTTGATAAAGATGGAAAACGACAGGCTAGTTTTAAATGCGCAAATGACTTGGCTGGTTTGTCATTATTACATTTTTTTAATCAATCTTAGGCTATGCACTCAAAAACTAAGTCCATGTTAAGTACACAAATAAGATAAGATCAAATAAAGGTCGGGCCATACTTATCGACGGCGATAGACGGTTTGCCTATACAAAACGCGCGCGAAGTATGGAAATCCTTTCGCATCATTCTGGTGTCTGGGGTGGCACTAATAAGACCTTTATGCTTGAACTCGAGCGAGCTCAAAGAATGATATTAAAAATAGCGCTGTCTAAACCTAGATTATTCCCAACAGAAAGTCTATTCCAAGAAGCAAAGGTGCTGTCAGTCAGGAAGCTATATGTTAGACAACCATCCTACACATGCGTCAATTATTCCTTCTGTTCTCAGAGAAAAGTCTGGCACCAGAAGGCACTTTGATATATGCGAGGTAAATCCTGTTAAAAGCGCTTTCGCTCAAAAATTTTTTGCCTTCAGAGGTGGTAAACTATATAATAAGGCCAATAAACTTTTAAGCATTTGCAATCTTTCGAAAGTTGAATGTAAAAGGAAAGTTACAGAGTGGCTTTTAAGCCTAACCTACGAAGACACAGAGGCCCTTCTAAATATCATATCTTAGTTATACATACGCACATACACAACTTCATCTCTGTGGGACTGGCCTCCCTACCTATCCCTATCTCTCAAACACACATACAAACATACATACATACATGGAGGAATTGTTGACTGGTCAGTGGACAATATAATGCTAGGTATTGTATTGTGCAAAACCCGATCCCGAGACTTAATCGTTGTAGGGCTGACCACTCAACAATTCCTCTCCCATGTACATACACCCAAACACACCCTTACGCACTTGCAACCGATGGGAGGGAGAGAGGCTAGTGGTTTTCCGATGCCGAGTATTTATATATGCGTAGGTCTAGCCTCCCCCTCTTTCATCTCATCCCACAAACACACACACATCCCCCCTTACTCACAAACCCCCACACTCACACACACAACACAAATGCGCACTCCGTGACGTGACTGATATAAGTAGCCTTATTTTATTTCATTTTAATTATATATATGTATCTATGTTTAGTATATTTATTTGTGTATTTTATATTTATATTTATTTTTTCTTTGGTTTCATTTACCTTTTTCGTTCTGCCTATATCTAATCAAGCAAATCAATTATAAAGACAACAAAATAGCTCGATCTGCAAACAAATTGATTTTTCCGAGAGAGGGGAGCCAGGGACTCATAGCACGTGGTTTCCTAGTTTGAGTCCCTGACTCTCACAATCAGTAACTACCGTTTGAACTTGTATTGTTATATAAGGTTCCTGTTCCAATGTTACCTAACTATACTGTTGTGGGAGCGAAATAAAGGTTTTTATTTATTTATTTATTTTATTTATATCGTATGCACAATATTGCGCAGCGCAAGTCATTGAACTAATTTAAATAAAAAACTTTGTAAATTCGCCGCGTCCGATGCGAAAGGATTTCCATACTTAGCGCGCGTTTTGTATAGGCAAACCGTCGATAAGTGTGGCCCGACCCTAACACATTATATTTAACAGCCTCCGTGGCCGAGTGGTCGAAATGTCGACGCTATTACGGAGGTTCCGGGTTCGATTACCCCTTTTTGATTCGATTCGATTGACTTTCCTCAGTTCGGTTAGGATATTGCAGGCTGAATCACCTGATTGTCCGAAAAGAAAGATGATTCCGTGCTTCGGAAGGCACGTTAAGCCGTCAGTCGGCTACTATCTAGTCATTACACGAGCCATGTCAGTGGCCTTTGGCGGCTCTATAACACTGACACCAGGGGGCCGTTTCACGAAGCTACAAGTTACAAGTACAATTCGATGTACATTGCGTAGATAGTGAGTTTAAAACGATAAGGCCTTACAGTTTAGACGAATTAACTACGCAATGATTATCAAATTGTAACTTGTTACTAGTAAATTGTTGCTTCGTGAAACGGGGCCCAGGGTTTGTGAGGTCGGTTGTCGACCTTGCAACCCACACGATGATGATGATGATGACTGAATAATTTGTAAATAGTCAAATAAAACTATAAACTGACCTGCGACTCAATTATAGCTCCACACGCGTGCTTGTCAAGTGCGCAGCGGCCGCAAGTGTCACAGTGTCTGAAGGTGGGCTTCACACACCGCTCGCACTTATTACAGTGTCTATACGTCGTCCCGTTCTTGCTGGAGCACGCGCGGCACCTGCCGCAGTGAGCGTTGCTAGTCGACACCCAGAATTTGCATTTGTCGCAAAACTTGTAGTTGCTGTCGTTGGACAAATCAATGGTCTTAAATGGTAGGTTTGTGAAGAATCGAACCGGAGACCCTTGTTTGCGACCTTTCTTGCCATTCTGGAATTTCTTGTGGTTTTCGTATTCAACCTGGAATGAATGTTGTAAAAAATTAAGTAAGCTAATAATAATAATTAACCCTTTAATTCCGAATTTAAAATACAGTTTCAAAATAATTTAAATAATATCTCTCAATTCAGTATGCCTCTTGGCAAAGGCCTCCTCCAACTCTTGGAAAAGGCCTGCCCAAGACCGACAACAATGGAAAGATTTGGAGTAAGCTAATAGCTTAAGGCTGGTTTTACAGCTAGGCGTGTGGCCGGCGCAGGCGACACGCGCGCGTGTTCAAACGCACTAGATAGTATGTACCGTTTTATAGCAACGCCGGCCGGCCTGCGCAGGCCGCACGCGCGCGTGCCAAGCTCTTCGGCTGTCTAGTCATTGTTACAGAGCGACGCCGGCCGCACGCGCCGGTCAGTACGATCGACAATCAACAACGACCACATAGATACGGGGCGTCTCATCGACGAAGTTCGCCTCAGGAGATGCCTGTGGGATTCGTCTGATGCAAATTATAAAAATAAGGACGCGAAAAATAAGGCGTGGGAGGAGATTGGTATAGAATTATTACAAGAAAATTATACGACTCTAAAAGGTAAAAAATATTTAATAAAACATGTTATATAATATTTAATAAGCAAAATATTTAATAAGACATAAGGTAATTATCACTATCACAGATATTTTAATAATTTGATAGGTACTTACTTTTGCGAAGCGTAGGTAGGTTAGGTGCTTACCTACTTGTTACTACCTATCTACTCGAAAAAATAAAAAAATTGTTGGTACATACCTACTCAAAAGAATAGGTGGAAAATAATTTATTAATAAAATCGAGCCTGTAGGCGTCTTTTGAAATCTTATACGACATCGCTGCTGCACTCTTTTTCATTAAAAAAATAAATAGCTAAAACAGTATACGTTTGCCCTGATGACGACCGTACACTGCATTGACGCGCGCGCGATACAAATGTCGTTGCACAGCAACCCGGCGTGTGGCCGGCGCCGGCCACACGCCTAGCTGTAAAACCAGCCTTAAGCTATAGAAGTGAATGCTAAAATATTAATTCTGTCCGATCCTGTCGATCCCATTCAGTCTGCTGTTGAGTTAGCCATTGCCAATAGAGTACATTCCACAGAATGCCCTTCTGGTAGCAACCGCACCCGCCGGCGGGGACGCGGTAAACCCAATCAAGTTCTGCATAATCCAGGATTATGCAGAAATTAGCAGAGGTGTGTAACTCCTGAGCGAGTAATCGGAAAGAGTTAGATCTTCTTTAGAAACCCAATCACTCTTTAGCTGCGTTCATTCATAGAGTTAGAGAGTAAGAGTTATGCGCGGGAACGATACCGAACCGACTGAGTGAGTGAGTAGAGCGAGTCGCTCTGCCGCAGGTGACGAGACAGCGCGTAAGAAAAGGACAACAATAAACGAGCAGACCGATGGCGACGACGTTTGGAGTTTTGGAGCCTATAATCGTTCGCGAGCCGTACTGAGCTAAAAGAGTGATTCGAATCTCGGGAGCTAAAAGATCCGAATCGCTCTTCTTTTCAAAATAAGCATTGTTTCTCATGACCTGGAAGGCCCCGTCAGGGTCATTCATCTCCCACGCGCTTCTCGCCATGACAACGCCCTTTGCCGAGGAGCCCCCAAGTGGGCGCCCTTAGGTTGTTGCTATTAATTCTAGTGATAAGAGCCATCCGCTCCCCCAAAAGTCCGGTTACGCTTAATACGTCGATTTTCCGACAAGCACTGGGTCCATTAAAAAAACCGAATATATTTTTTTACCTGATAATCATGCATTTTGATTTCTGGCATCATGTTATTGATATAAGGCTCAGCAAAGTATGGGAATGCCCATATGACTGGAATGTTGTTGTCATCTGGCTTATCGCATTGTTTCCTGTAAGTGGCTGAGAGCTCTCTCAGAGTTTGAATTAACGGCTCCACACGTCCACCGAATGGAGGATCCATTACTACTGCTATGCCATCATCTCTGGAGGATAAAAATAGATAGGTGTTGTCATACTAATAGTAAATTAAAACATGCACACAAAATACACAGCAAGCATGCAAAAGTAGACTTGTTTATAGCGTGTAATAGGGGATCGGACTGTTCACCATATTTTATGAATTATTTTTAAAATATAGATTAGTAGCAGACGATTCGCGAAGAAAAAAACAGAATCGGTTGAAAAACGAATTTACAGTGATTTTTTTAAGTTTCAATGTCTGTCTCTTTCAAAAACGATTTTTTGAATGGAGATTATATGGCGTTACTAACAAATGACGTCACAAGTGGGTATGTGCCTCTTTGTCTAATCTCAAACCTTTATAACTCGGTTGATTTTAAAGATAAGGCAAAAATTATTTTAGTGTTCGATAGCAGAAACTAAGTAGTTTGGATTTATAAAATAAAAATAAAAGTAGTCCGATCCCCAATTGATTGCTGAGCAGGGTAGTGTTTAAAAAAAAAATTTATTTATCATCATCATCAACAGCTCATACAAGTTCCCCCCCACCGAGGGGCTCAAGCTTACCCTGAATTAGGGCGATTAGGCCTTAGTCGACCACGCTGGCCCGTATCGTACTCAAGGGTAGGCTCGAGCCCCTCGGTGGGGCTGGAGACTGATACAAACTCACTTTGACTTTTTGAAAAACTTCTTCAGCACCTTCTCGTCTTCATTACCGTTGAAGAGATAGTCATTGAACATGTTGTACCAAAGGTACTTGCTTGGCGCGTGAAACAGACGATGGCGAGTGTCGTAGTCTAGAAGAATTGAGTCAAAGTCTGGATTCGCCTGGGCAGCTTCGTGGATCGATGGAGTACCAATGCAGATGATATTTCTGTAATTTTCAATACAATAAAAAACATAATGTATTTGACTATTAATTAAAAAAATATGGTAAATTTTGGAACAATCAAATGCCCTATTAATGTGTAACAGAAAAATAGATAAAAAGCCTTCTAAACCTAAAAAAGACTAAAATAATTAGAAACTGGGTTGATTAATGAAAACATATTTTTAGATTAATAATTTTAGTTGTATGATCTGTTCTCACTCAATGGGGATAAAAACTAGAATGGGGCCACTGCGTTTTTGCAGTAAAACATAATAAAATCTGACATTATCTGTCATTAATTTATTTTTTGATTGGTTAATCAAAATCTTTAGGAGCACTCAACAGTAGTAGCGCTGGCATCATTCAGTTCTCAGTTTTTAGTCCCATATATAACTAAAAGCTAAGGCATTATGTTTCAAAATCATTAAATATTTATTTTTATAAATAACTAGCGGCCCGCCCCGGCTTCGCACGGGTAGATCAACGTCAAAAACAAAAATCCTATTCTTTACATTATAGACTCTTTAATTTACATACTACCTATTCAAATCAAATGAAAAACTACCCTACACTACACCTACCCTACACTCACCCTACACCTACCTTACACCTACCCTACACACATCCAACACCCACCTTACACCTACCCTTCACCTACCATACACCTACCCTACAACCACCCTAAACCTACCCTACACCATTGTAGAACATTTTTTTGTTCTATCATCAATAGTTTCTGCTGCGTATGCGATGAAAGAAATTTATAAAGCAAATTTTTTTACGCCTTGGTTCACGTTACTGAAGTTTTAGCAAGGATCCCTAATTTTTTCTAGTAATAAATATAGCCTATGTTACTCAGGGATAATGTAGCATTCTAATGGTGAAAGAATTTTTAAAATTGGTTCAGTAGTTTTTGAGTTTATTCATTACAAACATACAAAAATACAAATCTTTCCTCTTTATTATATTAGTATAGATAAAAAGGCTGCAAATGTTTTTGGACATTAAATCAGAAAAATTATATTTACAGCACTCAAATCAAAACATAGTAATGAAGGTTACAAAGCATTAACAATATTTATAATAAAATAAAATAATTTGGGCTGAGTATGATGATGATGAACTCACTTTATATTGTTATTCCTCAGTATTCCCAGAACAGTACTAACAGCTTTCTTTAAGAATATGTACTGCGCTTCCTTCTCATCATTCTCCAGAGTAGGTAGCCAGGATGATGGACGGGCTAACTGGTCGTCTGTCAAGCCGGTAAACACTTGGTGATCTTTCATGTGTTTCTTTCCCTGGGCAGATATGATGTACAGCTCCTGGCAGGTGTTGCAATATGCTCTGTCTGTGTAGTGGCGAGATTTTACCTAAATATAGATTGAAGTTTTAAATATATCAGCAAAAAAATTTCATATACAAAGCCATATTTATTGATATTGCTAAGAAATAAACCTCAGTCACAAAGTCCGGAGGCGCAGGATATTTTGCACGCCACATTTGCTCTCTTGCAAATCTTGAATCGGAGTCACTGCTGGAAGTAGATCTTAAAAAACTCTGACGGGCATTTCGTAGTCATGCAGTGAATGTTGACGGTTTATTTCCACTACTAATAATCCAAAACTAACCTCACTTAGATGATTCCAAGCGGCAGTCTTATCAACCTTGGGAATGAGACTGTAGTACTTCTCGTTGCGTTTCCTGACGCTCTCCTTTTTCCAATCCTCTTCGTCAATGTGCACTGTGCAGTCCTTCTTGTTCCTGCATGAGGAACATGCGAAATGTCGACCTTTTTCGCTCGAAAACAGTAAGGTTGGACCGTGCAAACAAAACGGATGATTTGTTACATCCTCGACGACTACTTCGACTGGAGCCGATTTTTTTACAATGGATTCCACTTCTGCCTTGCGTTTCTTGGGCATTTTTAACGATAATTAGTGGTTTTAATGAAAAATATCCAAAAATTATGTTCAAGTTTCATACACGTGTGTTTGACATAATTTCTTTTTTTAATAGAGCTACGTGGACATTGTGGACACGGACTTTACCGGTTTTTGACATAGCTAGTATTTTTAACAGCTATATATTTGTAAAATCGTAGAAATAAGGATCTATCTCTGTCTACGATCTATCTTGTCTTTGATTTGATTAACGCCGGTGTGTTCTTTTCTTGTCAATTTTTTGAAAAAATATTGTAATAGTGCTTATTTTATAGCAAAATCACCTAAAATGAACGGGATTGTGAGGTCGGCTCAAAGAGTAATACAAACGACTGTAAAAAACTCAAGTTTATCTAGCGCTCTATCCCGCACTCAGGCCCCAGTGAAACGTGATTTTACTAGGGGAATATGGCACATGAGCTGTTCTAAACGATTAGATGGAGTCGCCGCTGCCACTAAATTGCTCCACAATCATTCCAACATGTGCAGCTGTGGTTGTGGATTGAAAGCTTTGCACACAAAAGGTAATTTTTGGAGGTCACATTTTGAGGTTATGTCATTACACCATGACCATGCTTCGGTCATTGCCTGCGTTATTGATACAAACCTAATTTTGTTTAGATCGTGATAGTGAACAAGCCGTAGCGCGGAGTTCCAAACCCCTTGGTGAGTCCCTATCCTGTCCTGTATCCTTCCTGCTGGCCCCTCCTGCTCCTCGCGATATAGATGATGCAATGAAATTTGCCTTTGGTTTTGTTCCTTTTATTATCCTTAGAATAGTACTTCCTTTGAACCTGGTGCCTATTCACCTTCGTTAGAATTCGATTTACTTTGCAAAGTCAATATAGTAGGTACAGAAAAGATTTTGTGTTTATCATTTAGGATGATTGTCTAATAATGTACTAAAAATTGTAATTGTAAGTTTTTTTGAATAGGCTCATTGTTGGGATAAATCACATATTTTTCTTTACTATTGAGTTAGAACAGTGCAGTAAAGGAAACAAGATAAAGGCATTGTAAAAAAACCATACCTTGTTGCTGTTGAAACTTGTATTAATTTTAGGTAAAATATTTTAGTTGTATTTACGAGAATAGTTAACTGTAAAATTTAGTTAATTTTGTATATTTATCTTAGTTAAAACAAATGAAATAATTATGAACAACTTCTCAAAACACAAGCTGTTTATTTAATTCAGGAGAGAGAGAGCTGGTCGAGTTCTTGACTGAGGAGATTGTAGCAGAACGCAAGGCTCAGAAGGTGAAGTCTCTGCCAGCCGAAGTGGACGGGTTTACTATCAAACAAGATGGAGCGGAAGTAGTACTCACGAAGCAACTCAAGGATGAAATGTAAGTTCTAGCTGAAAGTGTAGCAAAGAATCACCACATTCTTAGTTCACAACTTTGGTGTAAAATTCACATAAAAAAAACACATTTAAGGTTTATTTTACGTAAAATATATCATAATTAGACCCAGTAAACCAGTTTTGACATTTGGTGTAGTGGGTAGTATAATAGCTGCCTCTGATCCAAATGTCTCGGGTTCGGGTCTGAACTTGATAAACCCCAATTTATTCCGCCACACTTGATCCTATTACACATGTGGGAGTCGAGTGCCATTATTGGGGTAAAGAGATGCATGAATGCGAAGCTTATCTTTCTCTGATGCAGAAGATATTCATTGAAGTGCTACATTTTTTTCTATCTTGTTTGGAGCATAAAATCGGTATTTAATTCTGTATCACACTTAACTTTAATGGGAAAACTATTTTACCTGTATGTCAAACAACAAGCAAGCTGGGCAGCAAATGGGGCTAATATAAACAGAAAACAAAATTCAAATATCTGTTTTCTCTGCTAAAAAAAACATTGGATCAAAAGGCTAAGTTACAGGCAGAAAAGTTGAAACTAAAACCATTCTCTAGCATAAAATAAGAAAATGATATAACATTATTTCAACCCATCTTTACAGCAACACTGCCAAGTATGTATGTATGTATAAGTGGGGACGTCTGCGAGGATCGCAGGGTGATCTGCTCTATAGATAAGATAGGTGTATAGATAAGAAGGGTGAAATAGTCCCTTAATCCCAGTCTTGATGGATGCTACTTTCATGATAGCATCAGCTTAGCCGTACTGCCATACAAACAAATCAAAGCTAACACATATAATTCATGAGTGAGTTGTAATATATCTGTAACAAAAATTATAATCCAATCTGTTTAAAATAAAGTTTTTCCAATGTACAATTCTAGAGTGCGGATAACGTTTAATGTGAACCACACGGTGGATTCCGATGACCTGGAAGGCGAGTCAGCTGGCGCTGAGAAGCAGGAGTTCGCGGAGATGCGCTCTAAGCCGCAGTTTGAGGTGGACCTGGTGCGTGGAGACACGACTCTCGGCTTCACCTGCTCCTTCCTCAATGACCCGCCACCTACGTCTGCTGATGAGTACAGTTAGTGGCATTTTTAACACCTATTTTATAGTCTTATGTAAGTGAGCATTTCTCATTTTTTTTTTACAATCGCATGTTTTGCGTTGTCCCATGACTTTGTCGACAAATAACTATTTTAGTAAAGTATATTAGCAGATACTGTTTTGTTTAAAATCAAGTCTATTAAAATATTTGACTCTTAAAATTAAAATATAGCTTTAAATCATTGTAAATAATTAGAAAAACAGATAATTATAAACCTTTGAAAATTGGAATGTATGAAAAGTTGAATGTCCCATTCCCAGCTACCGTCATTTAAAACTCAATTACTTCGATAAAGTCTAAAGGACCTATACTTTTTTTTTATTTTAAATGTTATTTCGAATGAATACAGTCCTCATTTCATTAACTTTTCATGTACATGTTATGTTTTTAATGGTAAAATTTAATTTTGAAGTTTGTCCCAAAAAAAGTGCCAAAATAGATTCCAGTTTTTGTTACCACTTTTTAACCCATTAAAAAATATTGAAACTACATTTTTGATTATTTCTTACGAATTAACAACCCCTTTGGAGTCATTTGATGCTCAAACATTGATAATTTTACCATTTTCCACGAACTTCTGGCTGAAAAAGCGCGTGGGTAGTTCTTGTTCACATTTTAATTCCGTTTTTGTTACCTGTTTTTAGACATGAGGGCAATATTAATTTACCATTTTGTTTTACTTTATAATAGTTTACATATAACATTACAATTTGGTGTATAACTATAGATGTTATATAAATTTTTAGTACATTAAAATAATAATTGAAAAAAATAAGCACGTATTTTTCCAGTATTAGTTACCTTCCTTTTCGTTACTTTTTCTCAATTTTGCCGCGGTAACGTATTAGTGAAAATGAAAGTAACAAAACAAATTCCTCTAAAATCCCTAAGAAAAGTTTTCCACTTTGGTACCAATCGTTCTTTTTTTGTTACTGTCCCATAAAAAAATCCACTGAATTTCTGTTTTATTATTTGTATAATGATATAAGATCAGTGTTTTAACATCAATTTTTTTAAGTAAGATTTCTAACTTGTATATTTTTCTTAAAATCAAAACTTTTCACCAAATTTTTGTACACGGTAACAAAATAAAAATAAAAATACAAATTTTAGCATAATAATCTTACTTTTCTTATTATTTTTTGTGTCATTGTAATCAATTGATCATATTATTTGCGAAAATTACTATTTTGAATTCATATGAGTGACTTTAATACACTTTTTATTTTAAATAATAAGTAACAAAATAGGAACGCTACGTCTGCCTTCTTTAAGTTCTTATTATATTTTTCCATGAAATCGTAAATAAATCATAATTTCATGTAAAAAAGCTTATCACTAATTAAACAATCTATCTAACTTCAAAAAAAAAACAGCAATTTACAAACATTTTTTATTTTTGACGTTTTTTGAAAGTGTGGCAAAAAAATGAGAAATGCTCAAGTGAGTGTGGGAGAAAAATGGGCTTGAAATAGTATATGCATCCGTGCAGTCAGACACACCAGCTGCTTCACCATGAGATTACAAGGAACTGTATGCAACAAATACGTGCGGCGGCGCGTAACATTTCCTCGTTTCGCCGGTCCATTCGATTGCGCGGTTTCGATTGCGACCCATCAGTGTGGCAGTCCACATTCAAAGATAGATTTATATTTTACGTCAGAAAAAAGAAGTGCTACTACATTTCTTTGTAATTTCAATCAAAAATATTCAATAAAAAAAACAACCACTTAACCTGAAAGGTATTTTTTTATAATTGTGGTTTTAACTGATGACTTAAGAACATACCACACTTTCTTTGCATCATCATCTCCAACTGTATTATGCTAGCATATAACGCTTTCGCAAATCAAAGCAAGCGCACTGTATGAGTACATTGAATATTTTAATACTAAGCTGGAAGGTCAGCGCTATTCAAAAACAGCAATGTATCTTGCGCTCACGTTGCCTTGCCGAGCGTGAAGTGCTACTATTATGATAGGTAACCCTGTGCTTTTCGCCACACCAGGCTTATCACTAACTGATAACGCTTGGCGCCAAACGCAGGGGACAATAACCTCGCTCTCACATCCAGGATTCGAACTACATCTTCGGTTCCTTCATAAAGTGCGAGACATGACTGATTATTTTATTATAAAATATTTTTATTATATTTTTCATCATCTGTAAGGTCGGCAACTCTTATTGATATATTTTTTGTACAGTTGCGAATAGGCGCTATAAGTGGAGCACGGCTTGTATGGATACCCTTTTTATTTGTATATATAAATCGTTTTTTTTTTCTTGCATTTGCAGACGATATCTTCGGCATTGATGAGATAACCCTCTACAAGGGCGAATGGAACGACAAGGTGTACGCAGTGGCCGGGGATGTACTCGACGGGGTGAGTGCAAAATGGCCCGTTTGACGCCAACGTTAATTCTTACTGTCTAAACCGCCAAATAGAAAATTATACTATTGTTGGATACGAACTGCGGCATTTCGTTTCGAAGCTTCAGCATCCCACCATTACACCATGGCGGTGGGATGCTCTTTCTGCTTAGTAAATAGTAAAAAAATCTAAAATGTACTTCAAAACACATGTTTATAGAAGGAAGAGCTAAAAAAAAGTAGGAGCCTGAAGTTTTTTTTTATCGCGTAATGAAAGTTCTTTGTCCTAAAATCGAATCACTGAAAATAATGATAAAAACAATGACAAAATATATAAAAAAACTCATTATTTTCGTCCTTTTTATTAAAGAATAAATAATCGTAGTTAAGTCAACATGACGAATAATTATTTTACTTATAATTGAACAAAAAAGCAATACAAACAGTTTTTGCAACATTACTTAAAATTAGGTGACGAACCTGTAGCCGAAATTCGCCTCACTCTTAACTGACTACTTGGTGTAGTGGTTAGAACAGTTGCTTCAGAACCTGCTGTCGCAGGTTCGAATCCCGGGTCAAGTCTTGTTAGGTCCCCCAATTTATTCCGCCACACTAGGTCCCATTACACATGTGGGAGTCAAGTGCCATTATTGGGGGAATGAAACGCATTGATGTGAAGTTTATCTTTCTCTGCTGGGAAAGATATTCATTGAAGTGCTACATATTTTTCTTATTTTTTAATGGTTTATTCTTGTTTGAAGTAGTTTAAAATGTGATTTAATACTCAAATCAAGTTTGTAGATTGGTTCTTAAATCAACTGGTACCTGATTAATTATAATTAATAATTATTGAACCTTTTTATTGTATATTTAAACAGAAACAAAAATATGTTTTAAAATGTACACACTTGAAACAATATTTTAATGTTTTTTGTTAAATAAGCTATAATTTATAATATAAATTATTCCTAAAAAACAATGAGCATTTACTTACATAGTTGGTTTTTGAGAAGAACAATCTTTTTTTGTAGGTGATGATGATGAGCTGGCCTGGTTATACACTTTTTATCAGATAATATCTTTATTCATAAGATCAGAGCTTTTATGATATGTGACTCAGGCTGGCTGGACAATTCTTCCAAATGAGCCGGGTTTAAGTAGGTCAATACACAATTTTAGGTGATTAGCCGTCAGATTCAGAGGTGCCAGCCAGAAGTTTAATACGTAAGTTCAGGCTGGCTGGCCACGCTTTTCGTTGTTTTTTAGCTAAATGGCTATACGTATCTCAAAAATTCAAACTGGATGCCTGTCACAATTTTAGGTGACGCAGTATTAATAAGCAATAAATAGTTAGAATCCCTTCTGTTCGGAGATTGAGAGACCATGCGAAAGGCGGTTTTCAAGCTGGCTGGACACGTTTGCGTTCGATTATCTCGGGTTCTCTAGCGTCACATAAACTGAAATAAGCGTGATTAGCCGTCACCTAAAATTGTGTATTGACCTACTTAAACGCGGCTCATTTGGAAGAATTGTCCAGCCAGCCTAAGTCACATGCTATGATGATGATAACGTAAATAATTTCTTTTTTTATACACTCACCGGCACATCTAACCGCCCACCCTTCATTTCAGGGAATACTCGTGATTCTTTATAATTCTATTAGTTACAGCTGATGTTAGTTAAAAAGTAGTTAATTTAACGTTTATTTAAGTGTCTTTAATTTATCGTAAAATTATCAATAAATCAATCGTAATGTATAACAATAAGCGTAATTTAAAATTAACTCGAAATACAAGGGTGGGCGGTTAGATGTGCTGGTGAGTATTTTATGAGACTTACCCAGGAAATGCCTATTCGCTCTTTTTCCTTTCTACCCCTTTTTATTTTTTTTATATATATTTTTTCTGTTTGTGTCCAGTACCTCTACGACCTGCTGATGAATGTGCTGGAAGAGAAGGGTGTAAGCAACGACTTCGCCCAGAAGCTGTCCGACTTCAGCACCGCTTACGAACACGCCGCTTACATCAGCCTGCTGGAAGGCATCAGCAAGTTCACCATCGGGAAATAGACGCCACGAAGCCCAAAAGAAACAACTACAACTGGAAAGCATTACAATTAAATGTGTTCAGGAATGACAGTGGTGAGCCGAATAGAACAAGCAGTATCTCTCCAAAACTATTATATTTATTTATATTGCTATGTATAGTTATACAAAAAATACATTTTCCCACTAGGAAGTGGACAAGGACAGCATTTATTTTTCTCTAGGTCAGCTTTAAAGGATTTTAGTTTAGTTCTAGAACCGTGTTATGTCATGTGTTATTTACGTTAGTTATATTTTAGTTGTCTTAATAAATTGTTCGAATTATATAATATTTTTGTTTCCTTTCTACCTAGAATATGTGTGACCTACCCTATCCTACACTTATTGAGAAAACAAATAATTTTGGGCACAGATCCCGAACTGAACCTACAAATAAAACGGAATTGTTACCTATGATAAATAGAACTTCTTGGAATAAATGTTGATCGATAAAAAACATTAAAATATTTATTTTGAACCGAGAATTAAAGCAAAGGGGGTTAAATCTAAGATACCTACCTACCGAGCGCCGCGCGAGCCTTTCATTTATCTAAGCTACCTAGAACATTTTTTTTCTACATCCCCTTTTTCCATTCCGACCAACAAAGTCGAAACGAGAAGAGCCCACTGCGGACCCACCGTACCCCAGTAGTGGCCACGAGTACGTACGGTGGGTCCGTCATGAGCAAACATTGAAACTAAACACGCATCGGACACACGAACCTTCCCACACAGTTCGCTTGCGTGTAATTTAATTATCAAAAAGATAACGATTACAAATAAGATACTCCTATAAATTCAGATTGCAAAAAATATTTCACTCAAAGATCTCGCGTCCGCCGCGTTTGTACAGTCCACTGGTCCACAGCAAAGAGTACTGTCCACAGAGAACCTTTTTATAATACGGGGGTACAGTCAGTTGACTTCACTCACTCGTTCATAATCAGCTGGCAAATTAACCGCAAAATGAGAAAATTTATCTATCTCTTTCACGCTGCGTACATTTTAGTCGTCATCATTTGACAGCTTCGTTAGAAAGACAAGTATAGACTTAAAATTCTTTCCATCTAAAAATCGACAGCAACCAATCTTGGACCAATCACAAACACGAAAAGTTCAATCTGAACATCGTGCGAATCGATCGCCCCGTTTGCTGACAGCTCACCAACCAAGGAAAATGAAGCGAGTTTTCTACTACCTCGCCAAAATGGCGGACGCGTCGGAGACAGTGCGCGCGAAGAAAATACCCGATGCCTTATATGAGCTGTGTTTGACGAATTTAGTGAATTATTTGCAGAAATCGAAGTGTGAGCGGAATGATTTGCGTTCACTACCGGACAGCATCCTCATGGATGTCTATTACAAGGTGAGTCGTGCGTCTTTATCTAAACAGTTCGGTCGGAGAGCGAAGGGATCCCGTTATAAAAGTCGGATGTTTTGTGCTAGACTTCAGCAGAGGCTCAAGAATCAATACCTACTCACGTGACGGGACTTACATATTATTTGAGTTTATATACATATGACCATGACCCTTGCTATGATGTTGGGTTGATATTCTAGTCACTTTCACTGCTTCTCGTCGTATCTACCTATCTTTGTTACGAAACAAATTCGTTCTCGATGTCGGTGCAAAAACATACAATTTGTCGACATAAATATAGGCTCCATATTCTTAATTGTAGGGTCTGTAGGGCTGATACCTTGCCCCCTTTTCTATAGCAAATGTTCAGTAAAACTAGTCTTGTGCCAAGCTGAACATAATAGCACCCTTTCATATCTATGTATATTTTTCGTCATGTTTTGGCACATGTCGTGGCCTTCAGCACTCAAGTTCGATTTAATAAGCATAAATTCTTATCAGGTGCATGTTTTGGTAGCTACCCAAAGTGTTTTTATTATTTTACACTGGTTGGTTTGATAACACATTATTCAAAACAAGCATAATGTCTGCTGTCTCAGTTCCTATGTAATTAAATTAAGTAAAGCATTCTATACAATAATAAAATAAATAAATAAAAATAAAAGAGCCTTTATTTGACCATGCTACGCTTCATTTACTATTGTTATTATAACCTTACTAGTTGCTTATATATTTTACTATTACAAAATTAGGTACTTGATTTATAAAGGCCTTTTCCAATGATGCCCATCACTTCTCTCTATCCTGTGCTATTGGCCACCACTTTGGGCCAGCAACTTTTTGACTATGACTATAGTCATCGCACTGGGAGAATGCTGTCCTGAAGTTTATCACGTGACCATTTTTATGTGATGTACACTAACCTTGAATTAATGCTCCATGAAGCCTGGTCACATAAAATAGCATTTTGCGTACAATTTATATTTTTATATAACGAAATTTTAATTGAAAATCAAATACAAAATAATAAATTTATCAATTATTCCAACGTGTTTCCCGAGATGAAGTTATGAATGAATGTCGATGCAAGGTTAGCCCGTTGGGTCCGCTTACAGTCCGCTGTTCCATTTCGATTCCGAAACATCCGAAAAATATTCGAATAATCGTATAGACTTAAAATAATTGGTATGGTAAAACATACTTAGTTGTTTAATATCAAATTGTCAATGAGTTAAACCGAATCCGATAAAGTTAAAAATAAAGAATTATATGTAATTTAATAATTTGTTTGAAATTGCGCAAAGTGAAATAATAAGAAATGGCAACTGCGGTATTTCAATTAGCATGGTAGGATTCCAGTTGAGACTTAATGTTAAGAGCTATTAATCTATTGTTGTGCGATTATAAGCTAAACAAAAAACTAATCATACAAATCGATTTTGAAAACTAAGTAATTAATATCGATTTGGATATTTTCGTATATTTTCATTACTGAATATTTTGTGCTACATCACTAAAAATAGTCACGTGATAAACTTCAGGATGGCATTCTCCCAGTGTGATGACTATAACGGCCACTAAAAACAAAGTCAAATATACTATATGCGTAGGTACTAAAATGATTTGTTAGGTACGACACAAATATTTCCTTCTACCACTTTTTAAACATAAAAATCAAAAGATAAAGTGTAGCAAAATAAACCTTTTTAAACTAATAATCACACTACAAACAATCTACCAAACAGCCAGTTATAAATAACAATGTACTCAACTCACAATAATATTACTTTGTTCTTGCAACTATCATACTACATTGTTTGTGCTGTGTGGATCATGTGTTTTATGGGTGTGCCAACTTACAGGTTGGTTACAGTGTTCAGACTTCCTCTTAAATCTTGTTGAAGTCACTAACATAATATTATCTTTATTGTAAAAAAAATATACTCTGTTTTTCATTAACAAATATATTTTGCAATAGGTAACTAGGTGCTTACTTTATACTTGAACTAATATTGTTCACTAGTTTTACATTGGAATATGATAATCTTTATATCACATGATGCCAGCAATAATAAATATACCATATAGCCAACCATGCAGCTGTCATGATCTGATAACGCTATATTATCTATATTGACAACTGTATACATAGATTGTCTCAATCAAACAATCAATCAGCCTATTGCAGTCCACTGCTGGACGTAGGCCTCCCCAAGGGCACGCCAAAGCGCACGATCACCCGCTTTTCTCATCCAGCCACCACCAGCGACCTTCTCAGGTCATCAGTCCACCTGGCAGAGGGTACTTAAAATTAAACCATACAAAATCCTTGATTATTTTAACCTCTGCTCAACCTGTATGATGGTACAGAACCCTTTGTGTGCAAGTCCAATTCACACTTGGCCAGTTAATTTTTGTCAGCAACTAAGCAACAAACTGACAGGATTTTTCGCTTAGAGAACATACCATAGCCAAATTTTTACCACAGGGAAAATCTTGTTGAAGATAATAAAAATAGATGCAAGCAGTGGCCTTTGGCGGCTCTATAACACTGACTGACACTAGAGTTAGTGAGGTCGGTTGTCGACCTTACAACCTACACGATGAAGAAGAAGTGGTTTAGTAAACATAGATTTGAACCATGCGTTATTAGTTAAGCATACTAATCTTTTATAGCTATCACTCATAACACATACCTTTTCTGCAATGTTTTGTTTGTTGTATTGTTTTCACATGTGGTTATTTATGGTATCTGTAATGTACACTTAAATATATGTTTTTCTTCCAACTACGCAGTAATGTTATCATTAATCACTACAAAACCGATCACAAAGGACCTATTATCTGCTTAGAACCAAAACAGTGCAGAAAAGTTATTGACTTGCTCTCTCGGATCCGGACGATGATATCACCGTCGCGTCGCCATGTAAGCTGCCATTGCGAGTAGGCCTGAAACTACCACAGAATGCCCTTCAGGCAGAAACCGCACCCATCGGACGTGGCAGATCTCTAATTTATCCAGAAAGGCCCGTCTGGGCCATTTATCTCCAACGTGTTTTTCGCCCTAGCAACATTCTGGGCCGAGGTCCGTGCCCGTCTTAGGGCGTTCCCAGACACGCTGTCATAAATTATTAGAAGTCTTCAGATCCCCCGCAATTTGGTAGAAATAGCGAAAAATAATAATCAGAGCAAGCCGCTCGTAGGACGTATAGGAGTTGCTTACAATAGCATTGAGGTCAGAATAGTGAATCACTAGTTACTCACAGAAGCTATCAGTCCTGGCCGGGTGGAACGATGCAAACATCCGTTCCCTATCGCATGCTATTTGTCTGTCTACATACTTCATTGTCTATTTAAGAGTCTGTTCTTATTCAAACCAAAATCAACGGCCCGTTACAGTCCACTGCTGGACTATGAGCCTCCTCCACTTAAGTGGAGGGTTTTGCCATAATCTCCACGCTTGGCAGGCGGGTTGTAGATCGCAGATTAAAAGGTTACTGTATCAGAGAGCGCTGCTGCCCGTTCCCTGTTCAATGTATAGTCCCTAAGTCGCTTCTTACGACACCCACGGGAAGAGTAGGGGTTGGTGACAAATGTATTCTACTCTGCCGTCACCACACGGCCACTGTTCTTATTACCCTATTACTACTCTACGGGATCTGTGGGAGGCTGTCGATAATGCTCGTCGGATGGCTGCCTACAGTGCCTACTACCATGGGCCACCAAAATATGATACCATATCGATTCGAAAAAAAAATACCCTTGTGCCTCTGAGCGTTCGACTATTCGACTCTCATTACGGAGGTCCCGGATTCGAGTCTTGGCGGGGACGCTGTTGATATTTTTTATTCGTGCAACTTTTTCTCTGTTTGGGCTGGAAACATTGCAGGCTGAATTACCAGACTGTCTGAAAGGAAAAGTGCTTCGGAAATAGTCGTTCCGTACTTTAAAATGCGCAAAATAACATTTTACTTCAATAATATAGCGTATTGCGTATTGCGAACCCGCAACAACTGTGTGGTTTTCTTATTTTTTTTACGTTTTCCTGCGAAAAAGTAGTCTCTAATGTTGCCATGGTACGCCCAACTGGTAAACTAGTCGCTCAAAATAGACACATTCACATCTACATATAGGTGCTGAGCAGGCTTTAAAAAACATGCTCGAGAAGGCAAGGCAGCTAGTTCATTTGAATTTTTGCTAGGTTTATATATAGCAAACTTATAAAGATACTACATAAAAACTTCAAATAAGCGTGTTTTGACAAACGTACCCATAAGTCGATGGCAAACCTAATATTTAAAAAGGCTTCTAAATCTAGGCTTTTATTTTACCATCTGATTTATTGATTTTTCCCGATGGAACATAGTTTGTCCCCATGGAAAAAACACCTGTATCCGTCCTTGGGTGTAAAACAATGTTCGTACCAAATTACACCAAAATCGGTCAAGTAGATGAGCCGTGAAACCCGCACAAACAGACTTTCGCTTTAACAATATTGTACGGTTCTAAGTAAAAAACCGGTATCGGATTTTTTATTTACCGAACATCCTTTCCTTGAGCGTTTGTGAAAGGTGGAGCGTTTGTTATGCGCAGGAGTGGAATCGAAAGTGCACGAGCAGTGTCTACCGAATACTGATAGATTTCTACTAACTCACGCTCCCGATGTCAATAAAGAAAGTTAGTATTGCGTCAATTTGCGTCGTCTCTTACGTTATCCCGAACTCACTTGTATGTAATATCTGGTTAAGGGGCTACCCTATGCGAACACTAGCGCCACATCGATAAAAAATCTTAATGAAAACAGAAAATATATAAAATCTGTACGATCAATTTGAAGCGTAAACACGTATTTTAGTATTTTTAGATATAAGAAATTTTATATTACCCTATACGTTGTAGTAAGAGATAGCAAATGTGCTAAAAGAGCTCGCTATCTGTAAGTACAATTAACCATAGTTTACTAATTAAAACAGTTCTAAAAATACAACAAGACTTATAAAACAATTTGATGGGGTAGCCCCTTAAGTGTGTGTTCATAAACAAAATGATATAATTTTAATGGTTTAAGGCAAAAGCTGTACAAAAAGGTTAAAGGATAACCGATTACGAGGAGTATAAAATATCCACGGTAATAGATTGTTAGAATAACAAACTGAATTCAACTTCTTTAAATATTGTATTGTTAGCCGTGTGGTGACGGCAGAGTAGAATACATTTGTCACCAACCCCTAATCTTCCCGTGGGTGTCGTAAGAGGCGACTTAGGGACTACACATTGAACAGGGAACGGGCAGCAGCGCTCTCTGGTACAGTAACCTTTTAACCAGCGATCTCCAACCCGCCTGCCAAGCGTGGATGGAGATTATGGCAAAACCCTGCACTTAAGTGGAGGAGGCTCATAGTCCAGCAGTGGACTGTAACGGGCCGTTGAAGTTGAAGTTGTAATATTGTAAACAACGTGTGAAAAAGTAAAAAAGGAAAATAGTTTATTGAACGTTCTTTTCTCAGATAAATGCACATTTGATAGAGAAAGTGCCAATATAAATAATTCGTTAACTAAAAATGCTGTTGCCATAATTAATTTTGATTCGTATGTTGCCAAATCAACTAGCACTGATGATGATGATGATGATGAATAGTTCATGGCCTTTTTTCGAATGTATCATCTTTTCACATTTTCTAAACACGTGTCTTTGCAATAGTATATTCGGCTTGTGACAAATGACAACATCAACAGCTCATATACGTCCCCACCGAGAGGCTCGAGCCTACCCTGAATTAGGGCGATAAGGCCTTAGTCGACCACGCTGGCCCAGTGCAGGTTGGTCGACTTCACACACAACCTTTGTAATTCTTCGCAGGAGTGTGCAGGTTTCATCACTATGTTTTCATTCACCGTAAGCGCGTCAAACGTACATATGAATTTGAAATTCGAAAACACATTGACGTGTGGTGGGGATCGAAACCGCGTCTCCCGGACGTGAGGCAGCGGCCCTAGCCAGCCAATAGACCACCGACGCTCTAATACAATAAAGAATCAAATCAAATCAACGACCCGTTACAGTCCACTGCTGGACTATAAGCCTCCTCCACTTAAGTGGAGGGTTTTGCCATACTCCACGATTGGCAGGCGTGTTGGAGATCGCAGATTAAAAGGTTACTGTATCAGAGAGCGCTGCTGCCCGTTCCCTGTTCAATGTGTAGTCCCTAAGTCGCCTCTTACGACACCCACGGGAAGAGTAGGGGTTGGTGACAAATGTATTCTACTCTGCCGTCACCACACGGCGGAATAAAGAATAACATACCTATTGATATTTATGTTATTGATAAATAGGTCGGTCTCCTCACCATTATTGTTTTTTTTAGAAATAGGTACGTAATTTAATCAGCACTGTTTAGAATAAAAACACAAAAATTACGCAACAGACTTACAGACAAAAAGTAGAGTGTAACATATGAGCGTCCTTATTGCTAAGGGAGATTTTTTTTCCAGGCAACCTTACGACAAATGACAACAGTCCGAATTACCTGTCATTGGAATTACCCAAACGTTTGTCAGGAAGTGCGAATAGACCGGTCTGTGGCTGTGCGCTATTTCGAGCGGTCAACTAACCTTGGTTTATTATTACGACAATAACAATTTGAGCTGGAGCAATGATTTAGTATTCTCGATAAACCACGCCGCCACAGGGTTTGTCATTTTGTTGACACTTTAAACTTTATTAGCTAATGAAATGACGAATTTGAAAGAAAAGAAGAAAGAAAGAAAATAAATTTATTCAGTCTCAATTCACATTAACAAGATACAAATCAAGTGCATAGATATAATAATAAGTGTACACAGAATGTATGAGATTTGCTCCCAGCAACATGCATCGCGACGAGAAAAGGAACTGCCTCAGCATAACGTTAGAAGTAAGAGAATTACTTCCAACACTGATTTTCAGTCAGCACCTTGCTTAAGATTATTAGAGCTACACGCTCGCTATCTAAACAACTAACAAATATTACTCCATGCGTGCTTGTATTGATATATATATATATATATATCAATGTATTGTATATGTGCGTGTGAATGCGTGTGTGTGGGTGTGTGAAAGTATGTGTATGCGTTGTATGCGAATGTATGATTTAAGTGAATAGGTGTGATATGCAAATAATAGATAGACAATATGAATATAATAATAACATTTAATATACTTGTAATGTTATATCATGCATGATAGTTAATTGAAAAATATTACGTAATGTTATTTTAGTACCCAGAACATAGCATAATGATAATTTGCTAAGTTATCTTTATTGAAAAAAACTTCCGTCACACTCGCGTGGCTCACCACTAGAAATCTGCGTCGTCAGTATGTCTATATTTCTGTGATCGAATATATTATAAAGTCAAACATGACTAATAAAATAACACCTAAACCACAGAATTAATATAGTACTAACTCTAAACTTGAAACATTCGCACATTAAAAAATATTTGACCAACCTTATTTTTATCTTTCTTTGACATTGTTAAAATTATATGTACTCGTATTATTATGGGACTAGTGTCTGAAATAAATGATCATTATTATTATAATAAAAAGACAGTATTTTGGACGCATCATCAGTATAATTATCACCAGTATTGTCTTATCAATAAAAAAGTAAACCGCGTTCTTATCAAATAAGAAATCTTCATACTCTACCACGACTCGGCATGCTCGTGTCATAATATCTAAACAGTGTGAAATCTCAGATGTTTTATTTCATTTTTAATCCATGGGATCTTGCGTTATCATGATAGTGAATAAATGAATTCATCAACATCAACGGCCCGTTACAGTCCACTGCTGGACTATGAGCCTCCTCCACTTAAGTGGAGGGTTTTGCCATAATCTCCACGCTTGGCAGGCGGGTTGGAGATCGCAGATTAAAAGGTTACTGTATCAGAGAGCGCTGCTGCCCGTTCCCTGTTCAATGTGTAGTCCCTAAGTCGCCTCTTACGACACCCACGGGAAGAGTAGGGGTTGGTGACAAATGTATTCTACTCTGCCGTCACCACACGACGCTGTTATTATATAATAATAATTAATTTAGCCGAAAGTAAATTACATTACAAAAAAAAAAAGATCTTGCAACACAATTATGAAGTGATGATGCTGACGATCCAGCAATGGAATCCAGTGTCGATGAATTGAAGAACTGGATCAATAGTAAATCAATCGGCACGCTAGGCGCCTGAATCACTCCTGAATAATCTTATCTAGATCTATCTATAAAGCCTAATGGCGCCAGTAACTGTCATCGTGTAAACCAGCCTTCAACGACCCACCTGCTTACTAGCAAGTAGCTAGTCACGTCATCAGGTAGCTAGTCAGCTAGGCGCGTCTTGCTAACCTAACACCAAGAGCTACATACCACCAAGCAGGTTTAAGAGCAAGGGTTAGTATCAAATTGTGTTTACTACAGTGACATTCTAAATGGTACAGATCGCGCCAAACTTCTAGACAGCTCTGAAGTTGTTTCGCGCATTGCGCGTTGTCGCTTTTACCTATATTTTGCAGTAGCAAATCGAATCGTGCCGTGTTCAGAGCAGTCTAGAAGTTTGACGCGATCTATACTGATGTTTTATCTCATGTAAATAGGCAAGCTTGACTTGTAGGTATGAGTGGTTGTGGTGCGTAAAATGTGTACCTAGCCTCGAGCTATGTGATTGATTACTTAGCTATTTCCAGCTAAATAGTTTACTGTATAGGTATGTAAAACACAGCAAATTGACGGAAAAACTGAGCAAATAGGGTATCGGACTGTTCCTAAATTTACCATATTTTATGAATTATTTTTGAAATATAGAAATAGAAATTATTTATTGGCAACACTGTTACATGTCATTATGTCATATATATTACATTATAGTATTAATTGCAACGGCAACTCAAAAAATTCACTATAATCATAAAATTGATTACTTAACAACCATTTCTTTAATCTATATTTAAAAGAACCGGTGGAAGGTGCATCACGTACGCCGTCCGGCAGGCGATTATAAACCTCGGGGCCGATGTAATACGAGTATACCGACCGTTCCGATTTCGCCAGCTATGCATATCTACAACAAGATTGTTTCTATATTTATTGCTCCGGAGATTGTGCCTCACATTCACACCTCTGCGTTTAAATCGGTCTAAATTCAAGTGAGTGAAAAGTGCAACTTGCGATATGTATAAACAAGGTAGGGGCAATATGTTAAATTTGATGAAATGTTGGCGCGCGACTCGTCGTCCGACACACGGGCCAACGCCCGCACCGCTCGCTTCTGCATAGCGAAGATTCGGCGCCAATCCGCCGCGCGCGCCCACATCTCCACCCCGTATAGTAGAAGCGAATGCACGGTCGCGAAATAGCATGCTTTGACCACTTCACCATCTACCGTGCTCGCTAGCCGACGCAGCGCAAAACATGCTCGCCCCTACCTCACGCACATTTCATCGATGTGCGTTTCCCACGAAAGAGGACTGTCAACGTGGAATCCCAGTAGTCGGGTGGAGCTGACCTGCTCAATAGGGGCGTCACCAGCATACACTCTTAATGGATCCTGCCTATGGCCGTTCAGCTTAAATTGTAAAAAGCAGGTCTTTTCTCTATTAAGAGCCAAACAATTTGAAGTGAACCAGTCGTTGAGCTGTAGCATAGCTACGTTTAGTGCTCTCTAGTGCAGGCACGGTCGGCGCGCTCACTACAGCTGTCACATCGTCCGTATAGATTAGTAGCAGACGATTCGCGAAGAAAAAAACAGAATCGGTTGAAAAACGAATTTACAGTGATTTTTTAAAGTTTCAATATGTCTGTCTCTTTCAAAAACGATTTTTTGTATGGAGATTATATGGCGTTACTAACAAATGACGTCACAAGTGGGTATGTGCCTCTCTGTCTAATCTTGAATTTCAAACCTTTATAACTAGGTCAATTTTAAAGATAGAGCAAAAATTCTTTTAGTGTTCGATAGCAGAAACTAAGAAGTTTGGATTTATAAAATAAATAAATAAGTAGTCCGATCCCCAATTGTGTGTGCCTGTCTGGATGTTGCTTGTCCATATAATAAGTTTGCAATTTATCTTTTAAAGTACAGGTTTTGCCTAGTTTGAAATCAGAAAGCCGTGTGTGAGATGTCGCCACATATTTATGCCTTGAAGATTCTGATCCATCGTCGGTCATGGCTATAACCCTGACAACTCCTACACTATGCCTTTCCCAACAGCTCATATACGTCCCCACCGAGGGGCTCAAGTCAACCTTGAATTAAGCCGCGTTTCCATTATGCAAGATGCAAGTTGCATGCAGCTTGAGGGAAATGTAAACTTGCATGCAGGCTGCAAATTGCATGCAGGTAGTTTTGAACTTGTAAACATAATGCGCAACTGACGCTTGTCTGCGCACCCGCCCATGTTAAACACTGGTGCTTGTCCTGGTTCGGACACTTGCATGAAAATAAAAACTTGCATGCGAGGTTCAAGTTCTATAAATTAAAGTTTACAATTCAAGTAACTTGTACGCAAGTGTGACGTCATACTTGCATGCAAGCACTTGCACAATGGAAACGCGCCTTTAGAGCAAACGGGCTAAGGCAACGCTTTTTCCACGCTGAGTGTGGATTGGTCGCCTTCACATACAATCATCGAATTTCTTCGCAGAGTGTGCAGAATTCATCGCAATGTTTCCTTCACCGTAAGAGCGTCGAACAAACGGACAATATGAATTCGACACTTAGGTTTTCGCGGTTGTTAATATTAATAACACACATAATAATATATCTACTGGGAAAATAATGAAATGAAAAATAATAATAGTAACTACTTCAGTTCTGCCGTGATCATGACTATTGCAACATAGTCGAAATATCGGTAAGCTCATTAAAAAGCTTATTTTAATCCAAAATCGTGGTAATGACCCGGTAGATACACATATCTAGATACACATATCTACCGGGTTATTATTAATATGAATTCGAAATTCGACAACACATAGTACGAGGTGGGGATCGAACCCGTGTCTCGCGGACGGGAGAGAGTGGCCTTAGCCGACGCTCGCTTCGACGCTCTTATTGTCCTCAATGTTGAAATATTTTAATAGCTAATCAAATCACAGGGTCGGTTTCAAAATTTGTTTACGCCCTTCGTAAAACCGTTAATATTTCGTAGTTTGAGCAATTAGCCAAGGTTCATTTTCCGTAATACTCTGGTGGGTGTTACAATTTCCATAGATTGACCTCAGGTTTGGTCAAATTTTCCATTAGCGAGTCTGTCTGTTCGAATATTGTGTGTGCACTCAATAAGATAACAGAGTGAATGAATGAATGAAAGACTGATGGGAATATTCGAATGTGACAGTACATTATCTGATTGATCGACCGAGCGAGCGCTTGCAGCTTGGCCAAAATTGCTTTTGTATGTCTGTTTGTTCTCCTCTACAGGTCGCATTTCTCAACCGACTCTCGTGAAATTTTGTGAGCAGGTTAACCTTTATCAAAATTGAAATAATTTAATTGGTGTCAATTTTTGGAAATTTAAAAAGAATTTAAACGTAAAGAAAACATAAATCAGCCGTTTAAAAAATATATAAACCTTCTATTTCAAGTAGCACATCACCGAGCACCGTAGCTGGCCAGATTTTAGATCCTTTCCCTTAACTCTGTCAGTCAGTCTTTTAGACTTGTTACCCGTAAGCAATCTCCACCAAGGGGCTCGAGCCTACCCTAAATAAAAGAGATCAAGCCTTCGCTCCTGGCCCAGTGCGAGCTGAATAAAACCCTCCAATTTCTTCGCAGATTTGTACAGTCCTCACTGTTTTATTATCACCGTGAAAAGTGTCGAATAAACGTTCAAAATTCGAATACACATTCATACGTGGTGGTAAGATCCGGTGTAAACCGAACGAGACGCAGCGGCTCTAGCCTCTACACAAGACGCTCTAGATTGCTCGCTTTTAGCTTGGAAAGTATTGTTTAGGAAAGTATTGGAAAGGCTCTGTTTTTACCTCAATCCTCAGTGTATATTTAGACCATCCATCATCACAGAATAAACAACTTGAACGTTTTGTGCGAAACTAATCCGAACTGGTGTCTAATGCCTGACTGAACTCGAGACAGACAGTACCGCTACATTACCATTTTAGGTGAAGGCAAACAGCCTCCTGCGCAGCCAACTACAGACCCTCGCACCAGCGTGTTAAGTTGTTATTCGAATGAATGTTGACATTGACAAAGGAAAGTCAATTAGAGCCGTCTGTATTGAAGTTTGATATCTGAGAGAATCACGCGCATCACGGGAAAGAAGATACTTGTATCTTTGTGTGCTCAATGGCCTTGTGATAAGAATAGTTTTTGCTTAAGTAGAGTTTGATGATGGTATACAGTATAATGCGCTGCCGAGGCTCGTGAAATATAACAGCTACATCAGTCTATTTGAATCAATAGATAACATCGCCAACCACTATCGATGTTAACCAATATTGACCTTTATCAGTTACAATTACAATGGAATTCGCGGCCTTGGCCATATTGACTGGAACTGTTCTATATTGGGAAAAATATAGCCTATACTGAGTTGAGTCTATCACTCTAGTAGAAATAAATAATGATTAATCCGTTGAAAAAATAAATATTCGTATTATTCAAAACTAGAGCGATGATCACACGTTTTTCTTGAACATAAAAGCCATCACAGACCTCTCCTCGGTTACAGTTTGTATCATCAAGTCAAGGGTCATGCAGATAGCTGGTTAATATTCGACAGTGACTAGCCGATGCTTGACCCCTAACTTTATACAAATTGTAGCGAAAGTAAGCTTCAATGTACATCAGCGACGTCATCTGCCTGTCTGTCGTCGTCGTCGTCTGTCAAAATTAATTAGGTGCCATGTTTTAGCGGGCTTTGTTAAACGGTTACTCTTCTAGACTATAGATAATTCGTTGCATGTCTGCTATGCCCTGAAACGTCTATTAAACCGTTTGTACTAAATGCGAACAAATACTCTATATACTTGTTGCTTGTAACATTGTGGGGCTTCAGTTCTCGGCACTTGTCTGACAGTGCACTTGTTGATCAATTGGGTTGGAGCCCTGTGACTCATCAAGCCGCGGGCCCTTACATTGTCTCAGCGGATTGTACGTTAATTATTTACGTTAATTATTATTATTAGTTAATTCCTATTGTGTGCGCTAGTCATGCAGTAACGTAATAGGTCAATATTGTCCTGTGTTTATCTAACTAAATGCAAAGATCGTCCTGGGTAAGAAAGCGGATATTGAACGCTTCTTTGTGATCGAAATTCGACATGACAGTTACTATAATTCATTTATAGATAGATAGATAAATCATTTTTATTTCTAAAATACACATCTACACACATTCAATCTTAAAACAAAAACATAAACAGTACATAATGAAAAAACAAATGTGCAGATGTGTACTGCAGAAATCAGGTTGTAGCTCAGTGTAGATTTTGCCAACTTGTAGGGCAAACACTGATTTGCAGCTACCTCCTGTTTCATCTGTAGATCGCGCTGTGATTCGAGTTATTTAACTGTTTGTGTATTCGAGTAAAATGTGATTTGTTATGAAATGTGTATTTGAGTTTGTGTCTTTGTTAGTGAAAGAGAGGTGAGAGACATCACAAAAACCAAACTTGCGGAAATTAGATTCACCAGCCACCAAGCGTGAAGTGTTTGGGGATTCCCGTTATTTGCTTATTTAATAAGTGGGCTTTTAATCGTTTTTTAAAGGTGAACTTAGTCGCCACAAGACGCAAAGGGGGTGGAATATTATTCCAGCACCTCGTCTCCTGGTGACGAAAACTCCCTTCAAAAGCCACTGTTCTGTGTTTGTAACCAGCAAAAGGAGCACGTGTAGTTCAGCCATACCTTTCGTATACATTTGAATATTTGAGCTTAGTGTGAAGATATTTTGGATTTTTAAACTTAACTACATCGAAAACAAGACATGCTAAATGCAGTTTTCTACGTGATTCCATGTTTAACATGGAGGCTTTGTTCAGAAACGGTGTTATATGGCTCCGTGGGGGAACATTGAAACAAAACCGAGTGCACGCATTTTGAACTCGTTGCACCAGACGTTGGGTTCTAACCAGAACCATTTTATGACGACTACAATTCAGGTCTCTATGTTCTGTAGAATTGCTGGCAATTAGTAGGTTACGTGCACAGACATAAAAAAATTAAAACAACACATTTATATAATCACGTGATTGCTATAATGAATAGATGATGATGAATGATCTTTCCGACTGTTTTCGGCCATGGCGACCAAGAAATCATGTTTGTGCTTAATTTGTTAATACAAGTTATAGTATGACTAATACAATAACGTCTAGCCTAGCCATCTTATAATAGGCGTAAGATATAATTTTTTCAATACAAAAAATATCGTATTTTAACAGTGAGTACGCCGTGTGGTGACGGCAGAGTAGAATACATTTGTCACCAACCCCTACTCTTCCCGTGGGTGTCGTAAGAGGCGACTTAGGGACTACACATTGAACAGGGAATGGGCAGCAAGCAGCGCTCTCTGAAACAGTAACCTTTTAATCTGCGATCTCCAACCCGCCTGCCAAGCGTGGAGATTATGGCAAAATCCTCCACTTTAGTGGATGAGGCTCCAGCAGTGAGTGGACTGTAACGGGCCGTTGATGACAGTGAGTTAAATTAAAAGAACTAACTCGGCAAATTGTAACCGTTGTTATAGTAACACCTTCATTGCCCTCAAATCGTACTTCATAATAAATAATATACAGGGACAATACAATATTATTTGACTAGCCAATCAATATACTCTTAAAAACAACCGCTGGGTACCACAACACAACTGTTTTACAAGCACAAAGTCAGAATGACCAAACCAACCAGTGTAAGAATAGGCCTCGATGTGCTAACGTGTCAACTTATACTGGATGTGGCTGTCGTTCACTGTACCATGGTAACAAAACATTATTTTGTACAGCAAATTAACACTCGGATGAATGGTGACCGCTGTATGTACATACACTCCAGTTGATCATATTCGTTCAAATTAACATGATACTTTATTGCACACAAAGAATAATACATTAATAAATATTTATATATTTAACATCGACATCAACGGCCCGTTACAGTCCACTGCTGGACTATGAGCCTCCTCCACTTAAGTGTTTGGTTTTGCCATAATCTCCACGCTTGCAGGCGGGTTGGAGATTAAAAGGTTACTGTATTAGAGAGCGCTGCTGCCCTTCCCTGTTCAATGTGTAGTCCCTAAGTCGCCTCTTACGACACCCACTGGAAGAGTAGGGGTCGGTGACAAATGTATTCTACTCTGCCGTCACCACACGGCAAATGTATTATTATATACATTATTATATATGGTATTTATATATTATTATATACTTATTTAACTACTAGCAAACTTTAAAAACATCTACGGAGCTCTGCGAATTTACATACAATTTTTACTCTTTGTTATTAGCTCCTAGGAGACACTAGGAGTGTGTGTGGTGTAGTGACTAGAACACTGGCAGGCGCTGGTTCGAACCCCACAACGTATCAATGTGTTTTGGAATTTCAAATCCATTTCTAACCTTTATTTTACACTCTTACGGTGAAGGAAAACATCACCTGCAACCGCCTACGAAAAAAAATTAAGGTCGACTCACACACAACCTTTGAATTTCTTCGCAGGTGTCATCACGATGTTTTCCTTCACCGTAAGAGCGTCGAATAATCGTACATACGAATTCGAAATTCGAAAACACATTGGTACGTGGTGGGGATCGAACCCGCGTCTCCCGGACGGGAGGCAGCGGCCCTAGCTACTAGACCACCGACGCTCATGCCACATGATCAGATTATCCTAATTCAGCTGCTTGGCTTGAGTCCCTCAGTAGAGACGTATAAGGTATAAGCTGACAACAAACAATGAGCACAGAGGCTTAAAAGCCGCCATTTAAAAAAAACCGTAGCGGCACTAGATGGCGAAGCTCAAGAAGCACGATTGACAACCTGGAAAGAGAGATAACCAACTGCACCTACTTCGCTCCCTGAGCATCTTTCCCCTGGACATAGTCTACCTTGGCCCACTTGGAAGTCTTTGAACAGACTCCGGACCCAAGTCAGGTGGGGTTATAGCTCGGATAGTGCATGCCAGTGCGGTGTCTCTCCCCAGACGATGGCACACCTGTTATCCTGTCCAGCGTGTCCTAACACCTGCACACGCGAGGATCTTTACAATTCTACGGATAATGCTATATCCGTAGCTGCGTACTGGTCTATATATATATGTATGGTATGTATGGTCTATACATATATGGTATATATTTAATAGCCGTGTATGAACCGATACGCTAAGAAGTGAAAAAATAAATATGTTTATTTTTACTTTAGAATAACTCGGTGTGATAAGTAACAAAGACGAAACAAGGTGACACGTTTGCAAACGCGCTTAAATATTAATGTTTTGCCAAAACAGCTCTACCCAGGCTGCTGATGACCCGGTAACCACACAACCTTTTGATCAGGACTCCGGAAGGTTTGCTCACCCTCAACCAGGTTAACAAACCTGGTTTTTGTGTGTCAGTCGCCATAGCTGACTCACCCATTTCTAGACAACAGTTTATGCAAATTAATTTATTTATTTTTAAACATGATCGTTGTTATATTAACACAAATAATTCAAACCCAGTAGACAATGAACATTTGTATACATGAGTGTTAGTGACTTTTAATACGTAGTTTCGTTTGTATTTATTTTGGATTTGATTGAAATTTTATAATATTTGATGAAGTGCGTTTATACTATTTAATGGGCTGCGATAATCAAGGTTAATGGTCAATAACCAAGAAACAACAAAATAATAAATACTTTCATGGAAAATTTTACTACGTAGAACTCCTTTTCGGTTCAAAAATATGGCAGCCAAATTATTATAATACACAATAATGAACTAAAATCGTTTATGCACTTTGTCAATAACCTCCTTTGTAAAAAAAGCAATAGAATAAACATTAAAAAAAAACTTTTTCGTGACGGAATTTTTCATGTAGTGCACTGACGTGATTGACGCCATTAATCAATCAATCAATGGCCGGTGAGACGCCCATTTAAGGATTAAAACTTACTATTAGGGAGTATGTCTGTGGGAAGTAGAAATACACAGTAGCAAACTGCAAAAATTTACTTAATAGTAACAATTTTTTTAACGATTTTCGTATTGATATATATATCACAAAACATCATTTGATATATATATCCTCGAACCCTGCTTTCCTGTAATGTATTCTTCAATGCAGTTTCTCATAGCATTGCAATTATAACATACAGAAAAGAACTGAGAAGCTAGCAAGATATCAAATTTACACTACCTAAACATGTTTAAAAATATAATGAATGGCATAATTTCGTGTTTTCATTCGCATGCAAATTTACTCCTAGTACTCACTACTCGCATTTAAATAAGTAAATAATGTATTTGCTTACAATGATAGAGACATGTTTTTATTTAGTTTAGGGTCATTGTTCGCCGCCGTGGCCGCGTGTGTGAATCACCACTTTTTTGCGATATTGCCCCCGTTTCTCGCTGTTCATATCGCTCTACAATTGTTGTTTTTCAAAAAAAGAAAAAAAAAAGAAAATAAATTAATGACGTTTATTTATGTATTATTACTCTGTTTATCATTACGTGAACGTTGAGGCTATCCAGCTCCTCGACACCACGGACATAGTGAGAAGACTGAAAAGGACAAAACCCTTTGAGTTAGTTTAGTAAACATTAGTGTAATGTAGTGCAGTCAGTGCTTCCCGTAAAGAACACACGAACAAAGTGTCTTCCCCTTAATAGATACAATAAGAAAAGTGTTGATGGACACATTCTTAGCTAACACTATGTAATTACTCATTAGTCTTTAGGCTAGATTGTAATATTTATTTTGGATGTCTAACCAAATATAATAAATTAAAAAAAAAATACTCTGTCACCTCTGCGACGCATAAAAAAATCCATGATGTTGAATAAAAGATATGATTTGACCCTCAAGCATATATTTTTAAAATTCTAATCATAGCCGGCCTTATTAATGCGACCTTTCCCAGGTCTTAATTGAATGTATGTATGTTTGTAACAGCTGTCGGACGTAACCTCCGTGAAGCATCGCACGCTAATGTTGTCGATTCGGCATACGCCCAACTAAACTAAACTTAAAATTAGTCCTGTCACTTTCTATCATTTTTAATTGAAAAGGGACCGAAGATCATCGGTTTAGTTTTTGTCTTAGACTTCACGACTAACTGTCAATTTTAGTGGCTTTTTATTCGTCATGGCCTTAGGTAGGCACTAAAACAAGACTAAATTTGACAGTTAGTCGTGAAGTCATAGACAAAAACAAAACCGATGATCTTCGGTCCCTTTTCTTTTTACTTTTACTTTTAAGCTCATTGAACTTTATCAATAAAATAACCTCGATATCCATCTTCAATAGACGTCAGTACATGACAGTAGACAGTCAGTAAATGAATGTGCACCATTGTGTGGAGAGTAACCCGATCATGGTGGCCATGATGGCCGATCATTTGATGGACCATCATGGCCATTTGTGAAGAGGAGTCATTAGGTCCTACATTTTTAGGCACCTTTTGTTCCGTCTGTTTATTTAATTTATTTTCTTTATCCTGCTACACACACACACACACACACACACACTGAGTGCTTGTTTAACCGCTTGTCTGGCCCGCTTCTGTTATATCGCGACTCGACAAAGTCCTCTGCAAATACTACGTGCATGTTTTAAAATTATTTGTTTAAAAAACGAGGGCAAAGACCTAGTTTTTCTGTTTATTTATCTCCTTTTTTTTATTTGTTGTACGCGCTATGTTTAATGACAGAGTCAAAAGAACATTTTATGCTTTATGTGTAATAGAATTAAAACACAAATATTGGCCTCGATTTGAGATGTCATGCTCTAATTCTAATTTTAAAATCCAGCTATCCTTTTCGTTTTGATAACCAATAAAAGAGAGGTAATGAACGAATGATATTAATTTGAACGAATTATTACTTAAAATAAGGGCATAGCTGTCAGTTTTTAAGTCGCATGTTTTAAGTGCTCTCTAAAATTGTGCAATCGACACGGCCATAAGTTCGGAAACGATCCGGAAAAAATCCGATGTTTGACAGCTCTAATATTAGGATGGCCATCTCCTGTCCCTTTTCAATCTAGGACGGACTAACTTAAATTAAGGATTAGAGCGTGACATCCCGAATCGAGGCCATTATCATCCATTGTAGCCTAAAAATAATGCAAAGTTGCGACCATTTGATTCAAATACTGGTTATAAGCCTCTTTTGGTTCTACTAACAGCTTTTTTATTTACGGAAATGGAGTCACCGAAACGCCTTCCAGTATTCAGTTATCTCTGCTGATGATTAGCCATCTCATCTCAATGCTACATTAATTCTTTTTCTCCGACACGCTCGAAAATGTGATCATTACTGGCAAAAAACAGTTTTTGGAATGAACATTGCCCCATACAAAACAGCGGCCAGCAATGTGCCTACAAATGGCATAGGCTAGGAAAGTGACTTTCGTCTAGAAATTTCACTGTTTTTGAGTCTTTTTACAGGATACTCTTATGTTCTAAATTAAAATTGGACGTAGTTACACGAAAAGGATCCAATCCACAACATTGTCAAAAATGACTTACGTACACAAAACTGACCGCAAATAATACCAATCGTCCCATAAATATACTATTAACAATAAAAATGTTTTAATGTTTCTCACAAAACATAACACGTAAAATTATCTTGAAACAAATACCTATGAAGAAATATTTTGAACTTCAAACTTCAATATCTGAAAAGTAACTTTGTGTGGATTGGATCCTTTTCGTGTAACTACGTCCAATTGTATATGAATCGTAGTGATTAGAGTTGGCTGTATGCTCTGTATGACATTGACACAGAACAAAAAAAAGACAAGCTCTATGGCGGTTTGTAATTTTCGTCTCTTTTGATTTTATCGAACTATTTTGTTACTTATTTTTCATGATGGAGTTAACAAATCATTCAATTAGGGAAAAATATTACAACAATGAATGATGTAAGGTTAAAGTGATAAATGTTAGAATTTATAAGTTGCGAGTAGACATCTAAATCCAAGGTTCTTATAAGGTAATATTATTTTGTATTTTATAATTTCCTCGCATGTTTCAGCGAAAAGCACTATACAGGCCTCGGCCGCAATAAATCTTGCTGGACTTGTACACAATAAAAGTCCTCGCATGCGGCTCGAATATTGCGGCCGCGGCAGTAAAATATTATTCACTTGTTCAGAGTAACTTTGTCTTGGTCTTCCTATTTTCTCTTCGATATTTCTTTCAATTTTAGGCATGTACTCATCATCTTCAGTTTTCGTTTATATCAGCAGGTTTTTCTCCAACCATCTCAACAACACGTCTGCCTTTCTCCGAGTCAAGTTAATTATTTCTAGAAGTATATCACATAATCACGTGTATGCAAACAGTGACACAACACATTCTCTCTAATCGGCGTCTGCGCAGTCTGCAGTCACGTGATCGCCCCTTTCGCTTTCAAGGTAAATTTCACCAGGCGCAAGTTAAGGGCTATACTTACGAGGTCCGACTTTCACTAGTGGCCTTGTATTACTAATATAACTCGTAATAGTGCTGGTGGCTCAGTTGTTAAGGCTAGGTCATGGAAAGGCTAGGCTTCTAAAAATAATCATATAACTAATCACAACAACTCAACCAACATACTAAATTAAATTTAACTTTCAAATTCCTTGTTAAAATAATGCAATTAAAATTTAAAATTAATGTCAACATCATTGAAGAAGTCATTTATAGAATAAGCTTTGTCAACTTGAATGAAGTAATGTCATCGCAGTTTCTAAGATCTGGGGGTAGTTTATTGAATACTTAGTGCCATATGAATTTTAATCACGCCATTTTTACTCAAAGTTGTTCTGTTGAGTGCAACAGAACACGTATACACTATAGGTGTGAGGCCATTTCTAGCCCAGCGGCTAGCAACGGCTTATTTGGCTTATTACCATTACTAGCGATAACGAGCGGCTGGAAACGGCTGCTTACATTTCATTGATATTCACATGATTTACTTTTTTTGTTTTTGTTGTTTTTCTTCTTATTTATTAACTATAGGATCTATTTTACATAAATAAACACAAACAATGACATTTGCATCGGTATCCAGTGTTAAAAACTCAAAATTCTCATACAAAATGCGACACAGCAGTGGAATAGGACAATTTGAATAATTTATTTGTGAGAGATGTTTTGCCCTATGTTAATGTTTGTAAAATATAGAGGCGAATGTAGGCAATGTTTTCATCGCCTTAACGTGTCTTGTTTTGCCGGTGCGCGCGCGCAGTGTCGCTGTTTCACTTTCGCTAGCTTACGTAAACCGACGACCTTTTATCGCTTCGATTTGAGCTATTCGCAGCCATGTACCAACATGTTAACTGTTGTTTTAGAAATCTGTGTTATATTGTGTGTGTGGACTTAACAATTTTCTCGAAAAAATAAAAATGCACGAATTCGCTTATTATAATGTACTAACTATATAAAATGTCACATAAAATACAATGTCAAATTTAAAACAAAAATACAATGTCAGAAAAAATAAAAAGTTAAAATGTACTTACTTTAGATTTTTATCGCATTTTTGAAATGGTCCCCAATTTATAAGCTTATATTTATTGTTAGTTTCATCTGTCCCGTCCATTGGTCCCGTCTGTAATCAAAATTTAAATTTGACCCATTGCCCGGTTTCCGATTGAGCTGAAGTTTTGCATGAATAGGGTATCGGGCTACTTTTTTTAAATCCAAGCTTCTTAATTTCTGCTATCGAACACTATAAGAATTTTTGCTGTATCTTTAAAATTGACCGAGTTATAAAGGTTTGAAATTCAAGATTAGACAGAGAGACACTTACCCACTTGTGACGTCACTTGCTAGTAACGCCATATAATCTCCATACAAAAAATTTTTTGAAAGAGACAGACATATTGAAACTTTAAAAAACGACTGTAAATTCGTTTTTTAACCGATTCTGTTTTTTTCTTCGCGAATCGTCTGCTACTAATCTATATTTTAAAAAATAATTCATAAAATATGGTAAAATTAGGAGCAGTCCGATACCCTATTGGATGACAATTCGATATTATTATGACAAGAAGCTGATCTGATGATGAAACCGGAAGGTAACTATAGTAGCACGGACACGAAACTTTGCATTCTGAGTATTCTGCTTCAAAGGGTACCTCAGCGGTACTCGTTAGTTAACTTTGGCTAGACCTAACCAATCTAATAATAATAATAAGACATTTATTCACAGTACACAAAACAAAACACACAATCTGACCTTAACCTAACCTTAAAACTTAAGTATGCAGTATTATTTAATAATTTATAAGAATAGAGCATAGTAAACATAGTAGTATTAAATTAGAAATTAAAATGGTGGTGGGTATTAATATGGTTAAAGTTGTAATAGGAATTTAAGAATTATGTTTAGCCGTGTGGTGACGGCAGAGTAGAATACATTTGTCACCAACCTCTACTCTTCCCGTGGGTGTCGTAAGAGGCGACTTAGGGGCTACACATTGAACAGGGAATGAGCAGCAGAGCTCTCTGATACAGTAACCTTTTAATCTGCGATCTCTAACCCGCCTGCCAAGCGTGGAGATTATGGCCTATAGATAGATATAGGATAGAGGCTCATAGTCCAGCAGTGGACTGTAACGGGCCGTTGATGTTGATGATTTTAAGAAAAGAGCACAAAAACAGCCCCAAAAAGAACATGCAAACTGCCAAAAAGCAAGACAAGGTTTTTAGCCGGTAAAAATCCGGTACTATCTGGGTCCTCCATTCCCAGATGTCTTTTGAAGATTTTCTCCTATCTTGCTGTAAACAATTATTAAGTAGAAAACACAAGTCTCTGATCATGTGAGAGGTATAAGAAATAAAACTAACCTTATTGCTTCATTATAAATAGGTACTTGTATCGTATCGTTAGTGTACGTACTTATTTACTTACATTATTTCTTATCTAAATCACTTCCTAGATACTTGCTGTGAATTTACACAGTGATAAGGAGTATTTAATCTGTATTGAATCGGATACTACGATAACCTAATGGTAAAATTTTAAATGAGTTGCACCAAATTATGTTTGTCTGTAATGTTTACAGTCCGTGATAGGCCCCGGTTCTAACGAGCAATGAAAGAAAGAAGATAAGCGAATGATATTTCGTATGAATCATTAACCCTTAAATGCATACTGTTGCCTAAGGCAACATACCTTAAATATTAATATATTTTCTTGTTCTTTTTATTATATTTGGTAATCATCTATAATAAAAAAAAAAAGAAATATTTTAAAATTTTTTCTTTTTTTTTACGGCAGGTAGAGTTTGCCGCCAAAACGAAGTCAGAAATCGAATTCCAAATTTAAACAATTTAAAAAAATACAAATATCCTATTAATACCAAATAAACTGTGTTGAGTAGGAAATAAAATTAAATTTTATTTAAAAAATAGTAAAAACGAAATAAAAGAAAAAGCCGAAACGAAAAGTATTTTATCTACTCTCATATCGTAAAATTCGAATTACAAAATCCAAATCGGTTTTATATTGACACACTTTATAAACGCATGTACATAATATTAAAAATAAAACTCATTATAGTACCGCTATCTTTTTTTATTCATTAAACTAGTCTACGGTTTTAGGCTGAATACGAAAAAAAAAGACGCACGCATGCGTTCTGAGACGCGCTGAAATCTATTAAAGCACCCGTAATTGCGTTCCGAATCACTGTCAGCCATACATTTTTTTGATTTTCTGATCGCTGAAAGTCTGATTCGGAATGCGTCCAAAATATTGTCTGTGGAGCGCCCGCTTTAGCGCATGCGTAGTGATATGCTGGCTGGGTTTTGGTTGGTTCTGTGGTTTTGGCGCCATTCTTGTTTTCTTGTACTGAATTTGGTAGAAATATTGTTATTTTTGCGTAAAAATGTCCGATAGCAGTGTTTGTGAAGAGAATTTGACTCCGCCCGATATTTTAAATGCGGCGACGGAAATGCCTCATAATCTTTTACCAGCAAAGTCGAGAAAAATACATGATAAATGCTATGAAGATTTTATGGAATGGAACATGCAAAAAAGGTACTTCGTTTTTGTTCAACACCAATGTATGAGAGTAGATAAAGTAGTGTATTAAACTGCACATAACTAGGTATTAAAACACTCGTGTGCATCTATTAAAAACCTCGCTTACCTACGGCTTGGTTTTTAAACAGACACTCATGTTTTAATACCCCTCATTATGCAACAGTTTCATAAGCTACTATTTTATTAAAAATTTACTGGAAAAACACATTTTTTTTACTTTTTCCATTATTCTGCTCCAAAAACGACCTTAATTACCAAGTATTATAAAAAAAACAAAATTAATGCATAAATTTACGGGTCAGGGCTAAAAGCCTACGTCTTCACTCCGCTCTAAAATGATGCGTCTATAAAGTCAAAATTGACAGATCTAAAATTAAGATGTCTCTCTCTTATCCCTTTATTTTATAAAAGGCAAAAAGGATGGATATTGTTTAAGAATAAACTTTATAAGTAACATTGATATTTTGACTGCGATCCTATAAAAGTATCCAAGTTCTATCTCTACGAATAACCGTAGTTCTATCTAGAATAAATTATGAATTCATATTAATATGAATTCATCATGGAGTCGGACTGCTTTCTACCTACCTATACATTCATTCATTTTACTTACTCTACAACGTGTTATGAAATAAAGCAAAACCTCTCGGGTGGAAGGTCAGCCCATGAAACCGAACAACTTTTGTTCCACAACTTTTTAAAATTCGCAAATATTGTTTTTTAACTTTCATACAAATTGTCTCTGAATGAAGTCCTTTTTTTTTAGAATTTGTTTCACTTATGGAACAAAATTTGTTCTATCTAGTATAGTCAAGAAACGTAACTACGCTTCGAACTTGACCCCACCAAATGAATAACAAAGAAGCAAAAACGACATTCGAATACGCGGTACAATGATGTTTTATATGACTCGGTTTGTAAGAACGTCGAAAGTAAGATTTAATGTACAGCAGCGACATCATCTGCCTGCCTGTCTGTCGTCGTCTTTATCTGTCAAAATTAATAAGGTGCTATGTTTTAGCAGGCTTTGCTAGGCGGTTACTCTTCTTGAATGTTGTCGTTCGTTGGGTTTTGCGTATTTGGTATTTAGCTAACACGTATAACTCGTCAGATAAGAAAAATCTGTCAGACGTTGCGTAGATCGTAGATAGATAAATAGAATGCAGCGCTACTAAATCCCACTAATGGAGTCAAGGTGCAGGCAGGGCTGGCACTTTCTACGGTTGCATCGTCTGCGCCCGCGCCGCCGCCGTTGCATAACGCGTCTCATTCAGACTGCAGTAGGTCGCGCGTGCGCACTGCGCGTTTACTACTTCCCCTATGATATTATGTTTTGTGTTTTTCACGTCCTAAATAACCTGAGAGGTAACCGAGGACTACATGATAAATAAAGGACTATACTACTACCACTATTATGTATACGTTTTTTGTGATACTACTAAAAATGTTTACTATTATAAATGTATATATATTCTTTATTGCACACTTAAATTTACAGGATAATTATTAAAATTAGAAAAAAAAAAATGCCGTGTCGGTCGTTCTCGAACAGCGTTTTTTATTTATTTATACAAAATGTATTATATTTCTATAATTGCTTTTTAAGGAGACCAGTTTCTCCAGCTAATAAAATAGCCTGTCATCATCATCAACGGCCCGGTACAGTCCACTGCTGGACTATGAGTAATTTCACCGAAGATCTAGAAACCTAAAAAACATTTTTTTTCTCAATCCGACCGGCCTAGCTAATTTCTCTACTTACAGAAAACTTACAGAAAAAAAAACACCCATACCATTCACCCTAATGTTTAGACAACCGAGGATCTAACGGCTATACAAAATCATATTATTATTATTTCTTTATATTATTACTTTACTAATAATATTTAATAAACATTTTTTGTTATTTCAGGTAACAGTCTCTTCTATAACGGCGACGCAAGTGAAAACACAGTATGATTCATTACTGTATAGGTATAAGTACGTAATATTTTCATCGTAACATGATTCTTATGCAGTGGATAACAGAAAAAGCAAGGCCATATTCTGTATCAGTTGCTTGCTTTATATATGTCGCCGTAAGATAGTAATAGCCGTAATATACCGGATGATAGTCATATGGAAGCTGTCTATAACTATCTTACTAGTGATATGATCATATCACTAAACTAATCTAGTGAAATAGTTATTATCGATCAAATGACTGTACGAAGCATTCCATTATTATTAAAAAATGGATAAAGTACAGTACAATTACAATCGGGGCGGGTGCGAGCGTAGCGAGCACGGGAGTTCGGGGTACCCCGACATTAGGTTAGAAGGGTTAAGTTATCTCGTGACCACCCATGCCTGTTTGCAGGCATGCAATTTGGGTTTTGATCGATGATAACTATTTCACTAAATTAGTTTAGTGATATGATCATATCCCTAGTAAGATAGTACATAGGAGCTTTCGTATGACTATAATCCGGTATATAATCATATCCCTAGTGATATGGATCATATTACGGTACGGCTACAGCTATCTTACTGAGACATATATAACAATATTGACACCACTTCACCTACTTCAGACTAGAAGAGGTCAAACAAGCAATCAAGTATTATTTAATTCACAGACATTTTGAGAGCAAGTCCACAACCCAATTGCGTAATAGGAACTCGTCTAAATTCAACCTAAATAAATACATTTGCTATCGCTTCGTTCACATTTCACAATACATCGTTTTACACATACAACGTTCTTTGGTATGATTTCGTTGTAACCGCGTTATGTACGACGAAGCGCTTGTACAACCGATGTAGGCCACATGTCATTTCATGTTATATTTGGTTTTATCAGTGCACTCCGATAGTGGCGATAATTGTACCGTTTGAAATGCACTGCCAATTATGCACATACGCGAACACGTAATGCAGTTAAATAGATAGATGAAAACTTTATTAATACTCATCTAACAGATAGCACAAAATTAAATTCAATTCAATCAGCCTATTGCAGTTTACTGCTGGACATGTGCCTCCCCAAGGGCACGCCAAAGCGCACGATCACCCGCTTTCCGCATCCAGCCACCACCAGCCGGGGGTCCACCGGGCAGGGGGGCGTCCCACACACGGAGCTGTATTTGTCTCCGTGGTCCCACACTACGTTTTCCGAGACAACAGTAAGTCAGCCTACGTTATCAGAGATAACACAAAATATCGTCAACAAATCAACAAAAAGAAAGATTTTTCTATTCTATTATGAAAAAGTAATTTTATTTTTAATTAAGGCTCAAGGCGAGGCAAGGGAGAGCGTCGTCGGTGGTCTAGTGGTTAGGGCCGCTGTCTTCCATCCGGGAGACGCAAGTTCGATCCCCACCACGTACCAATGTGATTTCGATTTTCGAATTCATTATGTACGTTTATTCGACACTCTTATGGTGAAGGAAAATTTCGATGAAACCTGCACACTCCTGCGAAGAAATTCAAAGGTTGTGTGTGAAGTCGACCAACCCGCACTCGGCCAGCGTGGTCAACTAAGGCTTATCACCCTAATTCAGGATAGGCTGGACTGGAACCCCTCGGTGGGGACGAATATGAGCTGTTGATGATGACGATTTTTGGGGTGGTTGGGATCTAACTCCTAGCGGTCCACCCCGGGCAACGGCATCGCAGACTAATACAGACTGCGATGACGGCTGAAGATCCCACAAGCGGTGGTAGGCTCCGCAAGGGCACGCCTGGCTCGCGACCACCATCCTGCCGGAGTCCGGCGCCAAGCAGCGTTGCGTTCCGTCGGTGTGCGGGAGCTGCCAGTGCCATTGGGGGAAGGAAGATGTAGTCAGTTGCGCTGCTTAGAACCGGTTTTGGACTCTTTGGGCGTGACTGTATTGGGTAACTCGTTCTGGAGGGTAGCGGGATCCGAAGCACGGTCTCTGTCGTTGGCCGACCGCAGGTAGTAGGGGGCCCGACTTGCGCGCTAGCCACGTGTCAAAGGCTGCCCCGCCACCTCGCGAAAAATCCCTTAATACTCCACCGTGCCAGCTGGCGACTGGATGGGAGGACCCGGTGGAGTGTTTTTCGGGGGGGTTCGGGCGTCCCCGCAGTCTCCAAGCGAGTTCCCCTTAGATCGGTAAAGTCCAGGAGTTCCTCTAGGTTAACTGGGCGACGCCTCGACTGTCTTTTCCTATCTCCCACCAAAAAATCACTCAAATGAATAAAAGTAAAAAGAAGAAAAAGGTTAAGCAACGGCAGCACTTCCTCCCGCTTAAAGTGCACGTCACCAACATCCGAGGACTGCACTCAAATCTCGATCCGGTCCATCACCACCTTGAGACCGAGAAGCCGCACCTATTCTTCTTGTCGGAGACGCAGATAGTAACCCCGTCGGACGTGGCGTATCTCAACTACCCTGGCTACACTCTCGAACATAAGTTCAAAAGATGTGCAGGGGTCTGTGTGTACGTCCGAGACGATATTTGCTGTAGGCGTCTCCGTTGCTTTGAGTTGTCGGGTTTTTCTGTGATGTGGCTTCTAGTGGATACTGGGGTGGAAAAATCAATCTACGCCTTTGTCTACCGATCGCACAGCGGTGACCAGGAGACGACTAGGCTCATTGAGTACCTCGTCGAGACGGCAGACACTGCACTTCAGCGATATCCAACGGCGGAGCTTGTTTTTCTAGGGGACTTTAATGCCCACCACAAAGAGTGGCTGTTCCCCTACGAAAAAACGGACCATGCTGGTAGAGAGACACTTAGATTAGCTTTGTCGCTAGATCTTACCCAGCTGGTGGACCAAGCAACGCGGATACCGGATATCGCTGATCATACACCCAACTGCCTCGACTTGCTGCTGACAAATGATCCATGTAGACATTCGGTATCGGTCTCAGCACCACTTGGAACGTCCTACCACTGTGTGGTGAACTCCGTGTCGATCTGCTCGCCTCCGGATGATAGCCCTAGAGACATGAGGCGAGTATGGCGATACGAGTCAGCAGACTGGGACGAGATGCGTGTATTTTTTGCGTCTTACCCGTGGTGGCAAACGTGCTTTTCTTCGAGTGATCCTTCGTGCTCTGCGTATGCGATCGCAGATGTGATCCGGCAGGGAATGGAATACTTTATTCCATTCTCCGACATCCCGCTCGGTCACAAAACCCGTCCCTGGTATAATGCGGACTGTGCTCGTGCTGAGGCCCGTAAACAGTCTGCTTATCAGGCCTGGGTGAAAGCTCGCGATCGAAAAATTCGCGCGCGAAGGGTACGTATAAAGAAGAGAGAATATAATTCTGCCGCCAGGGCTTGCAAAAAGGTATTGCAAAGAGCTAGGTTTGACTATATCAGCCGCATAGGGATGAAACTTGCATCATATCCACCGGGAAGTAAGCAGTTCTGGTCCCTATCGAAATCAGTCGAATCTAACTTCTGCCGTCCCACACTGCCTCCCTTGCAGAATCCTGACGGGTCGCTGGCCCATTCCGCAACAGAAAAAGAAAATTTATTTGCCACTCTGTTTGCGAGCAACTCACGTTTAGACACTGGCTCTACGCAAACACCAACCTTACCTCGCTGTGATTCTTCGATGCCGGAGATCGCAATACACAGTAAGGAGGTTCGTAGAGTCCTACTTAGTCTTGACGTGAACAAGGCCAGTGGTCCTGATGGCATACCAGCTAGGGTGCTGAGGTGCTGTGCGCCTGAGTTGTCTCCTGTACTGACGCGTCTGTACCGCCTTTCTCTCCAAACTAAAACCGTACCTAGATCTTGGAAGCTTGCCAATGTCCAACCAGCTCCCAAGAAGGGAAGCCGTGCCGACCCTTGTAATTACCGTCCGATCGCCATTACTTCCATACTCTGTAAGGTTATGGAAAGAGTTCTGAACGGTAAGCTGCTCACATATCTAGAAGATAACGATCTTCTCAGTGACCGTCAATATGGATTTCGCCGGGGACGGTCGACTGGGGATCTTCTAGTGTATGTGACGCACTGCTGGGGCGAGGCCATCGAGAAACATGGCGAAGCACTTGCTGTGTCGCTTGACATCTCGAAGGCCTTTGACAGGGTCTGGCACGCAAGTCTACTAAGCAAGCTTCCAGCGTACGGCATCCCCGCCGGTTTTTGTGGCTGGATAGCAGATTTCCTGAGAGAACGGTCGATCAGAGTGGTCATTGATGGCTGCTCCTCCGGTGTTCCTCAGGTGTTCCTCAGGGATCTGTTCTCTCCGCGATACTTTTCCTGCTGCACATCAATGACCTCTTAATATCAGGAATTGTTGGATATGCAGATGACAGTACTGTCGCGGAGAGATACTTGTCTAGTGCGAGAGCCGGCGGGGATGAAGTGCAATTTATGAGAGAGGCCATGGTGAGGCGAACAAACCTGACACTGGATTACGTCTCCCAGTGGGGTGACAGTAATCTCGTCAGCTTTAATGCCTCCAAGACGCAAGCATGTTTGTTCACCGCAAAAAGTAGTCCTTTCACCATGACTCCTACTTTTCGGAGTACATCTGTTCCTCTCACTGATAAGCTCGAGCTCCTTGGCATGGAGTTGACAAACGACCTCAACTTCGGCGCAACCATCGAGTCCAAGGTTCAAACTGCAGCTAGGAAGCTTGGCATCCTGAATAGGGTATACGATAAATGATTACTTAGATGATAAAAACGTCTGGTCAACTGTTGTTCCAAATCAGTGGAGTAGATTGTAATTATGACTCATGTATGATTCTTTATATATTTAAAAGAAAAGTACAAAAGATACAATTCCTGTGGAGTTTCTTCTGGCCGTTCTTCTCCACAGAGGGCGTACACTGATAGTGAACGTGCCATCCATGATAGCTTTGACGTCGAAAAATGATTTGTAAAAATCTTAATTCGAATAAAAAAAAATGACTTTGACTTTAGGGTGAGGCGATACTTCACGCCTGGACAGCTTCTAACTCTTTACAAAGCCCAAGTCTGATCTTGCATGGAGTATTGCAGTCACCTTTGGGACGGCTCGGCCAAATACCAACTTGCTGCACTGGACTCGGTGGAACGCAGAGCCAAGAGAATCATAGGCGACAAAAAACTGATGGAATCTAAGCTTCAGAGCTTGGCTCATCGTCGCAAGGTTGCCTGCTTATCAGTTTTTTACAGGATGTACTTCGGGGAGTGTGCTCAGGAGTTGCATGAACTCATTCCGCCTTCCCCCTTCTTCCATCGGACGTCCAGACGCACGGCAGGTTACCATCCTTTCTTGGTGACTATTCCTCGCTTGCGCACCAAACGCTTCTCAACATCTTTTATAATGCGTACCGCAAAGGAGTGGAATCTCCTGCCGGCGTCTGTATTTCCGAGCACATATAATCCGACTCTCTTTAAAGCCAGAGTGAATAGGCTCCTTCTGGGTAAGCTCGCTACATCGTAGATCCCATCCCTGCTCTCGGGCTGGATCGGGGTCAAGAGCAAACCCATACAATTAAAAAAAAAAAACGATGAGGCTCATGGATCGAATTCGCATTTTGCCAGAAAACAGAAATTGAGCAAAGCAAGTTATGATTTTAAGAAACGCGAGCAATAAAGCTTATTTTAGCACACAACTCACTTTAGCACATTCTAAAGGACAAACGTAAAAAAAATGCTTAGTATATTGATTTAACTTTATTTCACTGTCATTATCAATTTAACAGGAGAAATACAGCTATGTAAAGAAAAAAGATATTACTGTCTTGTCTATATGTTTTACTTGTTTATTGTTTTAAATTTTTGCCTTGCAAAATTTTACGTACCTCCACAGAAACTTTATGTAATGACGTTTATCATTAGTTTAATAGAAAAAGTCTAGACTTTTTTCCAGGCGCTTTCTCAACGAGAAACTCTTAATCGGCAGCTGGTAGCTGGAAAACTATCTGGAACAGTGTTTTCCTCCCGTCTCTATAAGGCAGGTTAGAAAACCATGTTACACCCCAGTTTTTTCCCTATCAGCGTGTAGATTTCTCCGACTTTGTTGGAAAGAACTGCTTTTTACACAATTTTTTGCGTAAATGTACCTTATCTTGTCTAGAAAACTCAGTTTACAAGGCTAGAATATCTAGAACGTATCGCTAGTTTGATATATCTATCTACTACTATATATCTACTACTATACTATCAAGGAAAGATCCAAGTGAGTGGATATCAAGCATAAGTAATCTTAGTCAAAAGGTATTTAAAATTTTGAACGATCATTAAAAAAAAATAAAAAAAAAGTTGCCTTCACAAAAACAGAACAATTACAAATACAATACTAGGTAGGAACAAGTTTGGCAAAAGGTACCAGTCTCAGCAAAATGCTTGACATACAAGTATGCCTAGCGCTGGTTTTCAGACTGGCCCCACATTTTTGGTGACAAGTTTTATAATAATCCTTTTTATCATCATTTTGTCATAGTTTAAGACTAAGTTCTTGAAATGGCTATCGCGCTAAACTTTCCGCCTCCCGCCTCTGAGCTGTGCATAGTCTAATAATTAGGTTTTTCAACAGCTCTATTACCTATACAGTCTGGCCTTAGATATCTAGGCACAGCAGCTCTGCTTTACGGTTTTTTCCTGACCCTTTCGTATAGGCAAGCAACTAGGCAGCCTAGTCTGTAGCATTGCGGTAACCCGGTCCCCCGCTTGCACACTTGCCTGCCTAGTGTGCGCGGGCGCAACATTTTAAAAAATGTGTGTGGAGACGCGTACCGATAAATATTTCTTTTTATAACTAGATAATAAAGAATACATCTCGCGTAAAAATTGTGCATATCGGTATTGTTTTTGTTTTAAAATCAAGATTTTTTTCATATGAAAGGTTTTTTTTATAGTTAATTTTGTCATAAATTATATAAAAGGTTCATAATATTATACAAATCTCGACACGAGAACCATTAGTTCGGATCTACATATCCGACCAAAATCACTTTTTAGCAACTGAAAGTCTCTAGATCTGGCCACTTACAACTATTTCATGTCTGCGCTTAAAAATTAAACTTTCTTTTTTATTTTCAGTCCTTTCACTCTCTATTTGAGTGCATGAATGTATTTTAGTAATAGATTAAAAACATACCTGGAATTTTGTCAATTTGTCTCAGAGGCAGCACCTAGATAGAGGCCAAGGATAGCGAAAAGACGACAGAGGACAATAGACAGGAAAAGTCCTTGAGAGTGAGCGCTGCTATGACAAAAATATACTTTATTCTCTACTGTTATAGATGTTCTATTTGCTATTAGCGGTCCGCCCGCGGCTACGCTCGCGTTGTGTAAGATTTTCCCGTGGGAGTAAGACTTTTTCCCGTTAAAAGTATCCTATGTGTAAATCCAGGGTACAAACTATCTCTATTCCCAATTTCTTCCCAATCCGTTCAGTAGTTAAGGCGTGAAAGTGGAACAGACATCTAAACATCCAAATATATTTTCACATTTAAAATATTACATCCCCTATTTTATCCCCACACAGGTCAAAATTTAAAAAATGCTAACAAATATTTATTTATTTCTTATCAAGTGCCTAAATACATTTCATGGTGTCATCCTCGATAATGACGAACCTCATTATCATTTTGTATACAGCTGTTTACTTTCCCAAATAAATAAATAAATAAACCTCCATACAAACTTTCATCCCCTATTTCAACCCGTCCTAGCCTTTTTATCGCGACAAAAGGTAGCCTATGTCCTTTCCCAAGCTCTATCTCTTCATCAAAATCGGTTCATTAGTTTAGGCGTGAAAGCGTAACAGACAGAGTTACTTTCGCATTTATAATATTAGTAAGGAGTAAAAATTATTGGCATGTTCAGTGGTTGCTAAGTGCAGTAAACGCTAGGCAGGTAGTTGTACCGGGCCCTTTATCACGCATCGCGACTTTGCCAGGCCCTTTAGGAATCTACATTGATATACTAGGTAAAATAGTATAATAGTAGCTGCTACTATTGTTCTGTGTTTCATTCAGGTAGAACTGACTACTGAACTATATAATTTTTAACTTTCGCGGTCATTACCACGGTAAGCCCGTAAAATGTTTCATAAATGTTATTACTACTGAACTGACTGACGTAGTGCATTTTATCTAAACGTAGGGTTTTCCACCTTTTCTAGTCTATCGGTTTACAAAAAAGAACTTTTATTATGTCCAATTATCGAAATACTCTATTTCTAAAATGTTTTGTAGCTATTAGCCAAGATACCAAAATTGAATAACAGTTAAATACTTAAGAGTTACAGTTGTAGCTTATTTAAGAAATGCATTGTTCTATAAAAAGATTGATTTGTAGACCTCAAGACTGTTCACCTTTTAGTTAAGTGTTTAAACTGAAACATAAATGTCATATTGGCTACGGAATACAATATACAAAGAAGAAACATTGTACAAGACACAAAGTAACCCATCCGAAACCCGTGTTCGAAAACACGACCTAAGCTTGTTCTTTTTGTAGCATTTTCTTTGGCGCGGTCACCATTCCAGAACTCACTGCCTCGTCAGTTCTGCAACATAAAACATTGTATAATAATTTACTGCTCATAAAGGTACAGAGGAGGACATTGACAAAGGGTAAATGTGAGTGACCTTATTGCTAGGGTAGGGTAGGGTAGTTAACCTCCATACAGGCGTAGTTCGTTGTATCTTGCATCCGCATTTCTCGGTACACATGCAGTTATTGCCTGCAACGTTGCAAACAACGCTATTCATGGTTGTTGTAGTTTTGTACGTAGGTATGTAAGCCTCTTGAAATCTTTGTTGCTGGGGTAACTATGTTGTAATCGCTTGTACGTAAGTTTATATTACTTATTTAATCTTACTAATTGATTTTATTCTTCCTGCTGCCCTTGTTCATTAATGAAACATTTAGTAAACAAAATAAATATGTTTTTGATTTTCTGATAAAATTACCTATTCAATTCGTTTTGGTTTATTTATCTAGCTGAGTTAAACAGAAAATAGATTCGCCAGTTTTTTTTTATCTTAACGAAAAAAAAAAATATTTCTTTGATTTTGGTTGCCCTGTGGTTTGAACTTGTATGTAACTAGTGGCTCTGTGAGCTGTAGACCTCGCGAGTCTGTATATATCTTTTCAATTTTTTTTTTCTCGACAAACATCCCCAACCCCTTGATTTTTTTTTTTTTTAAATGTGACCTGTAGAGGAAAACAGCCTCAGCTGTAGACCTTGTAAGCTGGCAACCCCCATAACTCCGTCATTTTATAAAATTTCCAAAAACTGACTTGACAAAAAAATTCGATTAATTTATCGAACCTGCTCACAAAATTTCACGAGAATCGGTTGAGAAACGCGACCTGTAGAGTGAAACAAACAAATCCACAAACAAACAGATGGACATACAAAAGCAAATTTTGCCAAGCTGAAACAGAGACGCTTCGCTCGCTCGGTCAACTATAAGAGGTAACAAAGGCATATTTACTATTATTATTTATGCTTCAACAAAAAATACTATGTTTTTACTTGTTTTTAAAAATATGATTAAAAGTGCAACTGAAATCGATGTTTATCACGATTAAAACACATTTTCAATACATGTGATTATTCTTTTCCTTATCAAAAGATCTTACGACTACCGGTGGTCTAACTGCCAAAACAAAATGAAATATTCTTGCTACGTCCGCAACGACGCGCGCGCATACAAATGAAATGATCAACGTCTCGTCTCCGGGCGAGCATGCCAAATGATCCGAATTGACATAGCAACATTAGTAGCCATAAACATTTCGCTAGAGATGCTCCTTTGGCAACAATAAGCAATATTGCTAGTTTTTTCTATGTACCAACAATATTCATACCAATATGTCAATGTTGTTGTGTGGGTTTTAAGATTAAAAACCGACCTCATGAACCTTAAAGAAGTCGGTGACCGACCCCACAGACCTGGTTTCAGAATGATTAAGCTGCCAATGGCTTCTAAAGATAATGATAAAAGTACCTTTATTCGAAGTAAGATTTAATATTAGGTCCTTACATATGAAATTGGCGTTTTGTCGTACTGGCCACTTTGATCCCAAATTTCTCCTATTTGGTTAGGAATTCGAAATTCAAATTTATACAGCTATTTCCACATGTAGTTGTGTTTCGTAAACCGTCATTCATTTGTTTTTTTACTTATCTTTTTTCTGTTTGCATCGCTCGATTTACAAAATGGAAAATTTGAAATATCGCGTTATTTACGAGTACGAGTTCCACCGTGGCACCAGTGCTGCGGAAACGGCTCGAAGGGTTAATGATGTGTATGGCGGTTGTGTCGCAAAAGAAAACACAGTGCGTTTTTGGTTCCAACGTTTTCGTTCTGAAAATTTCGACCTGCAAAACAAGCCCCGTGGACGGCCGGAGACCCAAGTTGATAATGAAGCATTGAAGGCTATTGTGGAAGCGGATCCATCGCAAACCACGTCCGAGTTAGCTGCAGGCTTCGGTGTTAGTGATAAAACTGTTTTAATCCACTTGAAGCAAATTGGGAAGATTAAAAAACTTGAAAGGTGGGTTCCTCACGAATTGAGTGAAGCAAACCGGCAAACGCGCGTCAACTGCTGCGTTACATTACTTGACCGGCACAATAACGAAGGGATTTTAAATCGAATCATTACCTGTGATGAAAAGTGGATTCTCTACGATAATCGGAAGCGCTCATCGCAATGGCTGGACCCTGGCAAGCCAGCCAAAGCCTGCTCCAAGCGAAAATTGACCAATAAAAAGTTACTTGTAAGCGTTTGGTGGACTAGCGCCGGTGTCGTTCATTACAGTTTTCTCAAATCTGGCCAGACGATTACGGCAGATGACTATTGTCAGCAATTGCAAACCATGATGGAAAAGCTAGCTGGTAAACAACCGAGGCTGGTCAATCGCTCTACGCCACTGCTGCTTCACGACAACGCTAGACCACACACTGCACAACAGACGGCTAGCAAATTAGAAGAGCTTCAATTGGAATGTCTAAGGCATCCACCGTACTCCCCGGACCTTGCTCCAACAGATTACCATTTTTTTCGAAATTTTGATAACTTCTTGCAAGGGAAAAAATTCAACTCAGATGGGGCAGTCCAAATCGCCTTCAAAGATTTTATTGATTCCCGTCCGAATGGTTTTTTTAGTAAAGGGATCAATGAACTACCTATGAGATGGCAAAAGTGCATAGATTACAATGGCTCATACTTTGATTAAATAAATATACTATATAAAAATTTTTCGACTTTTTGTTCCTCCCATACAAAACGCCAATTTCATATGTAAGGACCTAATAAAATAATTTTTCAATATCAAGACAAGCTAATAATTCCAAGGACAAAAGAAGTTTATCCTTGATTAGCACATGGAGTGATATGGAAGAGTGAGTTCATTCTTCTGACATGAAAAAGTAAGCCCATACCTGTGCCCATACATAAAGACGTGTCTCTAACGAAGAAATCTCCCGTACAACAGAAGGGGATGCGGCTATGCAACGGAAAAAGAAAGGCTGCATCCCTTTTTGCTATATTAGAGATTATTATCCTAAGTAGAGTGTTTTAATATTGACTCATGCAATATTGCCGACAACAACATATTATCATCTCTAGTAAAATAAGTGACAGCTACAAGGAAATTCATCAATGCCTTATTGAACCACACGGAATAATCAGTGACATGACGCAACTAATTATTTATTGTTATACCGTCTCTTGTTTGACCAAACATTGAGATAGGTATATATAAATACTATAGACAATACAGACTACTTCAAAGATATAATAATTCAAAGATGAGTAGGAAATACATGATAGCAGAATGACGCAACCGATTACAGCGGTCTACATAGACACCTTGCTAATAATAATTATAATATACATAATTAATAATACAATAAAATCAGTTTTTCAATTCAATTTCAATCCATTCAGTAATAAATAATAAAATTACAATCAAACATTTTTACTATCTATTTAATTTTTTACTGTTAGATTATTTACTATCAGATACCACAAATTTTGTTATAGATAATTTTGTTAGGTATCTAGGAACAAACGCAGGAGTGACGTTTGTTACCACTTTATTTGGGTGTACAGACAAACTTGATTAAATTATTGTTGCACCCTTTGTGTTTAGTTATAAGTTTAATGTATTTTCATATAAATAAATAAATTATTAATTAAGTATAAAAAAGTCTTGTCTCTGTCTTGTATTGCGGCTAGACAAGGTCCACAGAGATACTTAAAATAATCATTAGCTTGATTTAATAAGTCGGGATAAAATCTGAAACGAAATCATCCGGCAGAGGACCAAGGTGGTTGATATCGTCCAGAAGTGTAGCAAGCTGAAGGGGCAGTGGGCTGGCCACGTACTGAACGGATTGGAATGAAAAGAATGGAGATAGCTGGTACCCTGGATTAACACTTTTATTAGGATACGGGAAAAGTCTTAATAATCCCACAGGAAAATCGTGCGTAGCCGCGGGCGGAAAGCTAGTATAGTTATAAAATATACTCAAAATAATTTGAAGACCAGAACAAGTCTGCTTGAAACTTGGAAAATTGGAGGTTCCTGAAGCTTTCACTGCGAGCTTTTGACGAATAAGGGTAAATACTTATGAAGATTGTTGACTGCAAGTCCGCCGTCCGCGTCGACTATATTACCTTGAGGTGTTAGAAAAAAATATTGATCCTAAAAAAAGACATTTCCTAACGTCATTCAACAGCTTTCTGAGCAATAAGCCCACCGTGGAGATATAAGAATGCGATACGTGTAGCTGACAAAGTAAATAAAACTATCTTGACTACACCTTGTAATCTTATAGCCACGGCATTCGTCAAATTCGTTTTTCGTCAAACTCTACATTCGTCAAATACTACATTCGTCAAGTCATTGTTTCGGAAAATTTGCTTTTCGTCAAATCTATAAATACAGTTATTTAGAACGTTCTATTACGTATTTGCTGAGTTATATGCAATCTTCCCCATTACATTAAAACCTAGTTTGGTTTCGGTACTAGTTAAAGGCTTCTTTGATGGGAAAATACTAGGACTACATAAACTCGTAAACACGCGTCAGTAAATGGAAGGTACGAAGAGATAAACTATTTTTACATGGCCCGGTGACAGAAGTGACAGATCGCGACACTGATTCATACAAGCTTCATACACGCTTCATACACGCTGATCTTGCTGATACGCTGGTCCCGATTCTCACAACAATGGAAATTATACTAAAGTTGGTTCATTAGTTCAGTCATTTCCGATTTTAGTAAATGAAGTAGAAAGTCGGTTCTTTACAGTTTGGTTGGTACTGGTAGCCAGGTTAATTTGGTTGTTGGTAAGTAGTCGTAATGGTTTTAGTCGATTGTATTAGAAGCTTTTTCTATAGTTTAAAAAAAGGCGATGCCAGTTTGATTTTAACGTTCGAGACTAATTTGCCAAACATCGATTTGAAGACCCCTCCATTAAAAAAATATACATTGCTTTTATTTTGGTAATCTTCATCTTCCGTCTAATAGATTCTGCTTCATGCTTCGATCACAGAAAGAGGCTTCATCATTAATCTCACTTAAAAATAATTAGAATTAACTTAATAATCAGGTTCTGTGAGAATCGCCCTCGTTGACGTAAGAGTCTGCGTTATCAACTTATCAGGCCTCGTTTGTTGATAACAATCTGTTTACGTTAATGCTTACGCGTAGTCAGCTTGCATGTTACAGGAAAACTTGGTACAGAAATCTTGACAACGTGAGCCTTTAATGTACAACCCAGGTCACATTCCATTCCTGCCTGTTAGTTCGTTGATCTTCATAATTGTATAACATCATCATTATCAGAATCATTATCATCTAAGGCGCGAATTATACAGAAAAGGCGTAAGGTAAAGGTGCGGCGCAGGCATCTTGCCGCTTCAATACAAAATGTAGGTAGGCGACAGCGTGGCGCATGCACGTCGTTTCGTCGCCTGTTCCGCGTCGCTAGCAGGCAAGACTGGAGCGGCGCGCAAGCGACACGTCGTTTGTTGTACAGTGGGAGCAGACAAATGCGTGACGATACTGAATTCAACATAGAGTTCTGCGAGATAGTAGAACAATATCGAGCTCTTTATAACTATACTAAGCCGGAGTACAGTAATAAAAATGCTCTTGTGACATTTCCCACACAGGGTGCACCCAATATCTTCGGTGTCTCTGCACCTGCTGATTAATGAGCTGCAGCAAAGCAAGCGCATCTTCGTCGTCTGAAGTGGAAGACATGCTGTCTGAAAAGGAAGACATGCTGTCTGAAGAGGAAGACATGGTGTCACGATAAAGTCAGCCTGTGTAATGACTTGTATTGCCGTCTCTTCGCCTCTTTGATAAAATTTAAATCGTGTCCGTGCCTTTATGTGTTTCACGCCTGCTCTGTGCCTGCGCCGCGCCTTCACCTTATGCCGTTTCTGTGTAATTCGCGCCTTAGCCGAAAGACGTCTACTGTTCTGGACAAAGGCATTCCCCAAGGATATCCACAACGACGGATCCTGGGTTGCCCAAATCAAGTGGTTTCTTCCTTTTTGCTGCGTCTGCCGGTGCATGGTCGAGTTCCGACATTGCATGGGAACTTTTCTGCCCAGGTGTTCATTTCTAAATCTAGCCCTATTTGAAGGGCCAAAAAAGAGCGACATAGGTCACAGTTATTATATAACAGGAACTCAATAAAAATATATATTTAGTCTTCATTAAACCAAGTCAGAGGACAAAATTTTCCAGCATAGATCCTAGTCAATCAAAACAAATGCACACTGTTAGTTTAGCTCATGTAACACACAGCCGTGAGGCGTCTAAAAATAAACTGAATTGACAATTCAAACTGTCAGTAATTTGTCTTTCTGCAATCATCACATCATCATCGTCGCGTGTTGACCTTTCGCTGACTCGCATTATACTCGACAATGAATGTTTTGATTTGTCTCTTGCTATAATTATTCCCCATGCATTGTGTCTGTTTGCCTGTGTAAACATTTAACTTTAAATAATCAAGCCACATTATTTTCCTCATAATAATATGAGGTCAAAGTTGTTTACTATCGATTGGTTTTGTTATTTACCTATAATAATTGGTTTAAGTGCCCTGAGAAGTGCAGGTTTGAGTGCCTCTATTAGATATGATAAATTACGATTTAATACTCGTATGAGTACGTTTATTCGACGCTCTTCAAATTCAAAGCTTTTATTCCTAATAAATACAAATTCAAAAAAATAATTCTATACAATTAATTAAATGATAAATAATTTTATAAAGCTGATTAAAATGTAAATTAAAAATAGAATTAGAATTAGTAGTGGTGTAGTAGCATGACTCCCGCAGTAAATAGAGTCACCCGCCTAAACTACTATAATATGTTACATACCCATTTACGGGTAAAGGCCTCCTCCGTCTGTTTCCATAGATTGCGGTCGCATGCTAGTCGAGTCCATGTCCTTCCTGCTATGGCGTGGATGTCATCACTCCATTCGACGCTTTTACGATGAAGGATAACTTGAAACCTACACACTCCTGCGAAGAAATTCAAAGGTTGTCTGTGAAGGCGACCAATCCGTACTGGTCGTACTGGTCGAATAAGCTTTGATTACGGTAGGCTCGAGCCCCTCAGCTGGGACGTATATGAGCTGTTAAGTGTTTGGCTGATCGATAAACCCGCTTAGACAAACAATTTTTTAAAATGTAATTAAATCAACAAGACACTGCGTGAAGCCAGATCTAGTTTTTTTTCTAAACAAAAAGATAAAATACTTGTAGAGTGCATGTAGTTTCCAATAAAAGGATGCTGCGTTCCTGTTGTCTGTTATAATTAGACTGCGCTAACGAACTAGCAATAACGCATAGTATAGGTAATAGCTAGGTTTTTCCTGAATCAGTTATAGCTGGCAGGATATTAAACAATGTTGATGTTATGAGTTTACTACACTCTGTTATCGGAGTAAAAGATTTGTTTTGCAACATCGCATCAGTGCGTTCAGCATGACGACCGCGCTACATACAAAATAACTGCTAATAGTATCATCAACAGCTCATGTACGTCCCCATCGAGGGGCTCGAGCCTACCCTGAATTAGAGCGATTCGGCCTTAGTCGACCACACTGGCTCAGTGCGGGTTGGTCGACCTCCTGCCTGATCATCTGAACAAATAAACAAAAGTTTTTCGAAAATGCATCCTCTATAATAAGATCTGTAACAAATATAGCTTTGCAATATGCATTCAGTTCCAGCTGTAGCTAAGAGGGCATGAACCTTCCCCCTCTAAGTCCACAACAGAAGTTTGCGGTCAAGGCCACAGTCACCTGCTCCTCTGTTTCGCTGGCTTGCATTACTGTTCTGCATTCGATCATAGTCATAATCATTATGTTTTGATTATGTGTGGGTTGTAAGGTCGACAATCGACCTCACAAACCCTGGTGTCAGTGTTATCAAGTGGTTAGGAGAGGTGGTGTTCGGAGATGCAGGATCGACCCACCACATACCAATGTATTTTCGAATTTCGAATTCACGTGTGCCTATATTGACGCTCTTAAGGCGCCCATTACACGGTCAATCCAGATCGTGATCTGGATACTTGATCTGCCTGGTTGTACAACACGTTACACATTCAATCTGGATTGAGCGTGTAATGGGCGTCTTACGGTGAAGGAAACCATCGTGAGGTAACCTGCACACTTGTACCACTCCTGCGAAGAAACTCATGGGTCGTTCGTGAAGTCGTTCAATCCGCACTGGGCCAGCGTGGTCCACTAAGGGTTGATTAAGGCTGCTTTTCCACCAGAGATGTGCGAGGGATGTGTTTTTCAAGAACCAATAGAATCGCTTTGCCAGAGATGTGCTGAGCGAGGCAAGGTAAATGAAGCGATTCTATTGGTTCTTGAAAAACACATCCCTCGCAACGCATCCTCTCTGGTGGAAAAGCTGCCTTAGGTAATTCAGCACAGTTAATAATTCATTCATGGGGAACTGTATTCGCTTCTATAATAAAATACCAGATGATATTGTAAATCTGTCCGATAGCCAATTTAAAGCTAAAATTAAAACTATTTTATGTTCTAAGGCCTATTATACGATAAATGATTACTTAGATGATAAAAACGTCTGGTCAACTGTTGTTCCAAATCAACGGAGTAGATTGTAATTATGACTCATGTATGATTCTTTATATATTTAAAAGAAAAGTACAAAAGATACAATTCCTGTGGAGTTTCTTCTGGCCGTTCTTCTCCACAGAGGGCGTACACTGGTAGTGAACGTGCCATCCATGATAGCTTTGACGTCGAAAAATGATTTGTAAAAATCTTAATTCGAATAAAAAATTTTGACTTTTGACAGGATAAGCTCGTGCCCCTCGGTGAGCCGGTGGAGTTCTTAAAATACGCAAAATACGTGAAATACGCCTTAGGGCCATAAAAAATTGACGGCTCCGTAGCCCAGGTGGTAGTGTATCTGCCTCCGACGCACCGTACAGGGTCGTGGGTTCGAAGAAGTACCTAATACGTTATATACCCATACATACAACTGCTTTCACAATAACAATGTAAACTGTAGCTGCAAACCTATAGAAAAAGTTAAATGTGTAACCTATCTTGGAGTTAAAATTGATGAGCACTTTTCCTGGTCTGAACATATAGATTTCATCTGTAATAAACTTAGAGCCATATTATATAAATTTCACCATCTCAGCTATAAAGTTCCTATTGGTACCCTAAGACTATTATATTCGTCATTAGTAGAATCCATAGTGGATTATGCTCTTGACTGCTATGGACTGACTTTCAAAACACATATCGAAAAAATAGAAAAACTACAGATTAGATTTTTAAAATTGCTTATTCATAATAAAGTTAGAAATATTTATAAAAACGATTATAAAAAGTTATTCAAATATTGTAAAATTCTTCCCGCCAGTTTAAAACACAAATACCTTCTAGCCATCAATAATCATAGCAGTCGGGAGCATAACCCACTACTAATAAAATTAATTAACAATCACAATACGAGGGCAATGACCTCAGGTAAATTTGTTGTTCCTCGAGTAAATAATTATTTTGAAGATAGGACATTAAAAAAACGTCTTCCATATTTTCTAAACAGTTTGCCTGAGGACATAAGATATTGTAATAACAAAAAAAGTTTATTTAAAGTTACTTTAAAAAAACATTTATTAAATTCTTTAGAATAATAAGATTTAAAATATAGTGTAAGTTTACTAGTTTAAATTGTGTACTTACCTTTTAAAGAGACTCCGATTCCGCAGACAAACTGCTGCGCAGTTTTGCGGGACTTTTGTTAGATTATAATTTTATAATGTCTTTAAGAAATAAATAAATAAAAAATAAATAAATAAATCCCGCCCAGGGCAAACATTTGTGTGATGAGCACTTGTGTTTGCCTTGTGTCTGTTTGTTGTTTATCTATATAAGTATTTATTTATATATTCATGTAATGTGTATTAGCTGTCCCATAGTACAAGTTCTGCTTAGTTTGGGATCAGATGGCCGTGTGTGAAGTTGTCGCCACATAATTAGATTTATATTTAAAATATAATTCTTAATAATATACAACAATTTAATTTATTCTAAACAGTCACAATAACTACACGATTCTATGTTCAAAAGTGAACCAGATTTACGTTGAAAGTTCTCTTCATGCGCAAACGTCACCGTGTCAACGTAGTAATACTATGCATTTGCATTTGACCTAAAATGCAACAAGAATTCTGCATTCAGAGACCACAAATAGACTCATGAATTTATTCATATCTGTTCAAGTACCAAATGCAACATAGTAGACACTAGTAGATCTATTTTGTGATAAACTGTATTCGTCTCCAGATTGCTCTAAAGGTATGAGCGTCCGTGGTGTTTTGCATAGTGCTCCCTTTCGGCAGGCGCTCTGGTTCGATTCCCACCACGTACTAATGTGTTTTCTAATTTCAAATTCTAGTACGTTTATTTGACGCTTATACGGTGAAATTATCAACAGCTGATATAATATGTCCCCACCGAGGGGCTCGAGCCTACCCTGAATTAAGGCGATTAGGCCTTAGTCGACCACGCTGGCCCAGTGCGGGTTGGTCGACTTCACACACAACCTTTGAATTTCTTCGCAGGAGTGTGCAGGTTTCATCACGATGTTTTCCTTCACCGTAAGAGCGTCGAATAAACGTACATATGAATTCGAAAACACATTGGTACGTGGTGGGGATCAAACCCGAGTCTCCCGGACGGGAGGCAGCGGCCCTAGCCACTAGACCACCGACGCTGAAATAAATACGGTGAAATAAATCATCGAAAACTTGTATACACCTTCGAAGAAATTAAAATATTTTGTTCGAAGTTGACCAACCCGCACTGGGCCATCGTGATCGCCTCAATCCAAAATAAGCTTCAACCCCTCGATGGGGACGTATATGAGCTAAAGTGAATACAAAATGTATTACAAGGTCCTTCTGGTAATAAAGTAACCTTGCATTGCAACTGATAAGAAAGTATCCCTTGCAATAAACAAATTAATACCTATATATTTTTTTTTATATTTTAACAAGCTTTTACTCACTTCACCAGCTGTTAACAAAACGTGGGTTGTAAGTCGGTGACCGACATTTCAAACCCCGGTGTAGAGTCATTGAGGCGTCAAATCTTGAGATCGAGTCTGAGATAAACCTTTTACTTAGTATGTATAACTAGCTTTCCGCCCGCAGTTTTCCCGTAGGAATGAAGTGTTTTCTCGCGGTAAAAAGTACCCTATGTCCTATTCCAGGACCTAACCTATATGTGTGCCAAGTTTTATCCCGATCCGTCCAGTGGTTCAACCGTGATTCGGCAACAAACATCCAAACTTTCGCTTTTATAATATTAGTAGGATTCATGCACACAGTTTTGGACGCCTTCTTCATCGTGTGGGTGGTCGACAACAGACCATAAAACCCTGGTAACAGCTTCGTTCCTGTTGACATTACCATAATCTGAATATCAGATACTGGTGATATAGCCAGGATCGTCTCCTTCACGGGGAAGCCAATGAGGCTAATTCTCCCTGTCCCGCTCTAATCCTTAATTTATGTTCGTCTGTCCTTTTCACCTTTTAAAGATTGAAAAGGGACAGGAGATGGCCATCCTAATATTAGAGCTGTCAAACGTCGAATTTGAACCTTATGGCCGCGTCGATTGCACAATTTTAGAGATCACCCCCTTGTATGCGGCTGTCAAGACGTATTGACGCAGCGGCTGCGCAGGCGACTAGCGCCGCAGACAAAGGAATGTTACAATATCGCGCGCGCCGCATATAAAATATTAAAACATGCGACTTAAAAGCCTTTATTTTAGGTTATCATTCATTCAAAATAATATCATTCGTTCATCTGAATTCATTGGTCATAAAAACGAAAAGGATAGCTGGATTTTAAAATTAGGATTAGAGTATGACTGTGTGAATCAGGGCCAATGTATATCGTGTTTAGCTTGTTTGTGTTATAGTGTTAGCGGTTTGTTTTGATTTATGGATGCTGTAAATAAGTATTTCTTACTTCCGTTCGGCCGCCTACGTAACCGCAGTTCCGTAACCAGTTGCGATCGAGGACTTATTCGTCCTTGTTCGAAACCAGTGGCGATTGACGAGGTTTTCTTCCTCGGTCGAAACCAGTTCTCGCTATAAAAATCTGCTTCGTAACTAGTTCTTACCACGTTTTTTTAAATCTTTGTATTACTCGAGTTGAATATGCTTACTGGAAGCCTGCCTGCCATAACATAATAAAAAACCTATTTGTTTTATTAAACTGATCACGTCTCTTTGAATATCTTATAATGTATGTTTCCGAGAAAAATAAATATCTTTTTTAACTTGCAACAAACAAAAGCTTGCAGTAAGCTCGCAAGCGCAGGTTATGCATACTAACGTGTTGTCTGTCTGTCGAACTAATAAAGCTTCTGCAAGGTCGCTCCGTTCGCTGGCTGCGGCTGATAATATATTGTATACGCAGATATTATTACGGCTTGTGATAATATTATTTTGATCCATATTTATATTAATACATGTTTTAAGATTTAGTGGTTGTTCACTCACTATACTAAAAATGTCACAATTTTTCAGGTTTGTTACCACAGTTATATTTGGAAGTATTTTGTAAACCATATAGTTAACATGATACAGAAAGACACATACAATAATGGTCTTTATCAACAAGACTGAGTGCAAACGTCTACGAAACAGACTGTTTGCACAAGTGTAATAGTTGTGTTTGCTCTACAAGTTTACACTTGACTTGTTGATAACTGTACAAAACAAGTACATACTTGAAATTACAACTTTACTGTTTTTATAGCAACATTGTTATCGACAGGGTTAATTTCTACCGTTTTGAGCGCAATTTTTATTTATCAGTTGAGGAACGAATATTTTGATATCGTATGTCGTTTATTTGTCAAAACTTGCGAATAGTTAGGATATTCCATTTAAATAAATGATGATGAGGTAAATACCTTGACACCAAAAAATTACCCCAAAAAAAGGGGGGACCCATCCGTGCGCCCAGCAGCTGCCGCACGCTGCTGGGGGGCGCACGGATGGGCAATTCCATATGTGACTGATACTACATCTGACCCAATTTTCGGTTTGTTTTATCTTATATTACAAATACCACTATGTTTTTAGTTTCAATTTAAGTATAATTTTATTGCATTAGAACAACAAAGATTTATAGCACTTTTTAGAAGCTACTAATAATGAAAATACATAAGATTACGCGACATTATAGCGTCATTTCAACGAGCAAACCAAATCGTGCCATCCATCAATTTCTGTAATAAAATTAAAATATTATAGGTGTTACTTTATCGAATTTGATGGCTCAACAATAAGTATTATTTTTGAATTTTTAAATTTTTGCTTTTTTTGCTTCGGGGGTTTTTAAATTTTATATTTATTAATTATTTCCAATTGCAACGTGCATGTTTATTTATAGCTGCACTGTCATGTCATCAACTCATTACTGATTCATTTGTTATTATAAACTTTGTTAATACGACAATAATTTGCTAATGACCATTGCCTCTGAAGCTTTTTTGAAGCAGAAAATGTTTTTTTTTTTTTTTGTTGATTATTATATGTATCTTTATACTCAGGAAACAGTGCAGGTATCAAAACCGTTAATAGTTTTCAAGATATGGACTGATATTAGTAGAGGTTTTTTTTTTTTAAACTAAACAATGAAAGTTGTTCAATAGAAATAAAGAACTCTAATAGACTACCCTCTGCAATCAAAAATATTAAATCCTTTAACGTGTTTAAGTACAAACTATCCGAGCACATTTTGAAAACGTAAATTGGAGTTTAATACTTAGGGTGGATCATGATTTTAAATTGGGTGATCATTCTATGTTACGTTGAATATTACAAAGTTGAACGTTCTATCGATATTGTAACCTACCTACATTGATATAATAATGATAATGTAAATTGTAAAATGTAAAGGGCAATTCGAACGAAAAATGTTATTTAAGTTCTTTTTCTCCGACACGCTCGAAAATGTGATCATTACTGCCAAAAAACAGTACGCGAAGTGACTCATTTTTGGACGAAACATTGCCCCATACAAAACAGCGGCCGGCAATGTGCTCTCAAACGGCTTAGGCCGGCAAAGTAACTTTCGTCTAGAAATTTCAATGTTTTTGTTCTTTTTACAGCATACTCTTTTGTTCTAAATTCAAATTATATGAATCGTGCACCAATCGTAGTAATTGGAGTTGGCTGTATGCTCTGCATGACACTGGCACAGAACAAAAAAAAGAAAAGTGCGCAATATGATGGTTTGTAATTTTCATCTATTAATTTTATCGGTTATCGTACTATTTTGTTACTTATTTTTCATGATGGAGTTACTAATCATTGAATTAGGGATTACAACAATGAATGGTTCAAGTAGTCGAAGTAGAGGTTAAAGTGATAAAGGTTAGAACTTATAAGTTTAGCACGATACGAGTAGACATCCAAATCCAAGGATCTTAAAAGGTAATTTTTTTAGCGTTTTATAATTTCCTCGCGTATTTCAGAGAAAAGCACTATACTGGCCTCGGCCGCAATAACTCTTGCTGGACTCGTACACAATAAAAGTCCTCACCTGCGGCTCGGACTTTAATCGTGTCCTCGTCCAACAATAACTAATTTTGCGGCCGCGGCAGTAATGTACTATTCTCACGTAAGTGACCGTAGGTCTTTAGTGAGAATAAAGCTTCTTTAAACCTAACTCTTTTCAAACGTTCTATGTTTGGTGATTGAAGCACCATCGCCCGGTTGTTATGTTGGTAATTGTTAATAATTGCGTGTTGACTTGCTTCATGACTATTTACGTCTGTTTTACAAGCACGCTTAGTTGTTACGACCGCCATGTTGTGATGCAGGATTTTTCAAATTTCGAACATGAACACAATGGAGGGAAACTAGGAAAAACAACAGAATCGTTCATTCATTGTCTCATAAGAAACAACAGTTTTGGATCAAAAATCACTAATATTTTGCATTAACTGTTTTCTTAGGTGAAACAGATTTTAGTGGCGGATTACCTAACACAAACTAAATAAGTATAGTTTTAGAATACTTACCTAGGGCTAGGTTACTGAAAAATGTATTCTAATACAGCTAATATCTCGCTATTGTTCTCGTTATTGTTTTACAATACCTAAAAGGACACGTGTAACACCCAATGATAATGGCATCCTGAAAATGAGTGCACAACGGGATTTGCATCTGGCTTGCCTCGTACAAAAAACTGCTTTTAGTAAAACACCGATTTATCTGTGCAACAAATTTTAATGGAGCAATGAGATGATTTCAAGAAATCTTCGGAGTAAAAATGATATGGCAAAGAATGAGTCAGTTTTTGGAAATTTTAAAAAAATAATTACGGAGTTATCGGGGTTGCCAGCTTACAAGGTCTACCGCTGAAGCCGTTTTCCTCTACAGGTCACAATAAAATACAATAAAAATAAAATAGAGTAATAAAAATATATTTAAGTTAAATAAATTTCAAGGGGTTGCGGTCGGAGATATTTGCGGAGAAAATATAAAAATAAATATTAAGAGATATACAGACTCGCGAATATTAGTGTGATGTGATTTATTTCCTATTTGCCTAATATTTCATGATGCTGCATCACTATCATAAAGCGTTGAATCACGGTTGGCATTTGTTCCATTTATTGTTGATGAACAATGTCATAATCATCAACAGCTCATATACGTCCCCACCGAGGGGCTCGAGCCTACCCTGAATTAGGGCGATTAGGCCTTAGTCGGCCACGATGGCGGGTTGGTCGACTTCACCCACAACCTTTGAATTTCTTCGTAGGAGTGAGCAGGTTTCATGTCGATGAACAGTTAAACGCACTTACGCCAATAAACGCACAGATGAAGCTCTTACTTGTAATTTGTTTAGTACAATAACATGATATTTCAAGATCAAAACAAAGTATTTGGATCTTCTAATGCTGTCTCTGTTACTAATACAAATAAAACCATGCAATCAGTATGTTAATTTTTTCATTGTATTTGTTGTAATGTTAATTGTACTGAAACTGAGGCCGATGATGTCCGCGGCGCGTGCGCGTCTAATATAACGAAACAACGCCAGCTGATAAGCTGAAAAATGAAAATGTAAAAATTATTTATTAAAAGCAGCTCATACATAATTGACAAACAGGTGTATAGAATTTAAACTTATGAAATCTAGTGCCTGGTCCCCAAACTAGGATACCCTGTACTATGGGTGACCAGGTCTTCCAATCCTAAAATCTATTTCAATAAAGATAAACAAAAAAACACTTACAATTACAGCGAGGCACAGCAAACAAACACTAGGACCACAAAAATGTTTTTCACAAATTAAACAATGCAAAGCCCCTTGGTGGGGACGTATATAAGCTGTTGATGATGAAATAAATTAATGCACATATCCAAACACCATATTGCATCTTTATATTTTTGGTGGTAGTTAATGTAAACAAAAACGTCCTCAAAAGAAATTCCAATACACAACACAAATTTATCAAGCTGACATACTCTTAGTTAAATCTGTATAAAACAGAGACTTGTAGATCCCACAGACAAACTGTTTGTTTTGTGGGACTTTGCCTAATATTGAAGGAATACTGTACCTAGTAGATTAATAAATAAACAAATAATTAAAATAACCTGCAAATGCGTTCAAAATTTTACAGGAGGAGCAAAAAACAGTTTTCTATTGAGAACTGTTTTTTTAAATTGTTAATAATGACACATAAAATAGAGACTGTTGTTGTGTTTGAGTTACTCTTATTTAAGTCAGCAACAATTTCATCATTAATTAGTCTAAATAATGATTTTGTTTTTTTTTTATTTTTTATAAATTTTCGGCTCTGATAATAAGATGTTTTCTAACCAAGACCTGCTGAGATAACCACTTAAATTAATCGAAAAGGGTCTGTTTATTTAAGCATGTATAATAATGTATCATTCCCTGGTAGTCCTAAATAAATAAAATAAAAAATAAAATACAATAAATATTTTTTTAATAAAATCGTCAAAAGATGAATTTTTAGGGCACTACGCGAGCCATAAGTTTTTTTTTCCAAAATTACACCCGTGCGAAACCGAGTTGGGTCGCTAGTAATCTGTAATATTACCAAAGTTCGTTACCCTTTAAAGATAATTCAAAGAAACTATACAATGAGAACGGGCCGTTGATGTTGTTGATGTTGATACAATGAGAACAGTGAATACGTGAATATTCAAACAGCCGAGAACCGCCGGGTTTACTATTACTTTCATTTGATTTACTGAATTATGTATGAATTTACTAATTTTATTGAGTGGGGTTCATGCTTGTTTCCGTTTTGTACAGACAGTTTTTGGTGTTCTACATGCTTGCCTTGGACGGGAAAAACTATGCGAGCAGATTATGACCGACCCGTTTTCTGCAGCCATTTTTTTTCCGTCCACGTTTTGCGCACTCGAATTTTCCAACTATTAGCCTTTTTGAGAAGTAATCTCCTGCGGTCGCCGGCCGCTGCCGCGGCACGCTCGCTCGTCTCCCTCCGCCTGTTGTTGACAACAGTCTAACCTAACCAATATAGTGTATTCTTTCTGGGTGGATTTTTTTTTATTGCGGGGGGCTGCGCCCCCCTAACCCCCCCTTCAGGTGCGTGGAAAAAACACAGACTTACTAAAATCGACCCATTATTTTGACATGTAATCAGTGGCTTAGAAAAACGCGGCGTACCAAAACAGTTGCGTTCAAAACTGCACGAGCACTTTTTGTACAGACCTGTTTTTGGATGCAACTTTTTTGGCATCCTCGTATTGAGTGAATATGCATTCACTCAATTCGTCGTAAACCATGTACATTAAAAACGTGGCGTACAAAACCAGGGGCGGTCATGAAGGTTTCCATTTTATTTGTTTAAATACGCCCTCATTGTCTGTAAATGAATAAAAATAGGGTTGCTGACACATATAGTTTGTTTGGGTTTATTTATACGCTACCGGGTGACCTTGTTTAACCTGAAACTGCGTAGTGTAATAAAATATAATATTTTCTATTACATACTAGTACATTACATATTACATTTTTATTATTTTTATTATTTGATGGGTATTAATGCTTGATTATAGATATTTCAACACCATTTTGATCTTAAATAAATTCTATGAAAGCATCAGGCGACTTAGCGACATCTTTCTGATTACTTGAGTACTAAATAAACATAGAATCACCATCATAATCGTTGGGGTTGTATTTGGGATATTATTAATTGCACATCAAATAAATAATACCTATCAATTTATTTTCATCATTTTATACTTTTTTACACCAAATAAAATACACCGTGAAATTTACATCGTTTTGTTCCCGCCGTGTAGTGCCGTGTAGTATAGTACTCGTCAAACTGAACAACTTTACGCGAAAAAAAAATCACGCGACAAAAAAATTTTTGGTCTTTTCTACATACAAAGTGATACTTCCGACCAACCTATTTTGTATGGAGAGCACAGGATTCTTTTTTTCGTGAAAAGTGGTTCAGTTTGACGGGTACTATCACTACACGGCGGGAACAAAACGATGTATATTACTACAAATTAACTAAATAGTACTGCAGATAATTCGAAAATATACATCAGCACGACATTACTTTTTTCCTCTTATGCGAAAAAAATAAATTTATTTATCTATTTTATTTATTAGGAACGCCAACAGTACATGCATTGATACTCTTATAAAATTTAACTTATGACTAGGCCTGATGCATGCACCTATTGCAGGCGAGCACAGCAGGTAAACACAATACATATCACACAACAAGTAAAATAACTAAAGAGGACCACCAGAATTGGTCCCAAAAATTAAAGAAATGAAGCTAAGTGTAAAATAATTATAACAGTGATAAAATATAATAAAAATCCACATAAACCTAGGAATGTTAGGAACAATATGAGAAGACCTTATTTTAAAAAAATCATTAATATTAAATAACTAACGTAGGAAATAGTAACATGGGTAAGTTTACTGTTGGAGATCAGGACATGAAGTGAAGAATTTGGCAGAAAAAAGACAAAATCGAAACGTAAGAAATCTAAATTTGAAAACGGATTTAAAATGAAAGGTAAAACTGCCAGCAAGAAAGTTTCCCAGTCATAAAACAGGAAAGAGGACCAATGCCTCTTACTTCCCAAAGAAATATATTCGCTGTGTTACATATTCAACGCACGTAAGTTATAATAACGTAGTTGAAATATACGAGTCTCTATGTAACATCACTGTTTTGGTTTACCGAATGTAAGCAGGAAGTGACGTAATCTGAGTTTTACGCACGTGCATATTAGAGTTTTCTTGTGGCACGGTACAAAACAGATCAACATAAAAATCGTTCTGCATAAGTTAAAACTCTAGTTCGTGTTTTACCTATTATACAACGTGGTATACAAATAACACAAAACCTCTTGGGTAGAATTTATTCAGACTGTGAAGTGAAACTCGACAACTGATCAAGAACACAAAACTGATTAACTGAGTCAATGAATGAATGAATGAATCAACAATGAATAAATTTGAATAAATGATTAAAAAATGGTTTTTTAAAAGTTATCAGTGTTATTACAAAAAAATACGTTAAACTATGTCTCTAAGCATGTGTTTTGTTAAACAATGTCTAATGATTTAAACGATGTCTAAGATGATGTCTAAATTTCTCTATTACAAAACAGTGTCTAACCTTTCACTAACTAAAATATCGTTAAACAACCGAATGTAATTTTACAATAGCAATACTGCAACATATTCATTCATTTAACAATCATTCACTCTTTGACGTTTCTTTTAATGCAAATTTGTTTGCGTTACATACTAATGAATAACATAAATACAAAAAAGATCTTAAATGGTCTGAACGGTGTGCAGTTTGATATCATACACCATATCGCCAGAAATAAATTCGTAACAAAAACAGGACATAACAACAAAATTTTATCAATAAATTTGAAAGAAACGGAACGTTATACCAAAACGTCAAACGTTATGTCAAATTGATTTGTTTGTTGTTGTTGCGTGCGGCGGGTGATTTGATTTGATTTTCTTCAATATTTCTAACGCTAGAGTGGATACCTATTCTATAAGATGGATAGGAAAGATCAAGAAATAAAGATGAAAAAAATAATTCGTGAACGTGGGGAAAATTTGACTCAAGAGGAAAAGGTAAATCAATTGATTGTAAAATAAACCGCGGGCCGCCGCCGCCGCCGGTAGCATTGTTGTTATAATTGTTTTTATTTATTTTGTAGGACTTGTTCCTTGAATTAATGAAGGAATCGGCGCCCATAATTGAAAATAAGCAAACAGACACTAACACTAATAAAAAAAAAGTAGCAGAATGGTTAAAAGTTCAAAGCAAGTAAGTATGTATTTTTTTTACATTTAAACACTTGATTTAGGGATGGACTATATAGGTAGTAAGCTGCTGGGGTCAAAGCTATACAACCTGTCTCACCACCGTCGAAAAGTTACCAGCTTGTCAGTCTTACATCTTCACCTAGTAACTTACATGTTATAATGTGCACAGTTATGTTGTAGTTGTAGCATACCTTGTCTGCATGTGTTGCGGAGTGTTTACAACTTGAATCTATTTAAAGCACGAGTGATTATAGCAGTTTTGGGCAAACTCACTCCATCAGTGACCTTAAAGCACTTAAAGATAATAACTTAACATGGCTTTGCTTTTTAGATTAAAAGAATTAACCGGAAAGGTGAGAGGAGTAGCCCAGCTCAAAGGGTTCTGGAGGAGGACGAAGCTTACAGCAAAAAAGCATGTCTCGGAGCACAAGAAGTCTGTACGTAGTACGGGTGGAGGACTTCCGCCCCCATTTCCCCCGGAAGAGGACTTAAAAATTATGGAGTTATGCCCAACAGACTTGCGCAAACAAGATGATATTCATTGTAGCCCAATATAATTGTATACAACGTCAAATTTCATGAAAATTATTTTTTTAATATTTAAATAATGTTGTAGTACAAAAGTTGTTCAGTTTCATGGTCTGAGGTACCAACCAAAAGGTTTTGCGTTATTTCATTAACAAGTTGTATGATGTATACATTATATAGGGCTACAATTGTACATTACGATACAAGTGCGTTAAATATCGTTGTTAATTTGTAGACAAAACTAAATAATGTTAGAAAATAAACGTCATTTAATATATTTTAAGTAATAGCGTTTATTTATTGAAACATATTTACATAGGTACTGTTACTATGACAAACCTTAGCTGATTAAAAAAGCTTTTTAGTATTACAGAATTTCGAATTTATTTGAAGAGAAGTTTTTTTTTATTTTCGTACATAAGTAAAATTATTGCAAATTAAAAATGTTGATTGATAAAATTACGTCTTATTATTGCTCCCCTTGTGGAATCTCTTGGGCGTTGTCTTTGTCTACGGCGGCGTCTGACATATCGGACAATATCAATATGTTCATTCATATCTATTGCAATATTATGTAGAACTGCTAATGCTACAACAGTTGTTTTGGCTGTACTCAATTTGGTATACAGACCTCTAAGAAGACACCTGAATCTCTGTTTCCATAAGCCAAAGCATCTTTCAATAGTATTTCTTGTTCTAATGTGTGCTCTGTTATAGGCTTCATCTTTCTCATTGTTTGGATTAAGTACTGGCGTAAAAAGATAAGAAGTGCATCCATACCCACTATCTCCCAATAGTCTGCCATGAAATTCCGAGTTCTCGAACCTCTCTTTTATTGCACTTTCATTAAATATACGTGAATCATGGGCACTTCCTCTCCATCTTGCAACAATGTCTCTTATCTTTAAATTCGAATCGCAGACTACTTGCACATTTAAAGAGTAATATCCCTTCCTGTTAACATATGCTTCGCTAAGGTCACCTGAAACCCTTTTTAGTCTTATGTGGGTGCAGTCAATTGCTCCAATAACAGTGGGAAAGTTACTGATCCTTCTAAAGTTCCTAATAACTTCAGCTTGGTCTTCTAACGAATTTGGCATACTGATAAAATGATGAGCCCTTTTAGCCAGCGCTATTGCAACCTTCTTGCATATCTTGCTGACGGCTGGCTGCGATATACCGTGTAAATCACCACTATCGTCTTGAATCTGTAAAGTAATGTAATTATTATTTTTAAGTTTATTGCTTTCGGATACCAGTAAGTATCACTTAGCTACATCTACATTTTGTTAGATGGGTTCACTAACACTGTGCGGAAACTGGAGAAGAGCTCACCGAACAAACATCACATCACATCTTTTGTTAGCCATCACATCTGCAAATTGGCTTACCTGATGACGTGCCCAACACCGCAAAGCACACGCCACTTGTGTTCGTGGATCTATAGTTCCACCTCGAGGATCATATGGGAAATCGTTTTTTTATTATATCATATACTTTATTTGCATAACATTTGCTAAACCTGTACTTCTTTTTAAATCTCAGGTCATCATATTTTTCAAAAGGATCCATTCGTGTCCGATTCACTTGATCATCTCGAAAGCCATCCATATCATCAAAATCTTGCAAATCAATATCATCAATAAAATCCGCAAAGTTTAAATCCATTTTTAATAAGAATTATTTTTACACCTCTAGATATATGTACCGCAATTCGATTTTCCAAATTACTTACAAAGAATTTGAGGTTAAACAAGGCCTTAGACAACCGTTCCCTTGTGTCTAAAAATAAACAGTATTTAAACCATGTCTAACTCTAGCCACTGCTTAAACACGATTTTGTAATAGATTATTTTTTAGACACGCGTTCAACGTCTGTTTAACTTTTTTGTAATAACACTGTATATGTTTTAAGATTTTTGTGGTTTTTCACTCACTAAAATTGTCACAATTTACAGGTTTGTTACCACGGAAAAATAACGAATTGTTACCTCTATACAAAGCCGCCTTAACGCTGATACCCATTATGATACGATGCGTCTTCTTTCAATAAAGGTAATATAAAGACAAATTTTCAATAAAAACTTAATCTAAAACATAGAGTATGGAAATACAAAAATAAAAATAAAATAAAGCAGACAAAATATGAATGCGATGCCTAAACTAAGTATTTCTTACTTGTATCTTAGGCAACAACGTAACAATGATACAATATTTTTATACAGTTCTTAAAAAATAAAAATTGTATTAATAGAACAATTAGTATTTGACTTAATACTATATTATATTAAAAAATAAATTAGAAATAGTGTAATTATGTTATCACGAGGTCAGGGTTTGTTTATGTTTACTTGTATATATAACGAGGTAAAAAGAAAATAACGAGGTAATAAAAAAAAAATCGAGGTAACAATATTAAATTTATATAACCGCGGTAACAAAACCGTAAATTGTGACAATTTTAATGTTTTTATAGTTGTGTGGTTTTGCGTTAGAGTTAACATGTAAACGTTTGTCGAATAGCTTAAGGTCAGTAAAAACCACATTACTGCTGCGCTATATAAACTATACTGTAATGCGTGCTTGACCTACCACAACGCTGTCATCTTGCTTACATTCCAATGCTAGTTGCGATCATTACCTCAAATCGCTCGGTTACGGCGTTTAGTTGTATCGAGGCTGTACCATGCAATCCATTCGGAAATAAATACTTCATTTGATTACAAAAATATTAATTATACTAGCTGACCCGGCAGACGTTGTCCTGCCATTTTTCCCACCACCTATCCTACACCTACCCAACACCTACCCTTGACCATTTCGTATTGGAAAACTAAATTTTCGTTTTTATTCTGTTACCTACTTATTATTTATGTTTCTCACCGTTTAAACCTTCCCTGAACTTCCACAAATATTTCAAAATCAAAATTAGCCAAATCGGTCCAGCCATTCTCGAGTTTTAGCGAGACAAACGAACAGCAATTGGTTTTTATAAAATAGATCTAATAGATAGATTACGTTTTTTGACTGTGAGAGAAGCAAGTATTTCCCAAAATAAGAAGGCTGATCCTTCGTGAAACATTAGTGCAAAGTTTTATCAATGGATACGAAAAAATAAACGTATTGCCGATTAGCAAGAGAAAATTGAGCTGTATAATTGAGAAAATAGAGATATATTTTGCTACTGTATTTTTCTCTTCTACGTTGTTCTACATTAGCAGGGAGAAAATTCTTTAGAAATAAGCAGTACCTGTTGTGTCGTTTTACTTTTTGTTTGTATTTAATGTAATGTTTCTGTGTACAATAAATAAAATAAATATTAATCCAAACAAACATTTAAGATATTTAAATGACAGAGGCTTGGTGTTCGGATGGTCCAGCTCGGCACAGGAAACATTAACAATGTATATTGACTATTGTACAATATTTTATTTAAAAAAAAGTACAAAAGATACGAGTCCTGTGGAGTTTCTTCTGGCCGTTCTTCTCCACAGAAGGCGTACACTTGTAGTGAACGGGCCATCTTGCTTTGACGTCGAAAAATGATTTTGTTAATTCTTACTTCGAATAAAGACACTTTTATCTTTATCTTATCTTTAGATGAAAACAGGGGTACGCCTTGTCAGTGTTTTAACTCTCCAAAATTCCAAATAGGCAGATTAGAGAGAAGTACTCATACATACATAATAATAATATACCGTTGCTTAGCATGGGACAGCTCCTTTTCCACATTTTTTCCCTCAGTCAAGCGCTGTAAACGCTCTAAGTAAAAATCCCCCTTTCCACATTTTTTTTAAGCATTTTAATTGAAAAGCCCTAAACGTCACCAAGCTGGTGGATATTGTCCAGAAATGTAGCAAGCTGAAGTGGCAGTGGGCTGGCCACGTCTGTCGCAGAACCGATGAGCGTTGGAGCAGACGGGTTCTCGAATGGAGACCGCGTCTCGGGAAACGTAGTGTGAGACGCCCCCCTGCCAGGTGGACTGATGACCTGAGGAAGGTCGCTGGTGGTGGCTGGATGAGGAAATCGGGTGATCGTGCGCTTTGGCGTGCCCTTGGGGAGGCCTACGTCCAGCAGTGGACTGCAATAGGCTGATTGATTGATTGATTTATTACACGAACATTCTCACAATTCGCGGGTTTGTTACCACGGTAATATTTAATATTGTTACCTCGATATTTCGGAACGGTTACACGCTCCATGGTCACGAGTAGACTTCGGAACGGTTACATGGAGCGTGTAATGAGCGAATTGTGAGAATGTTAGTGTAGTGAACAACCACTAAAATCTTAAAACATATATTGATTGATTTATTGATTGATTGATTGAAACGTCACCTGTCTGTGACTTACTAACTTACCACTCAGACTAACAGTCTTATGTTATTTGTTCCAGATGCTCCAGGAGAAGAAGCTGTGTATCCTGGGCGCGGAGTTGTCCGAGCTGGACATGTTCGAGAGGCTGCTGCGGTACAGCGGCTCTCAGCTGCGGCTGCTGCAGTGTTTCCAGGTCGGTAATGATGTTAGAAACTCATATTATACGTCCACACCACTCCGAAAGTTTCGAGCCCACCCCGAACGAGGGACCAAGCTTATTTATAAAGTTTTGTTTTTGCATAATAGTGATGAAATACCGGCTAATAGGTATGGAAGCTAATAGGTATAGTACCAGAAGCTGCCGTGTGGTGTCGGCAGAGTAGAATACATTTGTCACCAACCCCTACTCTTCCCGTGGGTGTCGTAAGAGGCGACTTAGGGACTACGCATTGAACAGGGAACGAGCAGCAGCGCTCTCTGATACAGTAATCTTTTAATCTGCGATCTCCAACCCGCCTGCCAAGCGTGGAGATTATGGCAAAACACTTAAGTGGTGGAGGCTCATAGTCCAGCAGTGGACTGTAACGGGCCGTTGTTTTTTTTTATTTGAGGTATGGAAGGAAAATCCGGCCGTTCTTCGAGGCTTCATAGTGAACGTGCCAACCATGATAACTTTGACGTCGAAAAATGATTTGTGAAAATCTTAATAAGAATAAAATTGTTTTGATTTGAAGAAAATATACTGTACCGACCTACCGACCCCAAAATTAGGGAAAAGAGCAAGTGATCCGTCAAAGGTCTCTGACATGGCTCATGCATGACGTAACTATAATGGAACAAATATTACCATAACGGAATCATCCTTTTCAGACGACCAGGGCCCCGTTTCACGAAGCAACAAGTTACTAGTTACAAGTTACAATTTGATATACATTGCGTAGCCAATTCGCCTAAACTGTAAGCCCTTGTCGTTTTATCTAATCGTCTACGCAATGTACGTCGAATTGTACTTGTAATATTTTGTAACTTGTAGCTTCGTGAAACGGGGCCCAGATAATTCAATATGCCCTAATCAAACTTGGGATCTCGCAAATTGGTTGTTGTTTGACTGACTGAATGATCTTGTACGGAACCTTAAAATGGAAGTCATCTGATTACATCTTCCAGTATCTTCCTTTACCATCAATCAATCTGCCTATTGCAGTCCACTGCTGGACGTAGGCCTCCCCAAGGGCACGCCAAAGCGCACGATCACCCGCTTTCCTCATCCAGCCACCACCAGAGACCTTCCTCAGGTCATCAATCCACCTGGCAGGGGGGTGTCCCACACTACTTTTCCCGAGACGTGGTCTCCATTCGAGAACCCGTCTGCTCCAACGCTCATCGGTTCTACGACAGGCGTGGCCAGCCCACTGCTACTTCAGCCTGCTACACTTCTGGACGATATTTACTATCTGGCGGATGATTTCGTTTCGGATTTTATCCTTCACCATCAAATGCCAGTAATTGTAGCGGATAGGGATACATAACCGTTACAAACTCGAAGTTGTTAGAGCTTGTCCAGGTCGAAATGACAAAATCAAAATAAAAAAATATTTATTTCCATAGGATGTTATTACTTAGATCCGTCATTACATTTTAGTTTTTCTATTTGACCATGATGTAGGCATACAGATCGTAGTTCACGTACAATATCACGTTATAACAGTCGACGCTCCCACACAGATGAAAGTGCCATTGTTAATATTGCACTCGTCATCTAAAACAACTAAGTACTTAAGTGGTGGGGCGCGTCATTTCAAACTGGACAAGCTCTACGTATGTTATGAAACGTCTGGTCAACACCGCGTGTGTTGATAGCCACCTCAATGCTGGTTCAATCAAACAAGTCATGTTTTTCAATTCAATTCGATACACTCACCCATAATTCCATTCCACGTAATGCGCGGAATTCCAAACACAACTTCGTTATTAGCTAGGGTACTGGGTGACACATTGGTTGCCTTGTGAGTCTTGTCTAATGAATAAGGTCAGGACATCTTCCCGTGGGTGTCGTTTTCTTTATCGTATGGGTTGTAAGGTCGATAAATGCCCTCACAAACCCTGGTGAAACCCTGGAGCCCCCAAAGGCCACTGACATGGCTCGTATTGTGACTACTTCCGTAGAATAGTAGCCGGTACACACAGATTCTGTGGTCACGTCATGCCTTCCGAAGCACGGAATTATCAGCAGCAGGATCAGCATAACGACCCTACAAATTAAACCGCACGACATAAAACGTAACCGCCAATAGTAACGCAGTTCTTGTGTAGTGCGACATAAACTTGGATGCTATGAGCCGTTTTCCAGCCTACGTTCCACAAAAAAAAGATAGATGGCGCTGAATACGGACTCAAAAATATTTACTTGTACAAAGTTTATAAAAAAATATATATTTGGTTGTAAAGTATGAATTATCGATACAATCAATAGCTGATTTATAGTTTCGATTATTTTCAAGGCCATAATCGATTGATCGATTACTGAAAACACTAGTAGTGAAAGAAGTTTTTTTTTTTATGGAAAGAAAAGCTACTCCCCGTACAGCCAAGCTATAACTTTATTTTAAGTCCGTATTCAGCGCCATCTATGATTTTTTTGTGGAACGTAGGCTGGAAAACGGTGTAGCGTTAATAAGTTAACTGCTACAATATTATAGTCAAGTGTCAATACGTATATCTAATTACCAAAAATAAAAATTAATAGGTACTTAATATTTACAAATTTATTTAAATAAAATATACCATAACAACTATAACTACTGCCTAATTAATTAAACCTACGTTATACAAAATAATAAATAAACTAAACCTAAAAATATTTACTATTACTTATACGGAACCTTTCTTAATATAAATCCTTGTACTTGACGCTCGGCGCGTTTAACTATAGTAGGCCAAATTCGCGCATGCGCGGATCGAACCCCGACCAGGTGCGCGGACGCAAGGTCAAGATGCGGGCACTCTTTGACATTTCGTCTCCTACGAGAGTACGTCTCAGCTGTTCTTATCTAACTTTAAAAAGAACTAATTATTTAAAAAAATTTATAGTGCTAGTGTCGTGAATATCCCTCTAGGGTGAGTTTTCATTAATTAATTATTTATTATATTTTAACTTCGTTGTCCGCAATATTATTTAAAAGCCTATCAGCTGTTTGGCTATTTTTTTAACGGTCACTGGACTTGGTACCTACGGCGCCACGCAGCTGAAGGTCTACTGTGCCTTCCTTACACTGGATCTCTACGATTCCAGGATTCCACCTCCACCCTTTCACCCTACTGCTAAGGGTTGGTTTGATTGTTGGCTGCGAGCTGAACTGAGCCGCTTGAGAGATTTGGCTATTATTGGAAGACTTCTACCGGTTACCCTCCTGCTGCTGCGCTGCTGCCGATTGCCCCTAAGGCCAGTGTACTTACTCTTAACGGACAGTGAAACGAAAGTGCAAGGTTTATTTTGGCAAATATACCCACCTAAATTAATCTCTGGTTTAATTTCTTTTCCTGTAGCGCATAGAGCCTAGAATACCTAGGTACTCTAGGTTCTACCAATCTAATACGTTACAGTGGCGCCCTTTACGTGGTTCTTGCACTTTCTAATCGCTAACCGTTTTCTCTAGCTATAACAGTCTGATCAGCGCTCCGACATACCTACCCTCCTGTGAGCGAAGTGAAGGTGACATTGGATGACCTCAATGCGAACTGGTACGTAATTTCTAAAAACTCAAAATTGTGTTTTTCATTGCCTGCTACTACGTACCAACCTACATTGTATTTTGCTTTAAATTGTTTAAATTGACAAACAGATAAAAATTGTCGAGAGTAAAGTAAATACATTACCTACTTATATCTAAAGCCGTACGTAGCAGTTCGCATAATTTTATTTTTCTTTCTGCTTTTTTAATTTTTATTTGCATTTTTTTTCCTTACCCTAAACATTTACTTCGCAAATTATTAATTATTTTGTAACGGACAACAACTAAAGTCAAGTAAGATCTACCTACAACTAAAATTAAAAATTAAAAGCCTTCCTATTTATAATTAAAACCAAATATTATTACTTACATTCGAACTGTTTAATTAATAGTATCAATTTAATAATTTGTGACTTTATACCCACCTATTTAAGTACCTACTTTTGTGCTTTTTATTTTTTGGTTGCATTTTTTTAATTTTTTTTACCATTTGTACAAATTTTTCTGTAGTTACAATGGGAACTCACCCTATAGCGTATATCATGCTCAATAAAAAAGAAATGTCCTACGAGGTGATGATAAGAGGCGAGGAACCCGCTAGTACCGTGCTCGGGATGCGCAAACAAATAAATAAACTAACCGCGTTGTACTCAGCTGACGATATCACGGAATCCGGTATTAAACTAAAGGACGATCTACTAGGTGCGAGTGTATCCCTCGCCGATTTGACGTCACGGATACAAGCTTTAGAGACTAGCTTAGAATATAGTGCTTATAAACGAGCTGTCTCACTTGCACACCATATTTATCACAGGCTTAACCGCATAAACATAAACGAATCACCAGATGAAACTCAAATGTATGAATCTATCGAAAAAGAATTTAATATTATCTACCAACGCTTATCAAATTTAAATACTAAAAAAACAAATACATCCGAACAAACAAACACGACCGACGAAACAAACACTGACTTTAAAGACGCGTCTTCTGAATCTATAAAAATTGATGCGCATCCGCCGTTGAGCTATGACTCAGAACCGGTTCCCTCATATTCTATTTCCTGCGAGCGATCTTATTCAACTGATTTGCAAAAGATTCGTTTTGACGGTAAATCCAGCGTGCATACGTTTATACAAAAAGTGCGCGATTTTAGTACCGCTCGTAATATTTCACAATCGAAATTATTAAACTACGCTACTGAAATTTTCTACGGGGATGCACTACATTGGTTTAGAAGTGTGAGAGATGAAGTGAATGACTGGGATTCCTTAGAAAAATTACTCATTTCAGACTTTGCTCAATTTGATTTTAATTATCAGCTTATGTCCGAAATTCGAGCTAGAACTCAAGGCGAGACTGAAAACATCACAATTTATTTTGCTAAAATGACAGAAATGTTTTCACGCTTATCAAATCCTTTGTCAGACTCAGAAAAATTAGAAATATTAATGCACAATATAAGGCCATGTTATGCCAATGTAATTGCTTCAAACTCAGCTACTATAAACTCAATTGCTACACTAAGACAACTTTGTCGTAATTATGAAAATGTGCAGTGTCTAAACACACAGTTTCGAGAACCTCCCCAATTTTCTAATAAATCTATTGCACCCGATTTGGCTTATTCAAAACCAAATAAACAGAATTTTAACCAACAAAATTACAATAAAACACAAAATAATCAATATAATACATCTTATCCTAATAGAAACTATAACTACAAAACAAACTACACTAACACATATAAAAATAACAACAAAAATTATTACGAAAAACAAAATCAAAACACTTCATACGAAAGAACTAAGTTTGAGAATCGCGCCCCGGTAGCTGCAATTGATAAGGCGACTAAACCAGTTTCATTTTGTCCGAGGTGCCGTAGTGCATCGCATTCCTTGCGCACTTGTAAAGAGGATCGATATCCGATCTGCTTTAAATGCGGACGCAGAGATGTGATTTATCCAGACTGTCCAGTTTGTAATGTAGGTACTAAACAAAAAAAAAACTAATTACTAAGGATTGTTGCGAAACAAATAAACAAAAAGGTAGCCTAACAAATAATAACTTTGATAAGGATGATTGGCAAAAATGGCTAAATACTATAAAAATATTTTTCTCATCCTATTCCGTAGCATCAATCCTGAATACTAAACCGATAAATGACGAACGACCTTATCTAACTGTTAAGATAAATAACATACCTATCTGCGGTTTGTTAGACTCGGGCTCAGCCGTTACTATCCTAGGTAATAATTCTCATCTGTCCTTACTGTCCTCGGGTTTATCTATGACGGAGAATGAATCTAAGAGCTTCGTTGCGGCTGGCGGACAAAAATTAGACTCATTAGGCTACATTAACTTGCCAATTTATTTTGAAAATAACTTTCACTTGATTAAAGCTTACATAATACCTTCAGTATCTTCAGCCCTTATTTTAGGCATTGACTTTTGGAGGAAATTTGATATTTGTCCTAAATATTTAAGTTCAATTTGTTTCTATACCGACGCTAATCAAATTTCGGTAATTAATGATTGTACGGACACTAAAAAACAAGTTCTATCCTACCATGACTTAACTGAATCGCAGCGGGTAACGGCTGATAACATCATACAGCAATATTACGATGTTTCGTACGAGAAGTGTGGTCTAGGTCGAACTGACTTAATAGTTCACCGCATAGATACAGGCGACGCTCAGCCTATTAGACAGCGATACTATCGTCTTTCTCCGGAGAAACAGCGTATCTTATGCGAAGAGTTGGACGAAATGATTAAGCTTGAAGTGGTCGAACCCTGCGAAAGTCCTTGGTCGTCACCTTGTCTTCTAGTACCTAAGAAAGGAAATAAATTGAGGTTTTGTTTAGATTGTCGAAAGGTTAACTCAGTAACTAAAAAAGACGCTTACAAACTACCATTTATTTCGGAAATACTGGACAACCTAAAAGATGCAAAGTATCTAAGTAGTATCGATCTCTCGAAGGCCTTCTGGCAAATACCTATTGCACCAGAAGATAGGGATAAAACAGCCTTCTATATACCTACGAGAGGTACTTACCGATTTGTTACTACACCTTTTGGCTTAACCAACGCTCCGGCTACCCAGCAGCGCTTGGTGGATCAGCTGTTCTGTGGACCGGAATTTGAAAATTCGGTTTTTGCATTTCTAGACGACATTATTTTAGTCAGCCCATCATTTGAACATCACATTTCACTTTTACTTAGAGTCCAACAAAAAATAAGAATGGCAAAACTTACAATTAACTACGAAAAGTCACAATTTTTCCGAAACGAACTACGCTACCTAGGTTATGTTGTTAATTCTAAGGGCTTGAATGTCGACTCGAGTAAGGTTGATGCAATTTTAAATTTCCCTACCCCCACTAATAAAAAAGAAGTAAAAAGATTCTTGGGTACCTGCTCGTGGTATAGGAGATTTGTACCTAACTTTAGCAATGTAGCGGGACCATTAAATAAATTAACTTCCGGTAAAAAAAATAGTAATTCTTTTGTTTGGACTAAAGAAGCCGACGAGTCATTTAGCAAACTAAAGGAATGTCTTGTCTCTGCCCCAATTTTAAGTTGCCCTAACTATGACCTACCGTTCGAGGTACACACTGACGCTAGCGACTACGGCGTCGGCGGTTTGCTCACACAGACCATAGACGGTGTGGAACATCCGATCGCTTATATGAGCAAATCGCTGAATGCTCAAGAGCGCAATTACAGCACCACCGAACGGGAAGCTTTAGCAGTTCTAGTGGCTATAGAGCACTGGCGTTGCTACTTAGATAACGGCAAGAGATTTATAATATACACAGACCATTCTGCCTTAAAATGGTTTCTCAACCTAAACAACCCTACAGGACGATTAGCGCGATGGGGCGTACGTCTTTCCGCTTTCGATTTCGAAATACGTCATCGTCGTGGTACGGATAATGTCGTACCCGATTTACTCTCCCGCGTTAAACCAATCTCTGCGATTGATACTTCATCCGCCCACGCGAACACTTCTGACCAGTGGTACCTTAACGTTTATAACGGCTGTCAGATGACACCTACATCGTACCCTAACTACGTAGTAAAAAATGGACGTTTGTACCGTTACATGAAATCTAGATGTGCACTTACTAAGGAGTTTGAGTGGAAGGAAGTCATTCCAGAGGAGATGAGAACTTCTATCATCGATGAAAACCACTCAGAGCCTACTGCTGGCCATCTAGGTATTTTTAAGACTTACAGACGTCTAACTCTGAACTATTACTGGCCTAAAATGCACTCTGATGTAGTAAAGTTCGTATCTTCTTGCGACATTTGTTTATCGCACAAACTACAAAACCATAGCACCCTAGGAGAAATGGGAAGACCAAAACCATGCTCGAGACCATTCCAGATGCTAAGTGTTGACTTGGTAGGTCCACTTCCTCAAACTCGAAAGCAAAACTGCTACATCTTAGTAGTAACTTGTTGCTTTTCGAAATATTGTCTTTTATTTCCGATAAGGCGAGCTACCGCCGACATTGTAACTAAAATTTTGGAAGAATCTGTAATTCTAATTCATGGTGTTCCTTCTACTGTAATAATGGACAATGGGAAGCAATTTATCAGTGCTACATTGAAAAATATGTTACAAAAATATAAAATCCCTAATGTGCACTTTACACCAAAATACACTCCACAAATTAACCTAGTCGAACGCTATAATAGGACAATTGTTACGGCAATTTCCACTTTTATACAAAATGACCAACGAATCTGGGATACACTAATACCTAAAATCCAATTTGCTATCAATAATAGTGTGAATGAGGTGACAGGCTTTACACCCTCTTTCTTAGTGTACGGCCGGGAGCTAGTGAGTTGCGGTTCGCACTATGTTGATAACGAAGTGGACTGTGATACTCTGTTTCAACCACGTGACTCGTATGCGGAAAACTTAGGTACTTTATCATCTATTTTCAATAAAGTACAAGCATCTTTACTTGCTGCTCATTCTAGGAACAGCACACACTACAACTTACGAAGGAAACCTGCAGAGTTTAAAGTTGGTGATATAGTATGGAAGAGGACGTTCTACTTAAGTGACAAAGACAAATATTTTTCAAAGAAGCTAGCACCAAAATTTATAAAGTGTCGTATTGTAGATAAAAAATCACCATTAGTTTATGTTCTCGTTGACATGAACGGTCAACCATTAGGTAGTTGGCATATCAAAGATTTTAAATTAAATAATTATAAAGAATAAAATAGTATAAGTTTAACTTTGCAAAACTAGCAGACGATCCACCTGATGGTAGTGGACAGTCGCCAGTACCACCCAGTGTCGTCTAAACTGTAGAGTAATTGTAAATAATAAACAATTCCTCAATTAGTAAGCTATATTGAGTAAAAAGTATAGTTATTACATTTTACTCTGTGTAACAGGTCTTATATCAGTCTGAATGATAATAAGACAATGTTGTAAGGGGAAGTATGAAAGAAAAAGGGTGAAAGTAAAGAGTGAAAGTAGTATAGCATAACAACTAGTGTAGTCGCATTTTTTTTTTAAAGTGAAAAAATGCTAACCTTTTTGGGGGGGTACTGTAGCGTTAATAAGTTAACTGCTACAATATTATAGTCAAGTGTCAATACGTATATCTAATTACCAAAAATAAAAATTAATAGGTACTTAATATTTACAAATTTATTTAAATAAAATATACCATAACAACTATAACTACTGCCTAATTAATTAAACCTACGTTATACAAAATAATAAATAAACTAAACCTAAAAATATTTACTATTACTTATACGGAACCTTTCTTAATATAAATCCTTGTACTTGACGCTCGGCGCGTTTAACTATAGTAGGCCAAATTCGCGCATGCGCGGATCGAACCCCGACCAGGTGCGCGGACGCAAGGTCAAGATGCGGGCACTCTTTGACATTTCGTCTCCTACGAGAGTACGTCTCAGCTGTTCTTATCTAACTTTAAAAAGAACTAATTATTTAAAAAAATTTATAGTGCTAGTGTCGTGAATATCCCTCTAGGGTGAGTTTTCATTAATTAATTATTTATTATATTTTAACTTCGTTGTCCGCAATATTATTTAAAAGCCTATCAGCTGTTTGGCTATTTTTTTAACGGTCACTGGACTTGGTACCTACGGCGCCACGCAGCTGAAGGTCTACTGTGCCTTCCTTACACTGGATCTCTACGATTCCAGGATTCCACCTCCACCCTTTCACCCTACTGCTAAGGGTTGGTTTGATTGTTGGCTGCGAGCTGAACTGAGCCGCTTGAGAGATTTGGCTATTATTGGAAGACTTCTACCGGTTACCCTCCTGCTGCTGCGCTGCTGCCGATTGCCCCTAAGGCCAGTGTACTTACTCTTAACGGACAGTGAAACGAAAGTGCAAGGTTTATTTTGGCAAATATACCCACCTAAATTAATCTCTGGTTTAATTTCTTTTCCTGTAGCGCATAGAGCCTAGAATACCTAGGTACTCTAGGTTCTACCAATCTAATACGTTACAACGGCTCATTGGCGGTCACTTTGTATGTCGCGCGGATTGATTTTATCTACGGTAGTTATGCTGACCCTGCAGAAATATTTCAGACTAGCGGTCCGCCCGATTTGTAGTTTTTCTTGTTACTAAAATCCATGACATGGTTCCTAAGATTAGATCTTCGTTTGTCTTATAGTTTCAGAGTTTCCCATACTGACCGATCTAAATGTTACACCCTGTATATTATCAGATCTGATTACCATCAATTACTTAGCCCTATTGGCAGAACATTAGAGTAACGGTACTTACATTATCGTGTGTTAGCGAAACATGTCAGTGCTAACACGTGACTTAGACAGTATGGTTTGGTCATAGAGAACTTTTGTCCCATGCAAAATCGACGTTATTTCGTCATAAAATATTATTCACTTTGGCTGCTGAAAAAAAAACGCTATAATACAGCCATGCGCACCCCCACCCGCCTCGGTAGGTGGCCGCATACGTTCGAGGAATTTGGTAACAGCGCACCTACGGCGCAGTCACATAGGAAATTACTTACTACACCTACGAGGCAGGTTTACCCGCATGGCAGTCTAAGCACTCTCCACCTACGTAGTAGGAGTAGGTGCATAGCAGGCATCGTGTCGATCATAGAGAACTTTGGTCCATGCATGCAAAATAAAGTAATGCCATCATGAAATATATTTTTTTAATTGCATAGACTGCTTTAGGGTGTAGATATCGAAATAGAACGAATTAAGTCTTAAAAAATTGCAAGAAGGTCAATTTATTTTTTGTGGTGAAGGTAGGAGATGTAGTTTTAGAAAGGTAGCGTGGCAGAAGAAAACAGGGTTCAGTCCAGATAGTTGCACACACGGTTTATTAGTATAAGAAATTAACGTAAGTTTACGTAACACTTAAAAAGCTTACTTTCAAATAAAATCAATAAAATACGGTTAATAAAGATGATCACAGTCTGACGACTTGAGGTGGAGTGAGGAAATTTTGATGAAAATGACAAAACCGAAACGGATGGATTCGAAATTTGAAAATAAATTGAAAAAATGAATAATGAGACTGCCAGTACTTCAAAGTACTGAATTGCCAGAAACAAAATAACAGAAGAAGGTAGGATAGCAGTACTGCTACCCTAGCATGCCCTAGCTACTGACCACTCTCAGACTCAGACGTTCAAATCTATGACCAAAATAAACTTCTCATCGATGAACGCAGCCGCGTTAAAACGTGACCAAACAAAGCCTATTTATTATTGGTTCACGAAAACGTGACGCCGCCGCCACGTGAGTTCTGCGAATATTATTGTTACCAACTGCTCTCTCATATCTCCAGTCTGTAAAAAAACATCTAGAAAACAACGTGATACCTCTGAAGGGGTCCACACACGGCAGCTATAATGTACATTGTAAATAATGTACATTACATCCCGGGATGTGATGTATAGCTTGACTTCTATGGAAAGATGTAATGAGATGTATCGACAGGTATCGTGCTATAATGTACGTACATCTTTACAATATAGCTGCCGTGTGTGATGCCTTTAAAGTGGTAACTAAGCTGATGAATGAAACGGCACAAGTTTTATTCTAGAAAATTTCAAAATTTCTAAAAATATTTTTGGTTTTTCATGATAACTGACTGACACGACGACTGGTACCCTATAAACTCGTAAACATGATTGTACCGGCCAAATGCGTCCATGAGCAGTGAGCAGTAATTCCATGTGAACACGAAAGTAGCGTCGATTAGCAGCCATCGTGCTGATCTGCTGACGGAGTAGTAGGAAACAATATCTTACGACTTTTTGTAAATATATAATATAAAAGTGGCTGACTTTCATGAGTTTAGCTTCCACCCAAGAGTGCGTTACTCGGTGTAAGGTCTAGTGATTTTCTCTGAAATTACTTCTGCTTGTGGTAGAGCAGAGAAACTTATTGGCCACGGGTTTTTTACTGTCCAACTTTTGTACAGCATTGACTGTGTGGCAGACCAAGATAACTTTTTTTAAATATTCCACCTGCTAGTGAGATTTATGCCTAGGTCACACAGTGCGAGCTGGCATGCGAGCTGACTTGGTCAGTTACTGACGTGCAGCTAGTGGGTCAGTTGCTGTCGGCCGAGTTACTACAACATTTTTTGTTTTTACTCGCCACTCGCCTTCCCCCACCACGTCACAAGCAGCAACTCGCACGCGACTCGGACGTCACTCGCACGATTTTTCGCATAAGTGTGACCGGGCGAGGCGAGTCGAGCTACTGTCATGCGAGTCCGCAGGCACAGTAGCTGTCTACTGTCACGGCAGGTGCTCTCACTGTGTGACCTATCCTTTAACCTGTGTACTCGCATGACAGTAGCTCGACTCGCCTCGCTCGGTCACACCAATGCGAACTGCTGGCGTCGCAATAGACAGCTACTGACCAGTGTACTCGCATACTTCGTCCGAAACAAACAAAAAACGCGTACGAGCTACTGTCATTTCGCAAAATCGTGACGTCCGAGTCGCGTGCGAGTTGCTGATTGTGACGTGTGGGGCTTACCCCACGCGAGTGGCGAGTAAAAACAAAAAATGTTGTAGTAACAGCAACTGACCCACTCGCACATGACAGTAACTCGTATGATGCGGTCACACGGTGCGAGTCACCTGCTGCACCTAAGTAACTGACTAGGTCAGCTCGCATGCCAGCTCGCACTGTGTGACCTAGGCGTTAATAAATATTAAAATCTGGTTATATTTTTCAGGCGGTTATAGAACACGGATCAAAGTTATCAGCAGAGCTGGCAAGCGGATACTTAGCGCGGTGCGAGAGCAAGACGCGGAAACCAGATGACCTCATCTTCCTCGGACTGAGGCTAGGTGAGTCACACCAACCCTCACCCAGCCTAATTTCCGTTCTTAATATAAGTTTTTGAGTTTTGGTCCCCTATCTATAGCAACATTCAAGTAAAACATTTTGCTATCGTCATCATCATCATCGTGTGGGTTGTAAGGTCGACAAACCAACCCAAATCATGGTGTCATCAATTGCTATCAAAATGCGGGACGCGACAAAAAAATCGGATCTAGCTGTTTTAAAGTAGAGAGAGAATTTGGCATAGAAAGTATTAAATAAAACTTAAAACTATGTAGTGTTAATATTAATATGGTTATGATCCTAGGTGGTTTCCTGAACGAGGCTGGATGGTATGCGGATGCGGAGCGCGTGTTAGTGCGGTGTCGTGAGCTGTGTCAAGATCAGCCGATGACCACCTACTACAAGCGACTCACACTCGAGTGCTGTCACCGGTACGTCAATGCTGTTGGTATTCTTAGTTTCCACTCTCTGAAAAGACAGGAAATCTCAGGGTGGTCAGGGAAAGTCTGTGAAATCTAGAGGGTAACCCGTAAAGTCAGGAAATAGATTTTACCCTTAGCTCCAAGGGAATATTAAAGGAGAACTTTTGGAAATAATTACAGTAGAGAGACTTCCTATATTTACCTTGTGTATAGTTCTTATTCTTCATCGTGTGGCTGTATGTAAAACCAAAGAAAAACCTTTATTTTTTAATAGGCACATTGCGAGGTTACCAGTTCTTTAAGATAACTTAAATAGACGAAAAAAAATACTTAATTGTCTTTGACGTCCTTTAGGGTCGGGCCACACTTATAGACGGCGATCGACGTTTTGCGTATACAAAACGCGCGCGAAGTATAGAAATCCTTTCGCATCATTCGCCGCGTCCGATGCGAAAGGATTTCCATACTTTGCGCGCGTTTACTCACATCGGGCTTTCTATTATATATTATAAACACGAAAGTTTGTATGTATGGATGTTTGTTACTCTTTCACGCAAAAACTACTGAACGGATTGGCATGAAATTTGGAAAAGAGATAGTTTGTACCCTGGATTAACACAGGATACTTTTTACGGAAAAAGTCTTATTCCCACAGGAAAATCTTATACGACGCCCGCTAATAAGACCGCTAATAAGCTATAGTTTTGACCTTTAACTAATCATCTACCCTATTATGCAGTACAATAAGTTCTCCGTGTTTCCAGTCTACTAAACACACAGTCAGCCTACTGCTGCTTCCCGGCGGCGGCGGAGACCTATGCCTTGTCTCTTCGTCTCCTGGGGATCCCGGATGACGTCACAACGGACTTGCCACCTGGACCCTTTGCTGTAGGGGAAACCCGCGAGCAGGATACACAGACAGATGACGGTGAAGACGAGGGAAACAAGTGAGTTGGTATCTGGCGTTTTAAGGGCGGTGACAGACTTCGCAGACCCTGTTGTCAGAGTAATAGAGCCGCTAAAGGTTTGACATTAGTACCGATCTTGATGTAACGTTCTCTCTATCTACACTTCTAAATCTTTCGTTTTTCCAAGTATTTTTTTTTTTTTGAGTTGATTGTACAAACACCACATAGTACACGGCCAGTATAGACTTTCATAGATTTTTGTATTTTAACTACATCAGACTGACACCAGAGTTTAAGAGGCCGGTCGTCGACCTTTTAACCCACACAATAAAATATGTTTTCTTCGACACGCTCGAAAATGTGATCATTACTGCCAAAAAACAGTACGCGAAGTGACACATTTTTGGACGAAACATTGCCCCATACAAAGCAGCGGCCGGCAATGTGCCCTCAAACAGCCTAGGCCGGCAAAGTAACTTTCGTTCAGGAATTTCAATGTTTTAGTCTTTTATGGCATACTCTTCATTAAGCCGTGTCTCCTGCGAATGTTTTGGTCTACACACTACACAAATCAGTCTACACATACACAAAAACAAATGTTTCAAACGACGTCTCCTGCTCAGAAATGTTTCGACTTTCGTCCGAAACATTTCGGTTCAAAAAGTTTGGGGCGCATTCCGAATCAGACTTCCAGCGCTGTCAGCGATCAGAAAAGCAAAAAAATGTATGGCTGACAGTGATTCGGAACGCGATTACGGGTAATTTAATTGATTTCAGCGCGTCTCGGAACCGAATCAGCAGGCAAAACTCCGTACAAAACTCATACTTTTTTTTGCTTTTCTGATCGACAGCGCTGAAAGTCTGATTCGGAATGCGCACAGAGACTCCGAAAGATTTCCTCCTCGGAAATCTTTGCAATCAAGATTTCTGAACGAATGTTTTCCATGGCAAATGCAAAACATTTCATAGACAATTTGTGTAGATGAACCAGAATTATAGGCCGGCTCCACTCCCTCCTCTGCAAACGGTCGAAGCTCTCCCTACGTAGTAAGGTCCGTCTTTATACCGCTTGCGTCCGTCCCGTAATGACATACGCGTGTCCGGTGTTTGCTCATGCGGCTCGTTCCAATTTGAGTCCCCTTCAGGTGATTCAAAATCGTTTCATGCGCAAGGCCACGGGCTGTCCGTGGTACGTGCGCAATAGGAATCTCCACATTGACCTCGAGGTCCCCTCCATTAAGGAGTACATGCGTCAAGCGTCTAAACGATATTTCGATTCGGCCGTTACTCACCCGAACTTTCTGGTGAGAAAAGCGTCAATTTACTTTCCGCATCCCACTACGCGATTCAAGCGTCGTCCTAGACACGCTCTCACAGATCCGGACGATGAGATCACCGTCGCGATTAAAGCTGCCATTGCGTGTAGGCCACACACTACTACAGAATGCCCTTCAGGTAGCAACCGCCCCCGCCGGCGGGGACGCGGAACTAATAGTAGAATTAATTCAGCTTACTGAATTAATTCTACTATTAGTTCCGTAGGCCCGGTAGGGGTCATTCTTCTCCGACGCGCTTCTCGCCCTGGCAACGTTCTGGGCCGCGGTCCGAGCCCGTCTGAGGGCGCCCCCAGATACGTTGTCATAAAATTCCTAAGGGGTACGAGCCTTCTGCTCCCCCGCAAGTCCGCGCCCACTATATTACCACTCTGGTATAAATAGTGAATAGGTCCGTCAAAAAAAAAAAAAAAAGATGAACCAGAGACAAACATGCATTTTTTTTTGTGTAGATGTTTTCTGTGTATTGTGTAGACCAAAACATAGCAGGAGACACGTTTTAATGTTCTAAATTCAAATTTTATATGAATCGTACACGACTCGTAGTAATTTGATTTGGCTGTATGCTCTGTATGACACTGGCACAAAACAAAAAAAAAAAGAAAAGTGTACAATATGGCGGTTTGTAATTTTCGCCGCTTTTATTTTTATCGTACTATGTATTTATTTTGTTACTTATTTTTCATGATGGAGTTCACTAATCATTGAATTGGGGAAATATTATATCAATGAATGATTCAAGAAATCAAAGTAGAAAGTGATAAAGATTAGAACTTATAAGTTTAGTGCGATACAAGTAGACATCTAAATTCAAGGTACCACAATATTTTTATTATTTTGTAATTTCCTCGCATATTTCAGAGAAAAGCACTATACAAGCCTCGGCCGCAATAACTCTTGCTGGACTCGTACACAATAAAGGTCCTCGCTTGCGGCTCGGCCTTTAAACGTGCCCTCGTCCAGCAATAACTAATTTTGCGGCCGCGGCAGTAATGTATTTAATGTTCGAATTTGAAAATAAAACTCTTGTACTAGTTTCATATTTACTAATCCAATCTTAAACTTAAACAAAAGTCTCAACTTTATTAAACTATCCCACTTCTGATGTCGCATTTCTCCATTCATTCATTTTTTTTTTATTTTACTGTTCCAGATTAGAATCCCTAGAAGAAGGTTCATTCGTGGGTCGGCGCGCGGTGTGCGACGCGGGCGCATTGGTCGCGAGACTGTGCAAGGAGTTCAGCGCGCTGTACTTCGTGCGCTGCGACTACACGCATGCGCACAACTGGGCCATGCGCGCGCTCGCGCTGCTTACACCGCACACGCCCGCCAAGTGAGTACCGACATTATAGGGAAGCGCGCTGTTATCAAAATAAATATCGCTAAAGGCGGCAGGCTTTAGCGTCAAAATATACCTGCGCCAGGCAGACCGTACTTACAAAATTATTCGTTAAAACTGATTTTTCGGCAAATTTTATACAACTCAAGATTCATTGCCTTTTCAAGTTGTATTTTATTTAGTGATTTTTTATTGTTTTCATATGTTCTGTGCTGTATGTGTCCTACAAATAAATATTTCTCATTCTGATTCTTATGTTCTGAACTTGCACTTCCAATTTCAATCCGACTTCTGTTATCATACATTTCTGCGAATTTATCGTTGTTTGATTAGCCCAAGAAAAAAAGAAAACTTAAGTTTTAAAATAGTCATTCGTATTTTCTGTCTACATATTGCATTTTTTTAAATTTGTTTATATTTATATCCTTAAATGTTCACAGGATAACAATCGAAGTTCTCCGCGCTTGCGGCAAAGCTTGCGTAGTTAAAAGGAGGTTCAACGCGGCCGGACTGTTGGTCAGACAAGCTGTGGCGCTGGCCCGAAGCGCATTCGGCCCGAACCACCCCAGGACCGCCGCCGCATTGCTGGACTACGGCTTCTACCTGCTCAATATCGACAGTATCACACACAGTGTTGCTGTTTATGAGGTTAGAATAGACATGTTTTTTTTTCTCTATTCAATTGACCTAATTGCTATTTATCTAGGTATAAGTGGTAATATAAGACCACGCCCCTATCTGCGAAGGGGTGAGCAGAGCAGCAGTTTTAGTCGATTTTAGGTCCACACTTGACTACGTTTAACAACATTTGTTGGTTAAAATTTGGGATTTGTAAAACTCAAAATGTGGTTTTGCATAACTGTAGATTTTTAAGGGTTCTTATAAGTTTTTTCCATAAGGGGAAAGAAGATGTTTAGATGTTTGTTTGGATGTTTGTTACACTTTCACGCCTTAACTATTTGGATAAAATTTGGGATGGAGATAGTTTGTTACCATGGATTAACACATAGGATACTTTTTTCGGGAAAAAGTCTTATTCCCACGGGAAAATTTTACATAACGCTAGCATTATAATATAAGTGTAATGTGATTTTAACTTCAACATATTCGTTTCCAGGAGGCGCTATCAACCTTACGCCGCGTGTTCGGGCGCTCCAGCCTGCACGTGGCGACCGCGCAGGAGGACCTGGCCTACGCGCTGTATGTGCTGGAGTACTCCAGCGGGCGCTTCTACAAGGCGCGCGACCACGCCGAGCGCGCCATCCGCATCATCGAGGTACAGGATTACGAGGACAGTTATGAAACTGTGTATTTAGGTTTACATTACCCTAACTGCTCCTAAGGCTCGCCGCCACGACAATAGGGTATCGGACTACTTTTATTTTATTTTATAAATCCAAACTTCTTAGTTTCTGCTATCGAACACTAAAAGAATTTTTGCTCTATCTTTAAAATTGACCGAGTTATAAAGGTTTGAAATTCAGGATTAGACAAAGAGGCACATACCCACTTGTGACGTCATTTGTTAGTAACGCCATATAATCACCAAAAAATCGTTTTTGAAAGATTTATGACATATTGAAACTAAAAAATCACTGTAAATTAGTTTTTCAACCGATTCTGTTTTTTTCTTCGTGAATCGTCTTCTGCTAAACTACTGTTACGGTCTAGCAGCAGCAGCTAGCGCCATCTATCCACAGAGCCGGGAACTATCTAGATATCTCAAGACGCTCGAGAGCTGTGTAAGTAATACGTCTACTCGATACTAGATGGCGAATCTATTCCAGAATTTTCGTCGTAGTGTAGGACTGCACTGGTAGTTTCTGGAAGATTCTAGACCCGATTTCGGCGCATATGTAAGGCGGCCGGCTCTGCGCAAGTTCAGTTCAGTTTCGAGTGAGCTATCGGAGTGAAAACTTCAAAGCGATCAAGAGCGAAGAAACCTGCGACCTAAGCGATACCTACGGATTACGAGTGACTCTGCGAATTGGATTATAGTGTGATTTGCCCTGGAACCAGTTGTTCATCGTCGAATAAACCCTCGAATTACGTCATTGGTGTTTAGTCCAAATTATCGAACCCTTGGCCGTAACACTATATTTTAAAAATATTTGATACGGTTTTAGGAACAGTCCGATACCCTATTTGGACAACTTATAATATTTTCTTTATTTTATTCCTTTCTTTCTTATACCCGCCGTACCGTTAAATGCTTAACGTTTGACGATATTCCCGGCCATGCCTACTACAATACAGTATAAATATTATTTATAATACCAAAAACATAAAACATACAGAACAAAACAATTGAAACAATGAAGGTCAACAGGCGACCTTATTGCTAGGGTAGCAATCTACTACTGCCCAAGCATAGCTCTTGCATTTTCTATTATTTTTTGTACTTGTTTTTCTTTTGTACCATCCTTCAATAAACGATTTATCTATCTATTATGTAGGGTGATCAAATTATGATTTATATGAGCTGCAACCCGCACGCCTCATGTTTTGCCTGTGATTTCACACGACATATATTTAGTATAGCCTAACTAACAATATTATTTTGAAATTGAGCTACATCACTCTTTATGATTTTAATGTTTATTTTTATGTACTGGACTATAAAAAAACTTGTTTAAAACCTTTATTTGTTACAGAACCTAGTGCCGCCCGACCACTTACTTCTGGCCTCTGCGAAGCGCGTCAAAGCTCTCATACTGGAAGAGATCGCTTTAGATACGCCCGCCGGACAAGATATGAGTGGTAATTACCATAGTTAGAATTTAAATTTGAAAGTAACTGTACTTTAAAATTGCTATTTAAAAAAAAACGTTTGGGATGTTTAGGGTATCGTTAGAATCCTTGTGACACTGGCTAAAAAAACAACATAGCGGCTGCATGGCACCATTTTTGAATGTGTGAAAAAAACAATTATTTTAATTTAGAATTACATTGAAGGCCTAAATGAACACACTAAATTGTATACTTGAAAGTTTTTACTTAAATGAATAAAAAAACTAAGGTGATTGCAAAAACAAAGTTGTTTGACATGTTTTTTTTTCTTTTTAGATCGTTTTTTTTTTATTTACACAATTTTTTATTTACATAATTTTGAATTACCAACATTCCCAACCGCCGCTAATTCACCATAATGTTTCCACCAGAGCCATCACTGCTGACAGAATCGGAAGCGTTGCACCGCGCGGCGCTCGCCCTGAGCATGATGGCGTTCGGGGAGAAGAACGTGCAGACCGCCAAACACTACGGCAACCTCGGCAGGCTGTATCAGAGCATGCACAAGTTCCAGGTAACAAAACCCCTAGGGACCTCGCCGGTGTCCTACATCTGGACTAATATCTAATCACTTTTACAGTCTGTCTAAAAAGAGTAGAAACGGAACTAATCTTACTTTTCAGAAATATCAGAATCAGAATATTTTATTGTTTCAAACACGGTAGTAACATGTTAAAATGAATTCAAAAGTGCAACGTGTTTCGCCAATATAAAGTGGCATACAATGGTAGTCACATTATTTTGATTACAAAACTATTGGAAAATTATCTTCGAAAAAATTAAAATGTCAAAATTACTATAGTCAGGAATTCATTTACACTGTAGATAGTCTTTTCAACTAGCCATTTAAACAATTTTGTCGAAAACAATTTAAGATGTAAATTTCTAATGGCAATAGGTAACTTATTATATAATTTCACAAACATACACAAACAATTTTTCCTATACTTTGCCGAATGAGGTATCTCACATCCATAAGTCAGAGCAGGATAGCATCATATAAAATGTCAACACTGCAAAGGTGGTGCCCCTATTAATTTCTACTCTTTCTAGACAGACTAGGTTTTCGCGGTTGTTAATATTAATGACACATGTCTACCGGGTTATTACCACGATTTGTTGTGTATTCTGCCGTGATCATGACTATTGTTACATAGTCGAAATATCGGTAAGCTCATTAAAAAGTATCGGTAAACTATCTCCATTCCAAATTTCAACCAAATCCGTTGAGTACGTTAATATTTTATATGCGGCGCACGCGATATTGTAACATTCCTTTGTCTGCGGCGCTTAGCGTCGCCTGCGCCGCTGCGTCAATACGTTTTCGCAGCGGCATACAAGGGGATATTTTTTGCTGTCAATACGTCTTGACAACAAGGGGTGCGTGAAGGGGGAACAAATATCCGAACACCCAAATATATTTTCACATTTATAACATTAGTGTGATGTGATTCATTTAAACTCGATTCTAAATAACAAACGGTTGATTTATTGACCGAACGAGCTAAGCATCTCCGTTTCAGCTTGGCCAAAATTGCTTTTGTATTTCCATCTGTCGATCTGTTTGGTTCTCATCTACAGGTCGCGTTTCTCAACCGATTCTCGTGAAAATTTGTGATCAGGTTCGATAAATAAATTGTTTTTTTTTTTTATTATTTTGGAGTCAGAGTTTAGAAATTTAAATTTAAAAAAAAATTGTTGCGAGGGCAACTAGAGTTGTAATAAATTTTATCTCTTATCTTAAATAAAAAAAACTTAAACGTAAAAATACGTATTTTCAGGACGCGGAAACGATGCACTTGAAAGCGATCGCGATAAAGGAAGAGCTGTTGGGGCCCGAGGACTATGAGGTCGGCCTGAGCATCGGCCACCTCGCCTCGCTCTACAACTACCACATGAGCATGTACTGCGCCGCCGAGAAACTGTACCATCGCTCCATCGCCATCAGTGAGTACTGTGGCAGATGGAAACCACATTTATCTGAAAACCACACTGTTATCTGATACCCCATATTTAAAAATTGTAATTTAACTTTCAGGTCTAAAATTGTTCGGCGAGCGCTATTCGGGCCTCGAATACGACTACCGCGGGCTCGTCCACGTGTTCACTCAACTCAAGCAACACGACACAGCCGACTACTACACGCGTCTACTGGCACACTGGCACGGTGAGTCCCGGGTTCGAGCCCTGACGTGTTCACTCAACTCGAGCAACACGACACAGCCGACTACTACACGCGTCTACTGGCACACTGGCACGGTGAGTCCCGGGTTCGAGCCCTGACGTGTTCACTCAACTCGAGCAACACGACACAGCCGACTACTACACGCGTCTACTGGCACACTGGCACGGTGAGTCCCGGGTTCGAGCCCTGACGTGTTCACTCAACTCGAGCAACACGACACAGCCGACTACTACACGCGTCTACTGGCACACTGGCACGGTGAGTCCCGGGTTCGAGCCCTGACGTGTTCACTCAACTCGAGCAACACGACACAGCCGACTACTACACGCGTCTACTGGCACACTGGCACGGTGAGTCCCGGGTTCGAGCCCTGACGTGTTCACTCAACTCGAGCAACACGACACAGCCGACTACTACACGCGTCTACTGGCACACTGGCACGGTGAGTCCCGGGTTCGAGCCCTGACGTGTTCACTCAACTCGAGCAACACGACACAGCCGACTACTACACGCGTCTACTGGCACACTGGCACGGTGAGTCCCGGGTTCGAGCCCTGACGTGTTCACTCAACTCGAGCAACACGACACAGCCGACTACTACACGCGTCTACTGGCACACTGGCACGGTGAGTCCCGGGTTCGAGCCCTGACGTGTTCACTCAACTCGAGCAACACGACACAGCCGACTACTACACGCGCCTACTGACACACTGGCACGGTGAGTCCCGGGTTCGAGCCCTGACGTGTTCACTCAACTCGAGCAACACGACACAGCCGACTACTACACGCGCCTACTGGCACACTGGCACGGTGAGTCCCGGGTTCGAGCCCTGACGTGTTCACTCAACTCGAGCAACACGACACAGCCGACTACTACACGCGCCTACTGGCACACTGGCACGGTGAGTCCCGGGTTCGAGCCCTGACGTGTTCACTCAACTCGAGCAACACGACACAGCCGACTACTACACGCGCCTACTGGCACACTGGCACGGTGAGTCCCGGGTTCGAGCCCTGACGTGTTCACTGAACTCGAGCAACACGACACAGCCGACTACTACACGCGCCTACTGGCACACTGGCACGGTGAGTCCCGGGTTCGAGCCCTGACGTGTTCACTCAACTCGAGCAACACGACACAGCCGACTACTACACGCGCCTACTGGCACACTGGCACGGTGAGTCCCGGGTTCGAGCCCTGACGTGTTCACTCAACTCGAGCAACACGACACAGCCGACTACTACACGCGCCTACTGGCACACTGGCACGGTGAGTCCCGGGTTCGAGCCCTGACGTGTTCACTCAACTTAAACAACACGACACAGCCAACTAGAGAAAACGAAACAAACAACCTAAAATCTAAACATCAAAATATCCAAACATTTGTAATGTTACACACACTCACAATTTTTTTAGATTCTACGTTAAAATTGTATTTGTGTATTGTAGTAAATTGAAATTTTATTTTCTATTGACAGATCTCCGCGAGCAATCCAAGCAAGAGCAACAGCCATCCTACGGCGACGAGCGGATCCTCCCATTGGACGAACTCCGGCGCCGCTTCCAGACGCACACGGAGACTCGCGCCGAGAGACACCACGACACGCGCCCGCACGCGCACGCGCACGCCGCGCCGCCCGAACACGCGCACGCCGCGCGGTAGGGGTCAGGGGGCATCTAGGCTTAGAGTATACAGTACCGTACCGTTTGGGAAAAATAATTGACCGAGCGAGCGCGAAGCGCTTCCGTTTATTAATCATTGCAGGGTGCCAACAATAGTATATACCCAAAGAGTTTATATTAGGGTATAGAGAGAGAACAGTAGGCACGGGAGTGCAACGTTCCGTCAGCAAGTCCCTAGTAGTTGAGTTCAATCAATTAAACAAAACATTTTGTTTTTCTGGGAAAAATTGTGAAATACGCAGTAAAATATTGCAAAAACTTCACGACACTTGCCTACTGAAGCTGCCTACTGCGCACTAGGTGATCCGTGCTTGCTCTATGGGTACTTTACTTATGTATACTTTAAGACTACCCTAATTTAACAATTTGTTACAATTCGAGAGATTTTCAATAAAATTGTACGTTGTCATTTACGCACGCAATATATAGGATCATTTAACGAGATCGTAAACCTTCGACAACAGTATATTTTATAAAGAATCTCTCCGCTGTAGAACTGTCAGACGTGTCGCGTGACGAACCATTTCGGCGGTGCTGTAGTGACCACTTGTTATTTTTATTAAGATGAGACGTTTTCTGACAGCAGTTTAAAAAAAAAGTCCATAAAAATGCGGTAGATGATGTTAACAAAATCATAGATCTGATTGGAGATAGAAATTATGCAAACATACGTGAAGCAAGCAGGTTCAACAACATCTAGCTTGTTTGTTTTTGTAGTTAAAAGTTAACTCAGAAACTCTGTCGAAACGAAAAAAAATTTCAGCGCCATCTGTCGTCTTGGTTGGAGAACAGTCGCTTTCTCATATAGGAAATCAAAGTCACAGTGACAATAAGTAAATAAATATTTACAGCATTTATAAATAAAATTATTTCAATGATAGATTTTCTGACAGCTCTTTAAAAAATAAAAATAATAGTTCTAATTAAGACGATAGATGACGTGGATTCTTTTTTTTAATCCTTTTATGGCTCTGGGTGACTCGCCGGATTTCTTTGGGTCGAATTGTCAGCGACGAAGTTTTATTGACAATTTTTTTTTAATTGGATGTCGGACAATCCCCCATTGGTGGCGCTACTGCAGCTAGTGTTTAACCTTAAACAAATGTCAGAAGGTTTTTTGACGTTTTGTCGTCCAATAGCGCCCATTTGGTATACACTCTTATGGCGCCATCTAGTTCCAGTTTTGTTCCCTATTGTTGAAATATCTAAAAATAATTAAAAGAAATATGCGATCTCATGTAGCGTTATTTACAGATATTTAACATGTAAAGGTGTCGTACAAACAATACTGATTTCGAAAAACCGCCTTAACAAGTGGTCACTAACGCCTAAGGGCGTTTGTGCACTGATCTGTATTCTGTATCCAAATAAGAATATTTGTTTCTTGTTCGATCCGTGAAAAACCGGACGGTAAAAAACCGAAACGAATAGTGTAGTGCGCAAGTGTACGTACAATTTGTATGGCGGCCACTTCGACTCGGTTTTGATCCTGAGTGAGAATTTACGGATCGAATACGAACCGGATACGTGTGAGTGCGTTAGCGTCCATACAAATACTAGTACGACCAAACCGAATCAGAAACGAATAAGAACCGAATACGTGTAGTGCGCAAACGCACATTAGGGAATATTAATTGGAGGTTTTTAAAATTGAAATTATAACCTTGTGGTAATATTTAGAATTTTAAATGTATAAGGAGCATCAAGGTAGATAAAACTGAACAACTTTTTCAAAAAACAAGTCGAAATGTTTGTCTTCCCCTTGCCCTCGAACAGTTGTTCCTTTAAAATTGAAGCTGTTAACTGTTAGCTGTTGTTCCTTTCAATAGATTGAATCCGGCAATAATGTAAACAAACCAATTTAAACACGATTACTCCGTAATTACTTACATTTGAGTATCAATCCTGATCATATTTACATTTCAAGGAACCATACATTCTTCTTACAATCATGTCGCCCCCTATTAACTTCTTTATGATAGTTAAAAAATAAAAAATACTCGGACGACAAAACTTTTAATAATTTTTTACTCATCAAAGTCTGGTTTGTCTTTGGAAAGTTAGTGTCAAAAAAATATCTTGTTTACATTATTGCCGGATTCTATTGAAAGGGACCTTAGGCTGCTTGTTGTTACGATCGGTGGCCTATCTGACATACGCCTATAAAAACACTAATTTATACAACGTGTTTTCATAAAAACTCAAAACATTTTTTGACTCGGTCAGTGAATTGTATGACGGTGGCCCCGATTCACACAGTCAAATCCTTATTTTAAAATCCAGCTATCCTTATCGCTTTTATGACCAATGAAAGAGAGGAGATGAATTCAGATGAACGAATGATATTATTTTGAATGAGTGATATGATAATCTAAAATAAAGGCGTAGCTGTCAGAGAGATTTTTAATTAAGTGCTCTCTAAAATTGTGCAGTCGACGCGGCCATAAGGTTCAGATTCGATGTCAGCTCTAATTTTAGAATGGCCGTCTCTTGTCCCTTTTAAACATTAAAATGTGAAAAGGACGGACGAACTTATTCACCTCAATAATTTTTTTTTAGAAATTAAAAAAGTTGTGGATCAAAGGTTATCGGGTTTTATGGGCTAAACTACCACCCGAGATATATTGCGGTGTTTAGCTAACACGTTGTAAGAGTAGGTAGATGATACTGAGAGAGAAAGGATAAAAAAGAACTACCCATTAATAGCCCATTTTTTTTATTATTACTTGAAACTTGCGCTATGTGGTTTAGAATACATAGTTGATCTCTAGTTATTTTTGCTAATTTCGATAAAATGTTTGTTTGAGAAAGTTGTTCAATTTCTTCTACCTTCTACTCTTCTTAAATATCAATCCTGTGTAATACAGGCAACGAATTATCTATCTATAGTCTAGAAGAGTAACCGTCTAACAAAGCCCGCTGAAACATGGCACCTAATTAATATTGACAGACGTCTTACAAACCGAGTCATATAAAACATCATTGTACCGCGTATTCGAATGTCGTATGGTATGGTTTTGCTTTTTTGGTATTCATTTGGTGGGGTCAAGTTTGAAGCGTAGTTACTTTTCTTGACCATAGATAATTCGTTGAATATGGGTATATTGTTTGTTTGTGTCGAGTTTGTGAAGCAGTCGCATATTTGCTGCCTTCTTACTGCCATCTTCCAAACAAATATAATTTGCTTATAGAAATATATAACAGAAGATTATTTAGATATAATTATTAAGCTTATTGCTATAAATTGTCTGTAAAAAGTAAAAAAAAGTTAGAATTAATCTATAATTATGCCAATTGTATTTAAATTTATTATTTAGCTGCGATACCAATTTTTATGTCTTGTAAAAAACCGATTTTATTAAAAAAGTGTGCCTGCAGAGCTATGTAGCACAAAAATTATCGTTATAATGGTCAAAACAGCACATTTACGATCTTTTTTGACAGTTCGTGTTGTGGTTGACCTAACGATCTGTCAAAACAGCTCGTGAGTCAAAACTAGACTAGTAATTTATTACCGGAACAATGTAAACTAGATGAAAAAAAATACCCCTGATTACTCCAATAAAGCTAAAATATCTAAAATTGGATTATCACTGCCTTAAAAAGGCTGGTGACGAAAGAACAGCAGACATTTAGAGCTGTCAAACGTCGAATAGGGAATATGCATAAAAAAATATTAGTTTTTTTTTCATAGTTCATCTGAAAGCATACAAACATAGAATACTGACAGTCAAAACAGAATCGAAATTGATCGAAAAACAAACTAGATACAACATTATTAAACAAATACATTTTTCCCTCTTTCGAAAACAAAATTTTCTATGGCGGATGTATGGCCCGCGTGACATATGACGTCACATGACACGTCGGATCTCTCTGTCTAACCATCAACTTTGAAGCCTTATAATGTTTATTAGCAAGATATTTCAAAAAATATGTTTTGTGTTTATCTGGAACTTTAAATATTTCGATTAATGAATTTAAAAAAAATTGTGGATATTCCCTATTGATAATGTCGATAATACAGCTCTAAAACCAGATGTCGTTAGACAAGCTGAGTAGAAATATCACAAGAAAAAAAAACATATTTTGACCACAGAGTACTATAATACTTTTGACAGTGTTACCCTATGCGCGCACTAGCGACTTTTGTCGCGGCGACAGTATGACTCTCTCGTTAAGTTTACTAAAGTGCTAAAGAGAGGCATATACTGTCGCCGCGACAAAATATGCATATGCGCATAGGGTTAGACGCATAGAGCGATAAGCTCCTCTGACTTGGCGGCCAAACTTTGAACTAAAATCAAACAGTGAATTCTAACCTAAAATATATGACGTAAAATCTTCATGACCACTAGCGACGCGCTTTCAACGGGTCGGATAAACTTCGCACTAAACTTGTGTATTAGAATAACCGTTTAATTTTTAATTTGTATGGAGACGTGTAAATAATTTTCCTGCCGACTTTGCCAGTGTTCGGTTGATTTTTCTCTGTAAATTGCTTATAAATTTAGAAAGAAATAAAAAACATATAAGGACCATAAAGTAAGTTTTATTTTCTTCGTTTTTCGGTGCATGCATGAGCCTTTATCAACATCAACATCAACGGCCCGTTACAGTCCACTAAAAAGCCAGCCAGCCAGTCCTATAAAATTATCTAAAACGCTTGGGGATCGACAGCAACGTAATTTTATATTTTTATTTTTAATATTTTATTATACCTACTTATTCAATTTCCTTCCTTATGAACTCCTGTACACTTTAAACTAATCCTATTCCTTTTTCCAAATACCGTTTTCCCTAGTACATGAAATCGCGTTCCGTTTCCTCGTTTTGTATGTGGCAATGTGCAAATAGCATTATGCCGAAACAAAAACAAAAAAAAAATATAATGCGCAAACTGACGTGTGTGCCCAATGCCAATTGTCTGTGCAAGTGATTGTGCCAGTTGCGAAACGTAAACGAGCGTCAGGTATTAGGCGGGTCCAGACCAAGCGAGCAGCCTCGCGCGAGGCCCGCCGCGCGCGGCAAACGTTCTGCCTCGCGCGAGGCAAGCTCGGTCAGATAAATTAACACGGCGAGGCTGCCTCGCCCGAGCAGCCCGAGCAATATTTGCTCAGTCGACAGCCAAGACAAGATGGCACCGTACGTGCGCACGGCCGTGGCAGCTTTTGCTTTTATTACGCTACATACTATTATAAAAAAACGAAGAAGTATTTTAAAAAGAAAAAGATTTTGGATCAAGACAATTTACAAAAACAGATTTTGTTACGGAAATCGACTTTATCAAGAATTGTGTGACGATGAAGATGAAAACAATTTTGGACGTATTAATGTAGATTATAATGATTAAACGGCGACACTCATTTTTATCAATTTTTTCGAACGAGCGCGGCATGTAACACACGTGACGTCTACACTGCGCGCGGCAAACGACTGAGGCACCTTTGAGCAAACCAAAAAGCCGACACCGCTCGGCTCGGTCACGTACGCGCTCGCCCGAGGCAGAGCATGCGCACCCGCACCCGCCTCGGTAGGTGCGCCGCATACGTTCGAGGAATTTGGTAACAGCGCACCTACGACGTAGGGGCCGCGCAGTCACATTGGCGGGTTGAGGCGGGTTTACCCGCACGGCAGCCTTAGCACGCTCCACCCACGTAGTAGGTGCATAGCAGGCGTCGTCGGGTTATCGGCAAGCAGCAGTGACCATGTGGTCATTCGTTTCCTGGGGCCCATGATGAACACTGATACAGGGCCTGGCTAACACTTGCGAGTTGCAAGTTTCCATTTCAAGCAACTTGTAAGTGTGACGTCATACTTGCATGCAAGCACTTGCACAATAGAGCTAGAGCGTCGGTGGTCTAGTGGTTCGATCCCACCACGTACCAATGTGTTCGAATTCGTTTATTCGACGCTCTTAAGGCGCGTTTCCATTGTGCAAGTGCTTGCATGCAAGTATGACGTCACACTTGCGTACAAGTTACTTGAATTCTAAACTTTAATTTGAACCTCGCATGCAAGTTGCATATCACTTGCGCAGACAAGCGTCAGTTGCGCATTATGTTTACAAGTTCAAACTCTACCTTCATGCAATTTGCAGCCTGCATGCAAGTTTACGTTTCCATTACTCAAGCTGCATGCAACTTGCAACTTGCATGCAGGCTACTTATATATAGTGGAAACGCGGCTACGGTGAAGGAAAACTCGTGATGAAACCTGCACACTCCTGCTAATAAATTCAAAAGTTGTGTGTGAAGTCGACCAACCCGCACTGGGTCAGCGTGGTCGACTAAGGCCTAGTAGGGACGTATATGAGCTGGTGATGAGTTGCCTTTAAGTTGAGTGCTTTCATGTCGACTGACGACTGTCCGATCCGACCACTCGGCCAGTCGATTGAACGCCCCGCGCGAAATATAGCATTGCAATCAGAGACTGCTACGAGACGCTACGAGCTACGAGGCTACGACGATTCTGCCTACGCGCTTCACGCAGACATCGTCGGCCTACGCGCTTCACGCAGTACAGTCAGTAAAGGAGATAAATAGAAAACTTTATTGGATTCGAGCTGCCCTGTATACATCTCTTTAGCTGACAAATATACAGGATGTAAGTCATAGGTCCACAAAACAAAATCTCAGCCCATGAACCCTATTTCACTTGAATTTCTTCCCGGATTTTTATTTTTTGCCATCGTTGTTTTTTGACAGTTTTAAAAATACGATTTCTACCACACAACACCAAATTAATTCTAGCGGTTTTTTTACGAATAAAACTGCTGTAATTAATCTAAACACAATATGATCAATCATAGGTATATCATTCGAACTAAAAATAAGGATCTTCAACGTAATTTTATTTTACAGTAGGTAGTGCAGCATTACTGCAGGTTTTTTAATAACCTTTTTGGTATGGCTCTTTTTTCTTTTGGCCGGTTTTTATGTCACATTTTCAAATTTAAAATTTTGTTGGTTTGACCTTTTTCTAAATTGTTTATTGTTTTCTCAGTTGTCGTCTGTCAGGAAATGGAAACGTTTGATTCCTTGGACGTGGTTGAATTTTACGAAGTAAATATCTGGAAATGATATAAAACCTTGGGACACAGTGTTATTATCGTCTCTTGCTAATGCGATAATTTTTGGGACAGGCTCCTACTTTAACCTACTTTTACGTTGGCCGGGTAAGTCTTGTGCTGTCTTCCTCCTGGTTTTTATCGACGTACTTTTCTCTTTCCTTGTCTTGGTCGGATGGCGATTATTTCCTTGTACATCTTTACAGTGTATTTCCGGTCTCTGCGGCACACACACGTGGGTCCCTCCGTGCCTTTCTCGTTCACTCGCCGTGGTTCCGGACCCCTGAGGCCACCGGGCGTTGGACGTGCCTGGACCCCTGCGTTGTGCGCGCCCGCGCCCGTGCCAGCTGAGTGCCGCAGACCCGCGCTCCGGCGTCCCCCCTGGGACTGCCCATCTTTTTTTAGCCTTTTTTTGTATCTGTTTTTGTATCAATTTTGTATGCGGATTTTGCCAAATTTAAATTCCTTTTCTAAATTCTAAAAAGGCCCTTTAGGTTTCTCTGGCCCTCCTTTTTTGGTTCCCGTTTGGCTTTACTCTCCGGGGTACTCCGCGGTTTTGGTACACCTTCCTGCATCGATACACCACAACACAACACTACTCCAGCGACACGATATCGACGGAGTCCCCTCAGGACTCGACTCACGGCTCATGCTTGGCAATTTCTAGGCCTTTTTAAATTGATATTATACCGTTCGGACAAATTTAACTAACTCTTTCTTTGTACACCTAAATTTCACGTTTCGCCTGTGGTCGTCGACCACAGGTTAGCTAGCTTTTCTTTTTTAACGCTACAGTAGGTACTAAACTGTGCCAAACAAAAATACTAAACAATCTTTGCTACGGGTCTTTCGACCCCACCTGGCATGCAGTTATGCAGATGCATTTATACAAACAAGCAAATAAATGCTATAACATATTCTGGGTAACAAGATTATGCCTAGTGTTTTGAAAGTTATACGCCTCCCAAAAAAGCTCACTCCTTGCCTTCATCATATTAGGTCAATAGAAATCAGGAATAAAGATTTTGCGAGTATTTTAATTTGTAATTTCGTCCCACCCTACCCCCAGGGGTATGGTGGGTCCGGCGCGATTTTGAGTGGCTGTATATTTCAAATTGGTAGTGACTTTTGAAATTCACTCACAAGTCTAAATTTCTCTTGGAAAAAAACACTTCTTTCCCACGGGAAAACTCATTTAACGCGGGTGAAACCGCGGGCGGAAAGCCATAAAAGGAAAAAAAAAAACAAAGTAATCCGTGTTCCCGTGCTCCCTCTGACCGAGTTTTTGTGCAAGAGCTCCCAGACTTGAAATCGTGAACATCGACTGAAACCGCGTTTCAGAACAAACTACCCTTACTCAAACTTGATGTTAGTACGATAGCGAACGCAAAGATGGCGCTGCACTGGTGTTTTAAACAAAAAAATAAGCACCGCATAAACGCACACAAAAACTTTACAATAGCCTGTCTCACAGTCTAGCAATACATATCGTTTATTTGCTAATTTTAACAAGTAGTGGAACAAGAGTTGTTCAGTTTCATGGGTTGGCCTACCACCCCAGAGGTCTTGCGTTATTTTGCTAACACGTTGTATCATCAACGGCCCGCTACAGTCTACTGCTGGACTATGAGCCTCCTCCACTTAAGTGCAGGGTTTTGCCATAATATCCACGCTTGGCAGGCGGGTTGGAGATCGCAGATTAAAAGGTTACTGTATCAGAGAGCGCTGCTGCCCGTTCCCTGTTCAATGTGTAGTCCCTAAGTCGCCTCTTACGACACCCACGGGAAGAGTAGGGGTTGGTGACAAATGTATTCTACTCTGCCGTCACCACACGGCACACGTTGTATAGTGGTAGCTGAGAACATGAAACTGAACATTTCCTCCGGTTATACGCAATAAAAACGCTTATTTCTAAAATGGAGCAAAACAGTTTCATGGGCCTCAGCCCAAGTCACTTGAGCTCACTCAATGATGTTATATGAAGTAAGGTAGATGTCGCACTAGCGCGCAGAAACTGAGGGTCGTAATTTTACTACATATTTCCTCAGAGTAATTTCTTATCTTATTTAGCCTAGACTGTCCCACTGCTGGGCAAAGGCCTCCCTCTTCTTAATTTTACTATAAAAAAATACAATCGCATTTTATTGGCAAAATGCTTGCCTGCCAGCATTAATAACGAAAAAAGAATCAAATTTGAACACCCAACAGTATAAGAATATATACGTCATCTTTACTAAAACATCATTGGCAGAGCTGAGTTACCATCTGTTAGCCGCTAACAGACCAATATTTGAAATATCTTCACGCTATCCATCGGTGTATCGTAGACAGAGCCAATGGCTACCGAGGTCCATGTGCCATTTTCAGTTTTTTGCACGAATCTGTAGTTCAGAAAGTTCAGATGTACAAATTCTGTACATACTTTAGCTGAACATGGTCTTTACTTTGAAAGAACTGATGCTGTAGTTGCGAAATCATTTTTTTCTTAAATTTTATTTACTTATAAGTTTTCTCAATTCGAACAAATCCACTTTGTTTTCTGGTATATTTCTTGACGCACCAATATTTACCAATATTGTTATTATTGATACCCAAATCCAAAGAAAAAAATAAAATAAAAATTGTACGTTCATATCTTTATCATCATTCATCATTATTGTCACTATCATTCATTCATTCATCGTTCAATTGCTGGGCACAGGCCTTATTTCTCTTGTGTCATTGGTCCAGGGCGTAGCTACCGCCGTATCTGCCGTATCAATTACTCCCCCGGGCTACGGGGGCCCCCAACGTGCGTAAGCAAAAATTAATAAAAATTTCCCATTTTTTTTTTAATTTCAGAAATGACAAATGTCAAAAAAAGCAATTTCTTTTTTTCCCGGGTATACATTTAATTTGAATTGTTTGTAAAAATTTTGGAAAAAAGATAGATAATTATGATGAATAAATATTTCTTTTGATTTTATGCAAACATTTTTTTTTCTTTTGTGAGAAATCTTTACACTTCCTAAGGACCCCCAAACAAATTTTTATTCAGGGCCCCGCCAAGGCACGCTACGCCACTGCATTGGTCAGCTTCCAACCTCACAACCGCTTTTTTTAATAATTGAAAAGGACGGAAGTAAAAGGTGTAGCACGTTACTATAAGAATCAGCAAACATCAGCAAGGAAGCAACAGTGTTCGATCCTATGTCTATTTACGAGCAGACGCCGAGCTGCGTCCACGCATGCCTTTAACGTGCATCCACTGCTGATGCACTCTAATAGCCAGGTCGAAGCGTCGCGGCGGTGGCAATCATTGTCAAACTATGGATACGACCACGGATTAATCATGGTTCTCTGCAGTTATATTTATATAGCATATGAGCACATATGGATAGTACAGTCCATGACTGACCAAAGCTAGGTGTCTTGACCATTGGCCTCTGACATGTCTCATATAAAGAATACTCAGAAAGTTTTTTTTTGTCTAATTACAGTAGTGTCCCACTGGGATTCAAACCTGAAACCTCCGCAATGATAGTAATGTACTATTTATAAGACATAGACGCAATATTATAAGACGTTGGCTGGCACCGATTCGGGAAGTCATACTCTAATTGCTATCTCTTTCGTTTTTATGACCAATGAAAAAGAGGTGATGAATTCAGATTAACGAATGATATTAAGTATTTTGAATGAATGATAACCTAAAATAAGGGCATAGTTGTCAGATTCAGGGAATTTTAAGGGTTAGAGAGACTCTGGGTTAGAGCGTGACCATTATTAGACAATATAACATACGTTCAGTATTTTTTGTTAGTAGGTTTTTTCTCGAAGAAGCGATAGTGTGCAACGCCTTTAGCGTGAGGACAAACCTTAAACTCTCGTTGTTATTGTAAAAGGTTGGTGCCAACTGCTACAGGGTACCACCACCGGGACAAAATCAGCTTTATACGTTTTCTGCACAGTACATCACTCCACGACACTCCTCGTTACGCTACAACATCACCACTATGTCCTCTCCGTCCAAACTTTGCCAAAACATTGAGTATGCTATGTCAATGTACGTTTGGATGTCATGCCTCAAAAAAGATGGTAGCCTGGGGAGTTCTTTCCGCAGGTTCTTCTCTACTTCTCTACAGAAAAATGTACAAGCCAGCACAAGCGACTGGACACAAGTCAAAGTCAAATTCAAAAGTCAAAATTTTTTAGTCGAATTAAGATTTTTACAAATCATTTTTCGACGTCAAAGCTATCATGGATTGCACGTTCACTACCAGTGTACGCCCTCTGTGGAGAAGAACGAATACCGCATACTTGCATTACGAATACCGCCCCTGCTACTACGGGGTAAAGGCCCTCTCAAATTCAAAGGTAGTCAAAGTATAGCCGCATGCGCTGACAATGGAAATGAATAAGTACATAGAGAAACAGAGTTTCAAGGCGCTTTACAAAAGAAAAATACGGAAGATACGAGTCCTGTGGAGTAGAGCTTCTTCAGGCCATTCTTCTCCACAGTGTGCACGTCTTGCAGTAAATTGTCAAACTTCCTATTTAGCAAAATCTTGATTCGGCTAACAACTTTCTGACTTCAGATTTACTGCAACATGCGGGTCTATCCCTCTTCTACTGTCTTCCGCAACAGCTTGGCGTGTCCGTATAAAGCCAATGGCCTGGTAGCTGCGTTCCCTCGTCTGCTAATAGCGCACCGATCGCCGCCTTGTACGGCTCGGAGGGTTGCGCGCGCGCCGCCCGCCCCGCGTATATAGCCGCGCGTCGATCTCCCGCGCTCACTGCCGCCGCTACGCTGCTTTCGCGCCGTGAGTGTCCCGTGCTTATCAGACAAGACTCTTAAGCGTGACTGGCAAGAGTAATTACCTCTAATAACTGGTGAAGATATTACGGTTGATCCTTCTTCTATAATTTGTTCAAACTTTCCACCACGTTCTTAGAGTCTTGTTCCAGTGCTTGTGTTCAGTGTTTGCTGTGACTCTTCGTTATTCGTCTCTTGCATTTTTAAGTGTTCCGATTAAGTGATATTCTTAAAGTGTGCTTATTTGCCTAGCTGCTAAGTGGTAGGTAATCACACGCTTTACGCTTTTACATACCAGCTTATATTAAGCTTATATTAATGGCCTAAAAGAAAACTGAAATAGCTTGATTCGTTGCTATTTCAAACTTTTGTCGCAAGTACGCGGGTGTTGTAAAGATGCTTTTAGATGGAAGATGTCTACGACCATATACTAGTTAATAAAAACAATATAAAAGAGTCCGAATTTCTAAGTCATAAGTAGGTATTTATATTCAACGCTTTCTCAATTTACGAAACATGGAAAGATGCATATCTCTGCAAATAAATTAAAAGATTGCGTGCGAATCGATCAAAGCGCACTACAGGGTCGCGTAGCCAATATTAAACTTTGCATGGAAACGAGAATTAAAGTCATATTTGCTACAAAAATAAGGTACACATTTCAGACAGAACCATTGCGAAAAAGATTAAGTGAGGTCTGGGGGCCATTTCACGAAGCTACAAGTTACAAATTACAAGTACAATTCGACGTACATTGCGTAGACGATTAGATAAAACGATAAGGGCTTACAGTTTAGGCAAATTGGCTACGCAATGTATATCAAATTGTAACTTGTTGCTTCGTGAAACGGGGCCCTGGTCGTTCAAGCTATTTGAAAAAAAAAAAAAAAATGTTTTGAAACAAACTTATGCAATCAAATTCCTAAAATAGAACTCAGCATAGATATCTAGCTACAATAGCGTCAACGTCGATATAGCGGCGAGCTAGATTCCAATACAAAAACGAGCAGAGAGAGTATGGCATCCGAGTGTCGAATAGCATTCCGGTCACATCGATACAAGAATTGCTACGGGGCAAACGAACAATCTACAGAGAGGATCATTCGTGAATCGGTTAACCTCATTCTCTTTCTCAAAGAAAGTAAAGATTTTATTTTACTAACACATGCAACCAAAATTAAACACATCTGCAAAATTACGTAAAGTGAAAGTCGTGGATTATTGTAAAACATCTTTAGAGAGATAATCTTAAGGAGATAATGTATTCGGTTTAAGTTTTCCTCTAAAATCGGGAAAATATTTTTTGCAAAGCTTTACTTTGTTAATCGTGAAAAGTAACATGTGCGATTTAGATCCTCTGTTTACTTTGCAGAGATTGTTTGTTTAATACATAATGCGAAAATAAGTGTTACTTAAATGGATATCAACAGAGTCCATCTTACAAAACAAAGAAAAATAAAAATGTGAACTGAATCAGAAACACTTACAAACGCGGTCGCCGTAACTTTGGTCCAAGGCATGGAGAAACATGGGCCACATGTTAACCAGACCCATTTGTGTCGTCCGTCATTCATAACATTTATATAAGATGCATGCGCGCCATTGAGCGGCGCGAAAGGGCCATGGTGAGAGTCGGCCTTAAAACAGCGTCTTATTTTGTTGCAGAGTCAAAAATTATCAAGAAGTAGAGCGGACGAGAAAAGCCAGGCAGCAACATGTGTGACGATGATGCGGGCGCGCTTGTAGTGGACAATGGGTCCGGAATGTGCAAGGCAGGCTTCGCCGGCGACGACGCGCCGCGCGCCGTGTTCCCGTCCATCGTCGGCCGTCCGCGCCACCAGGGCGTCATGGTCGGCATGGGACAAAAGGACTCCTACGTTGGAGATGAGGCCCAGAGCAAGAGAGGTATCCTGACCCTCAAATACCCCATCGAACACGGCATCATCACCAATTGGGACGACATGGAGAAGATCTGGCATCACACCTTCTACAATGAGTTGCGAGTTGCCCCAGAAGAGCATCCAATCCTGCTGACCGAGGCTCCGTTGAACCCTAAAGCCAACAGGGAAAAGATGACGCAGATTATGTTCGAGACGTTCAACTGCCCCGCCATGTATGTCGCCATCCAGGCCGTGCTGTCCTTGTACGCGTCCGGTCGTACCACCGGCATCGTGCTGGACTCCGGCGATGGAGTCTCCCACACCGTCCCCATCTATGAAGGTTTCGCTCTTCCCCATGCCATCCTCCGTTTGGACTTGGCCGGTCGCGACTTGACCGACTACCTCATGAAGATTCTCACGGAGAGAGGCTACTCGTTCACCACCACCGCCGAAAGAGAAATCGTTCGTGACGTTAAGGAAAAACTATGTTACGTGGCCCTGGACTTTGAGCAGGAAATGCAGACGGCAGCTTCCTCCACCTCACTGGAGAAGTCTTACGAGTTGCCTGACGGCCAGGTCATCACCATTGGCAACGAGCGCTTCCGCTGTCCCGAGGCTCTCTTCCAACCATCATTCGTTGGCATGGAATCGTGTGGAGTCCACGAAACCGTCTATAACTCCATCATGAAGTGCGACGTCGACATCCGTAAGGACTTGTACGCTAACACTGTACTATCAGGTGGTACCACCATGTATCCTGGTATTGCTGACAGAATGCAAAAGGAGATCACGGCGCTTGCACCTTCGACCATTAAGATCAAGATCATCGCTCCTCCTGAGAGGAAGTACTCCGTATGGATCGGTGGATCTATCCTGGCTTCCCTGTCTACTTTCCAGGCGATGTGGATCTCGAAGGCGGAGTATGACGAGTCGGGCCCGGGCATCGTGCACCGCAAGTGCTTCTAAGCCAGCGCCATCTGTCGGCTGCGCGCGCATCTCTTACATTTTTGTACTCGACGATCTACGAATGTATTTATTTTGTACTTGCTCTGGGAGACTGTACGCTCTTGCGTTATCTTGTAATGAGTTAATTTAAGTAAATTATGGTTTAATTATAATTTTTGTTACGGTTATGCTGCATTTTATTTCTAATCCTTTTTTGACAACACGAATGTGTGTTTTTACAAAATTATTTTGATTATGTTCTTACAATCTATTTATAAAATCTTTTAAACGGATTTACTTACTGATCTATGATAGGTATCAATTGAGGATATTATTATTGTTTACGATTAGGTGGTACCTATAAAATAAATTAAAATTGTATAATTTTTTACAAAATATTTTTAACATTATTCGTTTCAGCACTTTAAATTGTGTCATTTTAAAGAAATTTCACTCTTACCACTAAGTACTTACCTACATAAATAATAATTGAACACTGGGTACCACATCCTAATTTCAATTAAATATTTATCATTATAATATTCTTGCTGGACTTGTATTTGATAAATCCTTTGCCTACAAAACATCACGCGCCAACAGTTAGTTTTATAAGTGTGACCGGATCCTCTATAAGACCAGGGGGCCGTTTCACGAAGCTACAAGTTACAAATTACAAGTACAATTCGACGTACATTGCGTAGACGATTAGATAAAACGATAAGGGCTTACAGTTTAGGCGAAATGGCTACGCAATGAATATCAAATTGTAACTTGTTACTTGTAAATTGTTGCTTCGTGAAACGGGGCCCAGACGTCATATTTCATATAGTACGTGCTCTGTATATGAAATCTACAGACAGACAGACACTCGATACAACATATTTCTAATGTAAGTACTTAATTCCACTGAAGCTTCGTTTCGAATTGCCTTAAAGATATAAAGCTTTGCTGGACAAGAATACAGATATCGAACTACAAGAAAACTAGTGTGAAAAACGTGTTTGCATCGAAGCAAAACGAAATATTGGCCTCGGTTCGGGATGTCACGCTCTAATACTTAATTTAAGTTAGTCCGTCCCTTTTACCTTTTAAAGATTGAAAAGGGACAGGAGATGGCTATCCTAAGATTAGAGCTGTCAAACACCGAATTTGAACCTTATGGCCGTGTCGATTGCACAATTTTAGAGAGCACTTACAACATGCGACTTAAAAATTTCTTAAACTGACAGCCCTTATTTTAGGTTATCATTCGTTCAAATGAATATCATTCGTTCATCACCTCTCTTTCATTGGTCATAAAAACGAAAAGGATAGCTGGATTTTAAAATTAGAATTAGAGCATGACATCCCGAATCGAGGCCATTATTATGTTGTTGTTGTTGTCCTAAGGCACCCCACTGGTGCAAAGGACCCTCGAGAGTTTCTTCCATTCCGCCCGGTTCTGTACCACGATCTTGGCCTGGTCCAGGAAGTGCCAGTCGCCTTCAGCTGCCTTCAGCGCTCCTTCCACAGTGCGCGTGCGCCTCCATGTTGCAACGGGGCGGCCCCGTTTTCTTTTTCCGCCCGGCTCCCTCAAGCCTATTTTATTTTATTTCATTTTATTTATTCGGAGAAAACACAGATATTAGCGTATACAGTAGCACATGAAAAAGTTTAAGGTATCAACGATGCTTAACACTAACTTCCATTAACATTTCTCGCTAAGATTTAAACAGGAAGAAAAATCTTTCTATTATTTCGGGAAATAAGCGTGTATGTGGTAGGTACACGTCTGCTTATGTCTTTTATATAGGTATTATCATTAACTAACATTACAAATACGAAAGTGTGAATGAATACATGCTCGTTACGCTTTCACGCCTAAACGACTCAACGGATTTGGGTAAAATTTAGTGAATAGATATACCTATATAGAAACACAAAGGCAACTTTTATCCCTAATTTCCGCGGGAAGACGTACACTAAGTTGCTTTTATAATGATTATTGTCGCTATTGTTGCTACAAATTATAAATTCGGTTAATGTTTTCCCAGCCGCCGCCGCCGCCCCGGTTCAAATGGGAAGGAAGCTAAGTTGAAGTAAACTTTGCACAAGTTTGTTGTGTAATAACTTGTGTAAAGCCACAAACACGCCTAGCCCGAATTAACGACCACAGTAAGTTGTGCCAAACACTTAGCACATAAAGCATATTTATGCCAGGTGGACTGATGGCCTGAGGAAGGTCGCTGGTGGTGGCTGGATGAGGAAAGCGGGCGATCGTGCGCTTTGGCGTGGCACGTCCTGCAGTGGACTGCATTTAGGCTGATTGAAGCATATATGATATTTATACATAGTGAGAGGTATTTATTTATTTATATTTGGGTAGGCATATATAAATGTATTTACGTAGTCTATTGGCATGTAATGTAGTATGTATGTTAATTATGTTACAGTTGTAGTATACGTTCTTGTCATCCCACTGACATGTCTCTCACAACACATTAATTGGCTGGAAGAAATTTCTCTTTAGAGATAAGCTCGAGTTTACTACTGCTATTAAAAATATTATTATATAGGTATGTATCTGTATAGTGTACTATTGCAATCACACTAATATTATAAATGTAAAAATATATTTGGATGTTTAGATGTTTGGATGTTTGTTCCGCTTTCACACCTTAACTACTGAACGGATTTGGATGAAATTTTGGATGTGACTCAGGCTGGCTGGTGTTAGTGAACTCACCCAAAAAAATGTAATGACGGATCTAAGTGATGTAATAACATCCTATGGAATTAAATTAATTTGACTTTTGACTTTTGGACAATTCTTCCAAATGAGCCGCGTTTAAGTAGGTCAATACACAATTTTAGGTGATTGCTAATCACGAATCAACCTACCTCCAACGAAGCTAGACATATAAAAATACCGTCATATGAACCCGATGAGGTATCTGCTCGGGTATCGGAAAACATGATATCAATTGTTAAGCAAAAGCCGATGGAGCTGTTGACAATACGATCCGGCTCCCAGAGACCACCATCAGACACCTTGTTTTCGCACCATGGACCACCAGGATTGAGCGACAGCGTAGCAACACCCCTCCCACCAGAACTTATAAAACCACTGCGTCGCAGTACCTCGGCGACATTTCCACCGCGGGCGCTCTAGCGGTACAAACTGCAAATCTTTAAAAACAAATAAATGTAAAACTATTGTGTTTAGTTTAATAAATTTTGTATCTTTTTAAAAAGTCGTTTTCATTTCGTAGTAAGTTGACTCACGCTTATTTCAGTTTATGTGAAGCGTCACATAGCGTTCGATTATCTCGGGTTCTCTAGCGAGAGAACCCGAGATAATCGAACGCAAACGTGTCCAGCCAGCGTGACGTGAAAACCGCTTTTCGCATGGTCTCTCAATCTCCGAACAGAAGGGATTCTAACTATTTCTTGCTTATTAATACTGCGTCACCTAAAATTGTGACAGGCATCCAGTTTGAATTTTTGAGATACGTATAGCCATTTAGCTAAAAAACAACGAAAAGCGTGGCCAGCCAGCCAGAACTTACGTATTAAACTTCTGGCTGGCACCTCTGAATCTCGACAACGAAAGCGTTTTCGAACAAGGTTTTTTTACTAGCGGACTAGACGAAATTTGTGACAGTCATAGCGTTTGTTTCATGGCGTCACATAAAGGCGTTTACGAGAAATCGATGAAAACTTGGTGCCAGCCAGCCTGATGTTCTGGCTGGCTGGCTCGTTGTATCTGCGCTGTCTGATGGTCTACGGCTTCCAAATTTTCTTCAACATTTAGTGACGGGGACGATTAAGATAACCTGTAAATGTGACGACGATCCCTCCCATAGTTTCAGAGATATTGATCATTGTTATTTTCGTATACAAATTTCTATAAATATTGCGTGGTGACCATGATTTTACTTAAGTTAAGGAATTATTTTTTATAACTGACTAGTTGTCGCTCGCGGTTATGGCCCAGTTTTTTTTGACCTAAAATTGTGTATTGACCTACTTAAACGCGGCTCATTTGGAAGAATTGTCCAGCCAGCCTGAGTCACATTATTTTAGATGGAGACTGTTTGTACCCAGGATTAACACATAGGATACTTTTTACGGGAAAATGTCTTATTCCCACGGGAAAATTTAACATAACGCGAGCGTAGCCGCGGGCGGTATAATTTCAGTAGTGTCTGAAATGCGTACGTCTTATGTGGGATTGGGCAGTAAATATATCTTGGAAGTGCATAAGTATTTCGTTCTTTTATTAAGAATTCAATAACGTGCTTAGAATTTTTCGCATCAGAATAAATAGAATAGAACTTCATTGTACACACGTAAAAACAAAAAACAAAACATTGAAATTTTTTGAAAACGTGTAACAGAAGATGGCCTATTTGCTAGGTTGCCATTTCTTCCAGGCGACCGTCCAGGCACCAGAATCGTGTTAGCTTGAGGTTCAAAAGGGGCACTCGAACTACGTAAGTAATTTTTTCCCCTTTTCTTTATTGTTTTGTTTTTAATAGTGTTAGCTTATCTAATCCACAGTCTAATCTTAGTCAACCACGCTGGCCCAGTGTGGGTTGGTCGACTTCACACACAACCTTTGAATTTCTTCGCAGGAGTGTGCAGGTTTCATCACGATGTTTTCCTTCACCGTAAGAGCGTCGAATAAACGCACATATGAATTCTAAATTCGAAAACACATTAGTACGTGGTGGGGATCGAACCCACATTTCCCGGACTCACTTTACTTGTAAGTAACGATATCAAACCACCTTTCAATTAAATAATGGTCAATTTCAAGTCCATTAATTGTACTAAAATCCCGTTTAGTTACCTGGGTTCCGTTTCGTTCCGTTTCCGCATTAACCTGTGAAATTCCGTATCAAAATCATGATTTTGTATTGAAGATGAGGGCGGGTAGAGAGGGAAAGGTTCGGTTTCAAAATTTTCGTATAATGTCTTTCGAAGAAAGGGTTTAAAAATAACTGATACATAACCGTGTGGTGACGGCAGAGTAGAATACATTTGTCACCAACCCCTACTCTTCCCGTGGGTGTCGTAAGAGGCGACTTAGGGACTACACATTGAACAGGGAACGGGCAGCAGCGCTCTCTGATACAGTAACCTTTTAATCTGCGATCTCCAACCCGCCTGCCAAGCGTGAAGATTATGGCAAAACCAAACACTTAAGTGGAGGAGGCTCATAGCCCAGCAGTGGACTGTAACGTTGATGTTGATAATACATAACACTTCCCGGTAAATCTGTTACTAGTATCATCAATCAACAGCTCATATACGTCCCCTCCCCACCGAGGGGCTCAAGCCTACCCTAAATTAGGGCGATTAGACCTTAGTCGACCACGCTGGCCCAGTGCGGGTTGGTCAACTTCACACACAACCTTTGAATTTCTTCGCAGGAGTGTGCAGGTTTTATCACGATGTTTTCCTTCACCGTAAGAGCGTCGAATAATCGTACCTACATATGAATTCGAAATTCTAACATATTAATTAAAATTTAATTAACATATTTAGAGCACCACCGTCTATATATTTGCCAACTAACATAAATCGAAGGGGGATTAATAATAGTAATGAGCGACGGCGCGCGCGCAGTACTGAGTCCTATGTAAGTGTATGTATTCTATTCCTGTGTAATTGGTATTGGGATATTATTAGTCATTGGGTTGATGAATATATCGTAATTTACAGATTTTGATCTAAATTCCTCTGCTTTACAAAAGATAATGGGCATAAGTGGTCTAAATACTCACTACACTACTGATGAGACGTATTTTGACGAATAATTCACCAAATAAGTACATTTCCGAATTATAAGCTAGGTATGCAAAAAATTATTTATTTATTTTATTTGATTATTTATTGTACACAATAAAGTTAAAAGAAAATGACCACATAAAAAAACGACACAACAGAATAGAATAGAATAGAAAAGCATAGAATCAAAAAGCAACAGGCACTGCTTATTTCTAAAGAAATGTCTTACAGCAGACCTTGGAAGTGAGAATTTAGAAAAGAAGCGAATAGTAACGTGCACAACAGTTTCAATTAATAATACTCGTATATACCTACACATACATACATGAAAAACCTACCTACATAAAATAAAACCTAAAAAAGTATAATAAATATAATATAGACAACTATAGATAACTAAATTATAATACATACAAATATAATCAATTACATATACAAATACAAAAACCTAACACGGATTATTCGCACAAAGAAAGATAATGTTCCTTCACTCGTCTTTTAAACACGGATAATGAGGGACTCTCGCGAATAGGGTGCGGGAGCGAGTTCCACAGTCTAACTGCGAAAAATGTTACAACAATTAATGCACCCATATGGAAAAAGTAGTAAGTATAATTTTGTTGGTTATTTTAGATCATTTTTAAAATTTTATTTATTATTTATATTTGAATGTTTAATTTTAACACTTCATTTACATAATATTGCCGTAATATTAAAAACATATTTCAAAGTATAAAATCGCATGACTCCACTTTTACAGGCGACTGCGCATGGCTGGTTTCACACCAAAAAATCTATGCTTAGCGACACAACAACAGCCGACAACATCGCACAGATTGAAAAAGAACCAAATGGTCTGTCTAAAAAAGTGACACCTTCGCACAGCGTCTTCGTTCTCAGTAGATCCATCGTGGAGCTGGTGAGAAACGGCGCAGTGGGAAGACGGTTCATGCATTCCTAAACACTTAAGCTCCCTTTTCTGTCATGTCGTGACGGTAAGGACTGGGTGTGTATTCGGCCTATGACTGTTTGACTGACTAGACCTGTGTGATAGAAAAACAACGTTTACTGATTTATAAACCGGAAACATAAATATTTCTAAAGGGATCGTTATTTCGAACACAGATTGTTAAGAGGTAGATAGAGTCTTCGTTAAGTTACCCTCAGAATTTCCTCGGAATAAATCCACTCAACAACCCTTTTTCACGAAAATTTATTGTTTACCCACTTATTATTCCGAGGGAAATAAAATTGGTGAGCATTTTTTGTATAACGATAGACGCGGAGTTGGTAACGATCTCAGAACTTACCTCTTACGACGATAATAGCACGGTGTAGACACAAATAAATAAAATGAAACAAAAACTGATGTTGTTTCAGCATCGGCTGTTTGATGTTTTGTTAAAACTGTATCAAAATAAGTATTCATAATAAACAATATTAATTTTTATATTTGGCCACAGTACATGAATATAATAGTCGCAATGGCCCAAGTTGTTTCGATAGTTGTTTTATTGTTTGCTTTGAAAATAAAAATAAAAGCATGTCCCATAATATCGTTGACGAAACTAAGATAGCTGTTTAGGATTAAAATATTAAGTTTAATTTTCTCTAATCATGTGGGTTGTAATTGTAATACATGATAATAATGATTAGTAAATTATCTTAAAACTAGGTCCGTTTGTACTATCACTACGAGAATTGTGTCCAGCTCTTATACTATTTAAATACTGTTTGTAATGGTCTTGAAGATTTATTTTTCTTGCATCTTTTTTTTCCTTTTAGGGTGGAATGGGATGAATCAGTAATTATATTTATTTATGAGAGGTAAATAAACTTATTACGAGTATATCTGTCTATTTATTGACTTAGTTAAAAGTTAACGAGCCGATATTAGTATTTATGTTTCGTTCTTTTACAAAACGTATTTAGATACTCATTAGATAAGCAAACTGTATTCATGTATAATTTTAACTTCTAGATTGAAAGTGTTTTGTGTATCAAAAATTGTTTTTTTTAATGGGAAATCCGAATCATGGTTTTTAAATTCCTTTATTTTTATTTCATCCTAGAGCGGGCGGGACGTATTGATTGACCGACAAAAAAAGAATTTCATTCATACTTTCCCACCCACCTTAAAAAATAAAAATAAATTGATTATTTCCATTTTCAGTATTGTAGATCGCTCATCGATCTATTTTCCGAGTGGCCTCAGCAGTCGTATGTTCATAAATGGAAGTGCATTGCGGGGCGCGGGAGGATTGCCGCCCGCCTTGACGCGTGCGCACGCGCCGCCCTGTGTATAAAGCTGCGCCGACGCATCCCGCGACCACTGCCGCCGCTACGTTGAGCCCGTGAGTTTTATATTTTTCAGTGTGTTTACATGTGTTATTAATCAGTATTCTATTAGTATAGAAGTTTATTTTTCATAAAGTTGCAGTCGCAAGCAAAGACTACTTACGAACAATATGGGAGGCCAGACTGCTAATTTTCAGGCACCCTCTAGCTAGCAGTTTACAATATGATTATAATAACAAGTGTTTGTGTTAGATAACTTTGAGCCAGTATTGTAGATGCTTTACTTACAAGTTTTTTAGTGTATCTAACAAGTGCTTTGTGATCAATTTTAGTAGTTAATTAGAAATACGTAACACTAAAACTTGGGTAGGATATAAACTGCTTTTTTCCTCCTGTACTAAGTTCGTGAGTGTAATTTAATTGAGTTAAATAAGCGTCGGTGGTCTAGAGGTTAGGGCCGTTGCCTCCCGTCCGGGAGACGCGGGTTCCATTCCCACCACATACTAATGTGTTTTCTAATTTCGAATTCACATGTACGTTTATTCGACGCTCTTACGGTGAAGGAAAACGTCGTGATGAAACCTGCATACTGCACCAAGAAATTCAAAGGTTGTGTGTGAGGTCGACCAACCCGCACTGGGCCAGCGTGGTTGACTAAGGCCTAATCGCCCTAATTCAGGCTCGAGCCCCTCGGTAGAGAGTATGTGAGTTTTTGATGAAATAGTGTTTAGACTGCTAAAAACCATTGGAAAAAAAAGTATAGTTTGTTTTCATAAACATTGTTCTATATGCCATTATTCTAAGAGCTATAATTAATAGAAAGAATGGGTGATCAGAGTGTTTTGTACATTTTGAAGCATAATAATATCTAAATACACTGATATATTTTATGCAATTATGAATTTCCTGAATATGGTCCAAACCCTTATTTTTATGCCATTTTTGTTTATTTGTAGCTCTGTAAGTCCGATGTATACTTTGTCACCATCAAGAGGCTAGACTCTAGCCACTAGAGCCTCATTAGTGTTTACGTACAATTTAGTTTTAACTTTACAAGTAGGTACTTACCTATATTTAAATAATCCTGACCAATTGCTTCATGATGATAAAATGCTACATAGACTGTTATTTTGTTTGCTGTTGCTAATGCAAAATAAAGACTCGATTACAAAACTAAAATTTAATACAAACATTTTATTGTAGCTACGAGTCAAAAAAAAAGTCATTTTTTTTTATTCGTATTAAGATTTTTACAAATCATTTTTCGACGTCTAAGCTAACATGGCCCGCCAACGCCCTCTGTATTGTGCAACAAGTATACTAAATTAAAATTTTACTCAATTTTGGTTATTAATTTCGTGTAAGAAGCCAAATTTGTTTTTTAGTTACTTATTTCATTACTGTTAAAAAATGGTCTTTGCTCTCAAGTCACTTTTATTATATTTAAACCATTTATAACCAACAAACATTCCATTACAGTTTTGCTAAAAACACAATTTACTATCTGGTTTTCCACAAAACTTGAATACGATTTCATTTTAACACTAGCGAGTAGATTGGAATAATTTATAGAGCTACAAAACACCCTTCCTTGACTGAACTAACAATGGTCCAAATTGATTCTATTTTAGTTTGTAGTGGCGAGGAAACTAAACAAACAAACAAACAAACACAATGGAGTTGACGACTGTATTTGCTAAATAGAATTGTAACAAAGAGAGAATAGCTAATGTTCGCTCAGGACGGACTGATGTTGGCCATTACGCTAATAACTATAGTTGTCAGAGCTTGTATAGAAGGATTAGGTCTAATTTGTATTGCTGATAAAAATAATACGCCATAAGTTAAGTTAACCTGGCAATAATTTGAAGATTGAATAATAGGAGTACCTCAAGCAATAAGGTAACAATTTAACTTTAAAAAAAAAAATTTTTTTTCATTGTGCCAACATAAAAAAATATAACTTGTTGTACTTAATAGGATCGTAATAGGATCTAGGATTTGCTTGTTTTATATAACGGGCCATAAAATCTTGTCGACCGTATCGTGCAACCATTTTGCAAGATTTGTATTGTATACTTATTTGGCAGAGAATTCACCGAACTTGTGGTCCAATCGCGACACTCAGTAGTGGGTCCACGAGTTGCAAGTGTCTTGTCTTAATTGAAGTGTTTTTGTTACAGAGTTCTGCACAGCAATAGAAACCAAATCCAGACAGCAACATGTGTGACGATGATGCGGGCGCGCTTGTAGTGGACAATGGGTCCGGAATGTGCAAGGCAGGCTTCGCCGGCGACGACGCGCCGCGCGCCGTGTTCCCGTCCATCGTCGGCCGTCCGCGCCACCAGGGCGTCATGGTCGGCATGGGACAAAAGGACTCCTACGTTGGAGATGAGGCCCAGAGCAAGAGAGGTATCCTGACCCTCAAATACCCCATCGAACACGGCATCATCACCAATTGGGACGACATGGAGAAGATCTGGCATCACACCTTCTACAATGAGTTGCGAGTTGCCCCAGAAGAGCATCCGATCCTGCTGACCGAGGCTCCGTTGAACCCTAAAGCCAACAGGGAAAAGATGACACAGATTATGTTCGAGACGTTCAACTGCCCCGCCATGTATGTCGCCATCCAGGCCGTGCTGTCCTTGTACGCGTCCGGTCGTACCACCGGCATCGTGCTGGACTCCGGCGATGGAGTCTCCCACACCGTCCCCATCTACGAAGGCTACGCCTTACCCCACGCCATATTGCGCCTTGATTTGGCTGGGCGTGATTTAACCGACTACTTAATGAAGGTCCTCACTGAAAGAGGTTATTCCTTCACTACCACCGCCGAGAGAGAAATTGTCCGAGATATAAAGGAGAAGCTGTGTTATGTGGCGCTTGATTTCGAGCAGGAAATGCAGACCGCTGCCGCTTCTACATCTCTGGAGAAATCTTACGAGCTGCCTGACGGCCAGGTCATCACCATTGGCAACGAGCGCTTCCGCTGTCCTGAAGCCCTGTTCCAGCCGTCATTCCTCGGCATGGAATCGTGTGGCATTCACGAAACTGTGTATAACTCCATCATGAAGTGCGACGTCGACATCCGTAAGGACCTTTACGCTAACACCGTACTGTCTGGCGGTACCACCATGTACCCTGGTATTGCTGACAGAATGCAAAAGGAGATCACGGCGCTCGCTCCTTCTACCATTAAGATCAAGATCATTGCTCCTCCTGAGAGGAAGTACTCCGTATGGATCGGTGGATCTATCTTGGCGTCTCTGTCCACCTTCCAGCAGATGTGGATCTCGAAGCAAGAGTACGATGAGTCAGGTCCTGGCATCGTGCACCGCAAGTGCTTCTAAGTTAAGACTGTCTATGTTCTTCAAATATAAACTTGCTCAATGCTTTAAATGCTTTTTTTGTATTTATTTTGTACTCGCTACCAAAGACTGTATCTGTTCTTTCTGAGAGTTAATTTAAGTTAAATATGCTTTAATTATAATTTTTGTTACCCAATAGCATTATTATTTTCATGTCTGATGTCCATATAAGGTGTGCGCACGCGACGGGTAAATATAAATAAACAGAACATCGGCGCGCGCGGTTGCCAATTAATTTATAGATCGGCAGACAATAGCAATCGATGTGAGTCTGCGCATACCACACAGAAGATCACCTGTCTCATAAAATAGTCATGCCTCATTGGCAAATTGATTACCTTGTAATATAAATAGATATTATTATTATTATACAGCCAGCAAATGCAAATGAAAACTTTTTGATTACTATCTTACTTATTCACTTTATAGTATTGGTAACATTGTGATAAATAATTTTGTTCCAATGTTTTCGTTTCTTTTGCTAGAGTTAGCTAGAGTGCGCTCGAATAGATAAATTCATCTAAAATCAAGAGATTTATTCAATAATTCTGCCAAGTAATTCAATGGTTGTGTGATGATCATCCTAATTCAGAGTAGGCTCGAGCTGTTGATGATGATGATTAACTAAACAATGATGTTATTTCGATGAAGCAGTGCACGTGGAGGGGGCCTTGAGGTGATGATGATACGAAAAACTGAAGTGCTCTTCTACTGATTACATACTAATCATAAAGTAAGATATGATCATATGAACGTGTTTCTGCTTTCCTCTCAACTCTGACCGACAGACATATTTAAAAATGTGGCGTTCCAAATTTGAATTTGATGCGTTCTGAGTGGGCGTTTGACATGACAAACTAAATAAAATGATGCGGCTCTGACACAATATGTGACGCGGAACGCACCGCGAGAAATCCAATGTACCGTGCGACGTACGTCACTCACGTATCAAGATAAATGATTAAACAGACATCTGTAACACAATGTTATATATTTATTTACACATACAAAAACTATTTACAACATTTACATGGCCTTTTACTTAGTAGCATTACACTAAAGTTACAGTTAAATAGACAACATCTAGGGACTAATCTCTTAGGGCGACATTTAGAAACGAAAATTTAGGCTAAGACTTTTCCTAGAAATAAAAAAAAAAACTCAAATCTATGGCAGGGTCTAAGTCACCGGAATCGGAAATTGTCTTACCAATATATCATCATAATCAAAAGTTTTTATATTAAGCTTAATGTGATAATAATACATTAATAATAGTAAAGTTTGTTCTCAGAGCTTTAATATAATATGCTCAATGAAAATATATTTTTTTCTAATCATATCATCGATACGCAAACCGGCTCTGAATACGAAAATTCAACAACCGAACTTTTAAAATACCATTTTTAGGGTTCCGTAGTAAAAAAGGAAGTTAGTCCGTCTATCTGTCTGTCTGTCTGTCCGCGGCTTAGCTCAGAGACTCTTAGTACTAGAAGGCTGTAATTTGGCATGGATATACATATTAATTATGCCGTCAAAGCTGAAGAATGAAACCTTAAAAAAATTTTTTTAGGGTTTCTCTGGTACACGTCAAGTGGGGTTTTTTTTTTTCACGATTACCTTATAGTGTGATGTATCGTTGGATAGTAAGTTTTAGAAATATTTCGTTTATTTTTGGTAGATGATGAATTTAAAAGGAAAACTATCAACATCAAGTAGGCTTTACAGGTTATCGCATAATAGACAAACTTATAAAATGAACGTGTACAAGTAAGAAATTTGGTACTACAAATATCATAGAAAAACATTTTGACGAATGTTAACTGACAGGTACATAAAGTAGTATTGGACAACTACGGAACCCTACACTTTGCGTGGCCCGACACGTGCTTGGCTGGTTTTTGTATCTGAATGTCGCCGTTAACAGGATCAAATGGTGCTGGCTGATTGGCTTGGTTATAGTTTACTATTTTATGCTCTGACAGTATAAGGTAAGTCTCTGACAATAAGTAAAGTAAGGTATAAGCCGCGCAGATAAAGAATAGATCTGAAAATGGCGGCGGGTACTTATGGTACGGTTGGCAAAACAAGTTCTCAAAAATCGATTTTTATTTATCCTACTGACTTCTTTGTTATATTTTTTTATTATTATTATTATTTAAAACGGGACGGGACGGGTTTATTATTACTAATTAATGATACTAATAAAAATGACAAAAAATATTAATAAAATAAATATGGAGCAAGGGTAAATATAAGAAAAAAACAACATGGGATAAGTTTAATATTATTTATTTTATATTATTATGTACGATTTCCGGAAGAATGTCATCAAAATCAATGACAATATCATTGTTTGCTAACACTGATTTTTGTCATTATTTGTTTTGCAGCGCGTACTTCATTGTGTGAGTATAGACAGCGATAGATTGTGAGCGAGATAGCAAGCGAGCGGACGCCATTTTCAGATCTATTCTCTATCTGCGCGGGTAATAAGTACATAGCGCCACGTGGTTTTAAACTTGCGCGGGGACTACCATAACTTCCATATATGTCAAAGTTACCACGATAGTAGTTTTGTTTCTAAGACCTTCACAAAACTGTTATCATGCATGGTATAACTCAATTATTTTAACTGTGCGCTTCGAGCTGTCAAAGTCGTCATGTTGGTGGCATTGAATTCACCCGCCCGCTTACTTCCTCACCTCCTCCGACGCCTAACAAAACGGATACCAAACCTACCAACATGCAAATATTATGACGTTGACAGGCGCACAGTTATAAAAATTGGGTTATAAATAATGTCTTGAGAGAAAAGCTAGTTTTGACGTCAGGACTCATTTTACAACGCTAACCTTTATTCTCTATAACTATCGAAACTAGCCTCTCACGTATTATAACCATTAATCCGTTTAAAGTTTGTCTTTATACCCGTGTCACCGTTACCATCTAAAACAACATTTATTACAACAATTAAAGTGTTCTCTTGACGTATGTATGTATCATCATATCATCATTATTATCACAACGTAGAGTATAAAGTATCTTAGATTAAAAACTCCTTTCAGTGATTGCTTCAGCGGCTTCTATAACTCCAGGGTTTGTGAGGTCGGTTGTCGACCTCAAAGTTGCATTAAAAAACTGACAATCTAGTAAATAAATTATCACGATCATACCGTAATCACTTACATTGTACAATGTTAAGCTGAATATTACAAATAACATTAAACCCACATTTTTTGTATATTGTTTTGTTTGACATTAAAGTAACTGGTGTTAGTTTAGGGACATCTTAGACACAGCCATCTGATTCCAAGCTAGACTGAGTCTGTACAAGGTTAACAGGCTGATGGACATACATAAATAGATGAATACATACAATAATACACACAAACACGCTCACTGCACTAATGTTTGTTCTGGGCGAGATTCGAATCCACGACCCTGCGCTTTATAGGCAGGCGAAGAAGGAGCCAACAATTTAGTTTACAAGATTGCCAGATTTTATTGTAACTTTGTTACTGTAAAAGGCCAAACTGCGGTACATCCTATGGTTTACTATGTCAGTTTTCCCAATACATTGATATTTTTAATACTAGATCTATTCTGATAAAAAAGGTGTTGTCTAACTCATTTTTTTGCGATCAAATTTAAAATAATGTTTGCTCTAATTATTTATGAAACGCACTATGAACTGCTGATCTCGTGGACTGATTTATTAGGCAATAGTTCATGCCTTTTGTGAACTTCAACCATAAATGTTGGTTATATCAAAATTTTCATCTTACACTTTCTTACTTATGTTCTCAGCATGCGAACGTTTAATATTTTCGAATTACTTGTGTATCTATGAGTGTATGTATTAAATTAACCAACATTGTTTCACAGGCGGAAACTTGTAATTAGCTCAAGTCAATACTTGAGCCAATTACAAGTTTTCGCATGTGATACAATGTTGGAGCTTAGATAGCAATATCATAACTATAGCTAAGCTACAATTATCTTAACTATAGTTATGATATGACTATCTAAGCTGTAAGTTTCCCTAATATAAATAAAATAAAATATTAGCAAAGTTCGAACTCTTCCTAATTTCGCACTTTTATCGGCATTCACTTGCTAAAATTTGTTGGACGCCACACATTCCGCCGACCAAGTGGCCACATTCTGGGCTACAACATTGCAGTGGTTGACTTGCCATACTCTAAGAAGGCAAATCTCGGGATATTCCGCAGTTCGGGGTTTTACAGCAACATATTATACAACCCGATGAAAAAAAAAGCCACAAGGAGTTTTTACTCCAAGGTTTCACTAGTCGCTGTGTGGTATGTCTTCGGCGGCGCGGCTCACAGCAGACGCGTGCTCGGCGGCGCGTCGTCGTCGCTGTCGCAGTCGAAGCGGATGGTGCGCGCGCGCCAGGGCTCCTCCCCCCCGGCGGGCTCCCCCGCGCCGCCGGCCGCTAGTCACACCTTGTCCTCCTGCCCTCCCGGCGCTGCCGACCGCACGAACTGCAACAGCAGGCGTCGCTCGCGCTTTACAAAAAATGTCAGCCAGTATACATACATGTTTAACAGAACATAACATAAACGGCCCGTTACAGTCCACTGCTGGACTATGAGCCTCCTTCACTTAAGTGGAGGGTTTTGCCATAATCTCCACGCTTGGCAGGCGGGTTGGAGATCGCAGATTAAAAGGTTACTTTATCAAAGAGCGCTGCTGCCCGTTCCCTGTTCAATATGTAGTCCCTAAGTCGCCTCTTACGACACCCACGGGAAGAGTAGGGGTTGGTGACAAATGTATTCTACTCTGCCGTCACCACACGGCAATATGTTTATACATGTTTAATTCATCGAAATATTATATGTTATGCCAGTCAGGTGGCAGAGATTATTCCTCCTGGCAAAGCGTGTAGTGTGCTAGGGGGGTCCAATTTCTCTACAGCTGACTGTACATAAAAAAATAAAAATATTGGTTCAAAATTATCCTGAGATGTTGAATTTAGAAATTGCCAGAAGTCATGTCTGTGACGTTACTGTGAGATAGAAACGCGAGCAAGCTGTGACGAGAAGACTAATTATGTTCCTAACGTAACAGTTCTGAAGTGACGCGGTAATTGTATCGCTTGGTTTATTAGAATTGACAAAAGGCAATGGATTTATATGGCACATCAATGGTATAAGGTGAATTTTATTCAGATATTATTAGAAACTCTTGATATATACTCACTGAGACGGTCGTGTTGGTGGTCGAGTTGGCTCGCGGCCGGAACGTCAGCACCCGCCACCGCCGCCGCAGCTGCGCCAAGACCTCTCCGTTGCAGAAGCAGTACAGCACCGCCACGCACAGCCCCTGCAGCGACGTCGTCAGCGCCGAGACGATCTCGTACGCGCGCCACCAGCTCGCCGTACTCTCCGGCCGCACTGGCGTCAGAAGATACTGCAGTCCAAGCAATGGTGCCAACAGACACGTGGCTCTCAAAGCGTGCAGAGCAGTCGCCGACGGTCTTTGAGCACCAGGTGGCCCGCCCCCTGCCCGCAGTTTCGTGCACAGAACACGCACGATGTTGCAAAGGAATACCAAGTTCAGCAGCACAGCGCTGCAAACAAGCAAGGCGAGTTCGATCATGAACGCCTCATCCATCCAGCAGGCGGGTTCGTTGGTGAGGATGCGGCGTGTGATGTAGGAGACTGTGAACGGCAGCGGCAGTAGCCAGCCGACGGCTAGCAGCGCTCGAACGAGCTTCCTCTCCGACACGAACGCGCTGACCAGCACCGTGTGTAAGTACACGCCTTCACATAGCATCCAGCAGTAGTTGGTGAGCATTGCGTATTGGCGTAAGGCATTTAGCGCGCAGCACCAGCCCGGCGACCGCTCTAGTGTATCCACTGACGGCACGACCAGCCCGTACCAAGCCAGCCACACTGCGTTGTTCAGCGCGAAAGATGCGAACAGGTTCATGTGTACTGTGATGCGCGCGCAGCGGAGGCTCCTGCAACAAATTCGTGGGTTAATCTCCTACTGGACGGATCTACTTAAGCTTATGTGATTACAACAACAACATAATAGTGAGCCCATACCAGGAATTTAGGAGGTTTGTCAAGAGGGGCCCCCATATGTAGTCTTAAAGATTCAAACATCGTTTACAGCGTAAGAACTGGAACATGGCGGCTCCAATCTCTTGCTATATAGGCTTTACTTTCTTTTTCCTTTATTTATCTGCATCTCTTTCTGTTTAAGCCGAAGTTGTATCATCAGTAGTAAGAGTTTCGCCATCTCTCTCATCGTCTCCAGACTCCGAATGTAAGTAGTTTGGAGTAAAGAAAACACGAGGTGAGGATTAGATAGAATATGTTTGTGACCAATTTATTGTCTTGCCCAGCGAGACTCAAACCTCTGTTTGCGTACGTGCACTTGCTGTGACACGCTGGGCTAAAACTCTGAAACGGATACGGCAGTTTCCAAGGCATTATACCTATACCACTATATCGCGGAGTTTATACATCTAATATCTAGTCGCCCAATCGACCCGGATAGAAAAAGTAGAAGCTTTTAGGGTCTAGCTTCCATTCTTCCATCTATTTTCCCTCTCCTTTACTCACTTGAAGTAGAAGAGGATGCCGAGAGACAGCAGCAGCGCTACCAGCGACACGCTGTACCCCACCTCGTACACCACGATGATCTCGCTTACATCCTGCAACACGCAAACGCTATTTCAGAACAAAATCCATCGAAAATTATACTTACTGTTCTAGAAAGATGCCTAAGTAAACCAACCAATGGATCACAAAGAACCTCAAAGAACGCATCTTCAGAGCATATATGAATTTGTAAAATTGGGAATAGTTTTGAATGTTCAAAGGCTGGAAAACTTATTATTTTCTTTCTTTAGTTTTGATGGATAAGGTGAAAGAAAATTTGTGTGGGTGTCAGAAATATTGAGTCAGTAACAACGATATTACTTCACGTAAGGACTTCCGAATACAATCATCAACAGCTCATATACGTCCCCACTGAGGGGCTCGAGCCTACCCTAAATTAGGGCGTAGTCGATCACGCTGGCCCAGTGCGGGTTGGTCGATTTGACACACAACCTTTGAATTTCTTCGCAGGAGTATGCAGGTTTCATCACGATGTTTTCCTTCACCGTATAAATAAATGTAGCATCGAATAAACGTACATATACCTGGGCTGATTGATAACTGGCCGAAACGACGAACTTAAAAAAATGATACGCAAAAAAAATATATTACATTATAATTTGGCATCTTTTTGAAAATAGAACGCCAAATTTGAATTTAATCGAACTGGTGGAATTTGTTTGATAGGACGTAGAACTTTCTCTGTCGTAAATTTTCTTAACAATGGAAAGAAATGAAATTCGTGCGGTGATAAAGTTTTACGTTTTAAAACAGAAAACAGCAACCCAGATTAAAACCAAGCTAGACAGTGTTTTAGGTAATTCTGCTCCTGCATTGAGTACAATTCACACCTGGGTAACTGATTTTAAACGTGAAAGACAGAGCTGCGAAGACGCCCACAGGTCTGGCCGTCCAAATGAAGTCACGAATCCGGACATGATCAAAAAAATTCACAAAATTGTATTGAATGATCGGCGCTTGAAGTTGCGAGAGATAGCAGAGATGGTGAGCATTTCATCTGACCGCGTTTTTAATATTTTGCACCAACATTTGGGAATGAAAAAGCTTTGCGCGCGATGGGTGCCGCGTTTGCTCACTGTTGACCAAAAGCAACGTCGAGTGGACGATTCATCGGAGTGTTTGGCGCTGTTTAACCGAGATCCTAACGAGTTTTCGCGGCGTTATGTAACAGTCGATGAAACCTGGATACATCATTATACTCCCGAGACAAAAGAACAATCTAAGCAGTGGACTGAGAGCGGAAGACTTGCGCCGAAGAAAGCAAAAACGGTTTTGTCGGCCGGCAAAGTGATGGCGACTGTTTTTTGGGATGCTCGAGGGATTATTTTAGTGGATTATCTGCAAAAAGGAAAAACAATAAATGGAGAGTACTACGCAAGCTTGCTGCAAAAATTAAGTGAAGAAATCCAGAAAAAACGACCACATTTGGCCAAGAAAAAAGTTTTGTTCCACCATGACAACGCACCTGCACACACGTCAATGATTGCAGTTGCCAAACTCCATGAATTGCGGTTCGAATTGCTACCGCATCCACCCTATTCCCCGGATCTGGCCCCGTGTGACTTCCACTTATTCCCAAACCTGAAGAAATGGTTAGGTGGCCAGAGATTTTCATCAAATGAAGAAGTCATTGTTGCCGTGGACGAGTATTTTGAGGGGTTGGAGAAAACATTTTATCAAACTGGTGTAACGGCATTGGAGAAGCGCTGGACTAAATGCATCGAGGTAGAAGGAAACTACGTTGAGAAATAAATTTATTTTAAATAGATTTTTAAAGTTTTTCTTTGTCGTTTCGGAAACTTATCAATCAGCCCTCGTAAATTCGAAATTCGAAAACTCATTGGTATCGAACCCGCGTCTCCCGGACGGGAGGCAGCGGCCCTAGCCACTAGACCACCGACGCTCCGTCCGAATACAATAGCTGGAACCAATAGCTTAACGTGTCTTCTGGTGATTTATCAAGCAATATTCAAACTGGGGACAGTTTCATGATCAAATTTTTTTGACATTGTCTTCACCGGGACTCGAACCCAGAACCTTCAGATGGAGTCCTCTCTACTGTAGACTCTGACCGCTAGACCATGGAAGCTGATAAAACCTGTGAGGTTCCATTGAGAATGCTGTTCGTTCGTTGACGCCGTTGATTGAGAGAGTCTCGCGTCGGTGGTATCATAACACCTAACGTTTATTCGATGCTCGTACGGTGAAGGAAAACTTCGTGAGGAAACCTGCACACTCCTGCGAAGGTTGTGTGTGAAGTCGACCAGCCCGCACTGAGCCAGCGTGGTCGACTAATGTCTGATCGCCCTATTTCAGGGTAGGCTCGAGCCTCTCAGTGGGCACGTATATGAGCTGTTGATGAAGACCGTCTTGTCTTCTGCCATACGTACTGGTTGGACGCAGGTTGTGTAGTTGGACCAGACTAAGCCAGTTTCTGGGTGCGTGAACCATGTTCCGTTCTCTGTGCACTGCTTGTGCGCCCATACTGGAAAGAAAGACACAGGTCATAAATCAGGATGGTACTCAGAGAAACAAAAGAAGGTAGGAGGTGAAGGGATGCAAATTATAGGACAGCTTCGATTATTTCGTTTGCACATCGAGATGCTGGTATCAAGTTATAAACCTCATTGAAATTTTCGTATGGTATAGGTACGATTTTCTGGTCGACTGTACAATATAAGAGTAGGAGATCGTCTGTGCTCATATCTCTATGTAAGGTCTATCAATAGAGAGCCATTGGTACTTTGAGAAGCTTAAAATATCGGTTCTGCTCTGTAAGATGTGCCGCAATGGCAGAACTTCATAAATAAACAACGCAAAATCTCTTGGGTGGTAGTCACACTATGAAACTGAACAACATCTTGTATCAAAACTTTTCAAAATTCTCGAAAGGTTGAAGTTTTGAATTTCCAAACAATTTGACGCGATCAGCTGATCGGTTTGTATGAAAAGACATGGGTTGAAATAGGACTGGATATAGGAGAGAATACAATAGACAATTTTCATGTTATATTCTTAATGGGGAATTTTCTGACAGCTCTTTAAAAAATAAAAATAGTAATTATAAACTTTGATTAATGTCTTTTACACCCCAACACTAGGAGCTACTTAGCCTTAGGTGCTATTCGAGGAACAAAATTATAAAAATATTTCTATGCCACTTAGAGCACCCGCAAAAAATGTTCATAGGTGCTCTAAGTGGAATAGCTTTGGTGCTATTCGCACAGGTGCTATTCAGACGGGTGCTCTAAGTGGCATACATCTAAATTAAGACGATAGTGATGGCGCCCGGCGTTACTTCGTGGATTCTTTTTTTAAATCATTTTATGGCCCTGGGTGACTCGCCCATAGATATATTATGTACAAGATAAACAAAGCCCTATCAAAAATGAGCCAAAAATTCGAATGCAAATGTGTGAGTGCAATAGTGTTGTCTGCCTTGAAAAAAAAAAATTCTAAGTCTATGGACTCGCCGGATTTCTTCGAATCCACGAATCGTCAACGCCATCTATCGAAGTTTTATGAACTATTTTTATTTAATTGGCTGTCGGAAAATCCCTCTTACTCACGTTCTTTTCTGAAGCCGTCAATGAAGTCGGGGCAGCGCGCGTACGCCACCGCATTGGCGGGCGTGTGTGGCCAGCATCGCCAAGTGTCGAAAGTGCCTTTGCAGTAGAGCCCTGGAAAAGAGACGGGGTTGGCTCAACTTGTGCTGGTTCTACTGAATTTTATGCATTGCCCAATACAAGGCAGCATTATAACAGCATGCACTAGGGATGTAATGGATGTCTTCATTTTGGCCTATGCGCGCGGTAGGGTTGAAACAAATAACTTTCCGTCTTTTGAGGAAACTTGAACATCTTTTAATATCTATGATGAGGTTCAAAATGATGCGTGGAGATGACCAATACGCACTGGGTCCGTATCTTACGTGGTTCGCGACTACTTGCGACCACAAGGATCTTTCAATATTCAATTAGCATGAATTTTGTAAATGAAATGACAATATTTCGCCGGCATTCTCCACAGATTCCGCCATTGTATTAGTGAAATCACCTAAAAAAATAAGTGACATAAATAATATATTTTTACTTAAAAGATTTTTTTTTGTAAAAAACTTTCCGTGTCGTGAAGAAACCTGCAGACTTTTTTTAATAACTGCGAAGAGATTCAGAATGATGCGTAGAATTGATCAATACGCACTGGGCCCATGTCCTTCGTGGTTCGCGACCACTTGCGACCAATCAACGATGGACAAACAAAGGCGGCGCGACAGGTCTCTTTTAATTCGAAACCACAGTCGTAGGTGTTGGGGATCGAACCCGCGTCTCCCGGACGGGAGGCAGCGGCCCTAGCCACTAGACCATCGACGCACGACCATAGTCCCAGATACGAAAGGACCTTCTGTCTTACCTGTGGGCGGCTTCGTGCTGTTGATGAAGAGATCACAGGCCTCCCGGTCCGCCTCCTCGTTTGGGTTGATCATCGCCATTGCCACTGCTACTTCACCATCACCTGCAACAATATCATCATCATCATCAGAAGCAATGGCATAATCTTAGGATCGAAAATATATGCGTCTGCGCGAGTCGTAAGCGGTGGGTTTTTAATTTCTCATTTAAAGAGCTTTATTTTATTGAGGGAATTTTATTTTTATAATAAAAATATTACTAGCTGATAATATTTTTGATACAATTTGTTGAAATAAAAAAATATTAACTACTTTTATCTTTGCATGAATCGATTTAAATATTTTTTATTGTCAAAATGATCCTGCCAGAATAATAATTTTGAAGACCGTAGAAAAAAAAATGTAATAAAATCGCACTAGTGCGGTAAAACGCATTTACCGTACAGTTTACTGCCTTCGTAAGTTCAATTTTCGAGCAAGGCGTATTGAAAAGGTAATTAAAGTAACCATTATTTTACGTATTGTAAAATAAAAAGATAAAAATGTCTTTTTTCGTAGTAAAATTTAACAAAATAAATTTTCGACGTCAATGGACAAAAAGGTTTGTCCCCAGTAGGCACGTTACGCTCACTGCGGAGAAGAACGGCCGCACAGTGATTCGTCTAGAACAAGCTGACTGGACAAAATTATTTTAATTATTTTTTGGTGTTTTTTAGTTTCTGTATGACTTGTTTTATTCAGTTTCACATTTTTATGGATTCTAACAAGATAAAAATAATTAAGAAGTAATTATTTAGTTAGGAAATTGAAAGAAAAAAATAACTTGATTAAAAAAGATCTATTTATATAGAAGGAAGTTCATTATCGGCATTTATATAAAAATATATAGGTATAAAAAAGTAAACAAAATAAACTGTAAACTAGTGTAAAAAGTCATAATACAAATAGAAACTAATTAAAATTAAATAAGAACGAAAATTACCTACTACTACTACCTTTTTCGAGGCACTTCTCTTAAACTGCTAATTACAGGGTCAGATGTAATTAATAACATATTTAACAAATCTTTATTAGTGGCAATACGCGAACACTTCCGTGTATTATGCTCACGAAATCTTCTGCAGTCCTTATTACGAGCTTCTTGTGCCTCCTCAGAAAGTTGTCCCATAGACAAATGAAACGTCTTGATAAACTCAGAACTATGTAGAAGTATTTTGTGAACAGTTACAGGCATGTAATACCACGAATAAAGATTCAAGTAATGATTTTTGGTCTCTAAGGCAAAATTTTCATTTTTTTTTAAATTTATATCATATCCCGAAGACAAAGCACGGAGTAATATATCAATTTTTTTATCAATTCGGCATCTAACCCTGTGATCTCAGCACTTAGTTCAGCATTATCGAAAAATCTGCGAGCGGTATTTCCGTCATTAGAATTTCCGTAGCCTGGTTTTGGTTTATCAACAATCAACCCCATTCTACTTTTAAATTGATGTTTTATTTCATCTGAACGCTGATCCACAATAGCTTTAATATTTTTGTTTAGCCTCCATTGCTTTACATCAAGTCGATAACTAATGTGGAGCAAGCATTCAAAGGTACGGATCCAAGCATGCAATGTAGATAAACCAAAACAGAGCTTACTTTTGTCAACCGTAAACTCTCTGCCTTCATCATTCATCAGCTTAGGAGTTGCATTACAAATATAACATGTCTGTGTAGATTTTGTTTCAGTCATAGCATTGCAAACTTTCCCATCAACCATAGTTGAAAGCAATTCATGTGTGACAGATAACTCGTTTTCTTGAAACTTGCAAACTGTCGGCAATAAATTGTTTATTTCTTCTAAAATATTGTTGGTTTCTAAAACAGTAAGCTCTTTGGTTTCTTTGGCAAAAATAAACTTTATTGGCCGACAATTTACACTTGAGGATGGACGAGGGTTCTGCCACACAATATTGTTCTTTTCATCAAGTAATCGAAGAGGAACGAATGAAAATACAAACAAAAACTCATCGGTGTTAGCTGCATCGGTAAAGTGCTATGACCTGAACTTCCATCACAACCCCATTTGCTAATGAGCGTGAAAGAAGAACACGACAAGCTGTTGAAAACTTCATGTAGTGCTGCTACCAAACGCTGAGCAGTTTTATCTAAAACTGCTTGCAATTTGATTTCAGCACGAATTTCATTCACAACAGTTTGTTCTTCTAGAGGCAGGCAAGCTAGTTTTGCTTTTCTAACACTATAATACGACGGAAATACCTTGTGACCCGCTTTGAAGCTCCACTTCCGTGTCTGTTTATAAGCGTGACTTGTGCACTTTGCGTCTACATAGTAAGCTAATGCTTCTTCATTGCTCAAACACCTAGGCATTGCCTCGTCACTTTCAGTTTTTTTCAAAATCTCACTGCACTTATCAAGATCACTACTGGTCACTTCTTTGATAACCCGAGCTACATTCCGTTGCCCCGATAGCCTTGTCGATACTTCTGCTGCATACACGAGTTCGCCGTTTGGTCTTCGTGCTAGCTTCATGGAAATCTAAATGTGGTCGGCCCGGACCAGCAGGAACGCTTGTTGAGGTCGATGGTTGTACTGAAGGCTGAACGAAGATATCAAATGAAATATCGGGACCTTCCAGCCACTCTTCATTGTTTTTTTTGGCTAGGAAACGGTCGCAATTCCTTGCGCAGCGCTATCCCACTTCTTCAGAATTTGTGACCCATGCTTGGCAATAGTGAGCTTCATTTCACGTATAAAACTCTCAGTCACACCAGTTAGATCGTTCCGCAGGGAAACTAAACGAAATATCTCTTCGTTGCGTTTGTCCTTAGGGTGTCTTAGCCATTCCTCGAAAAAATCCTTTCTTGTGATTTTATAAACGCGACCTAAAAAAAAAAATAAAAAAAAATAGTTGTGCAAAAAAGTCGCAATGGATTTTTTTATGGAAAGATTTTTTTACACACTCAAAGGTACCATAAAAAATATTGCGTAGAATTTGTACAGGTTTGTACATGTAACTTTTTGACCTTTAAAGTTTGAAAACAAGGCAAAATCACAAGTTTTTTTTAAATACATATTTTTTTACAATTTATAATAGTAAGCTATACCAATTAATTTAGTATCAAAATATACTACTCACCCTCAAGATTCAAATCCATTTCACAAAATTTATATACAAAGCACCATAAAACAGAGAGAAATTAACACGACCAAGACGTTTTTGCAAGTAATTGCATACAAAAATACCCCTTACCTTAAATACTCGTTGTCAATGCTCATTAACTAATGAGGGTAGACTCTAATTATTCCTGGGATTGTTGTTACCTATGTGTTAACTATTACTAGGAATAAAAATTTCTGGGAAACTGAGACATGGTTTTTGTCCAGTCAGCTTGTTCTAGACGAATCACTGTGGGCCGGAAGAAACTCCACAGGATTCGTATCTTCTATCTTTTAAAGTAAATGTACCTATTGTTTACAATAGCCAGTAACTGCAGCATGCGCACAACAACCCTTTTTACCATTTAAATAATCATCTAACTTATAGTAAGCCTTATTACAAAGCGTCTGTTTAACCAAATTCTGGTAAAACTAAGAACTCATCTGGTATTTTGTTATAGCGCACACAGAGCCCCACAATTGAAGTACTAACTTTAGCTATTCTACCTACATCATCATCATCAACATCAACGGCCCGTCACAGTCCACTGCTGGAATATGAGCCTCCTCCACTTAAGTGTTTGGTTTTGCCATAATCTCCACGCTTGGCAGGCGGGTTGGAGATCGCAGATTAAAAGGTTACTGTATCAGAGAGCGCTGCTGCCCGTTCCCTGTTCAATGTGTAGTCCCTAAGTCGCCTCTACGACACCCACGGGAAGAGTAGGGGTTGGTGACAAATGTATTCTACTCTCCACCACGTCACCACACGGCTATCTGCTACGATTCTACCTACAGTGAGGATTAAGTTTATTCTTATTTCTTGTATTACGACTGTGAATGTCATAATATTTACTAAACTCATGGTCAAAGTCAAAGTCAAAATAATTTATTTCCACAGGATGTTATTACATCACTTAGATCCGTCATTACATTTTTTTGGGTGAGTTCACTAACCACGGACCAAGTAGGAAGAGGACTAGGCGCTATAAACATTTTCATACAGATTGAGTGTGAAATCGCGCGGGGTCGAAGTCTGAGACGCGGGGAGGGTAACTCCGCCTTTTTATCTCTTGCCACCTAGTGGCGAAAACCAGAATTAACGGTCACGGGGCGAAACGTGTAATTAAAACATACTTATCAGGGCCGTACTGAGATTTTATTTTTTAAAATAAGTACGTCCTCTCGCTCAAAGTCTTAGATCAAAGTACCTATATCGTGTACAGTGATGAACTTGGAAAAATTAGCGCGTGGGTCAGATTACAAACACATTTTTAAAACAAGAAATAATTTTAATAGGTACAAGAAATAATAAAGAAATAAGGACAATTCTTTCTTCCAAAACTTCGTAAAAAATGGTATTCCGTCGTAAACAGAGTTGATAAAACTCCACCCTTAGCTTAGGCTACATTACAAGACATTTATGTGAAGATCATTTCGATGTAAGTACATATTACTAATTTACTATTTACTAATAATATGCATGTATGTTTGGATGTATGGATGTTTAGATGTTTGGATGTGTGGATGTTTGGATGTATGGATATTTGGATGTATGATTGTTTGGTTGGATGTATGGATGTATATAGACGTTAATAAGCGACTTTTAAAACCTGTACCTAATTAATTTAATCACCCATCCCACTTCCAAAGCTCTTCTCCACAGATTCCGCCATTGTGAATGTGTGGAGAAGAGCTTTGGAGGAGAATGGACATTTCTTCTAACAAACATAATAGGTATTAGAATAAATGTATTGGCATGGAACCGTCAATCTCCTTAAAAAGTTCTCTAAGTAGTCCGCAAGTAAGAAGCTTTTCTTGTGTTATAAATATCAAAGCTTTTAAGCCTCTTTTTCAAATCAAATCAAATCACTTTTCGCCTAAAAATACTTCATAAGCATTTGAGGACGAAAATTTACGTACGCATTTATATTATCAGTTCCGCTTTGTCATTATGTTAAAACGTTGTAGATAAAGTTAACGAAGGGTGAAGTTATTTAAATCTTCTTAAACGTCGAACTTTTGAAGTACTGCATGCAAAAGTTCAGTCAAGAAAAGCAATTTCGCACGAAAGCACGAGTATGTCAGGGAGAGCAAAGGCGTTGAGTTGAATGAACAGTGTAAGGAGACAAGACGACGACGCTCCGTAATGGTCTACTCACACCACAGAACATATATTATATATTATATGTTCTGTGACTACACACACGGTACAAGCACAGACAGACAGTAGTCGCAGACTTTATCTCAGTCGAGCGAATTTTATAAAATTAACTATGGTTCACAGAGCAGATTAAGAGTTTAGCTTTTAGGGACTGCTGCCGTTAATTAACTATGGTTCACAGAGCAGATTAAGAGTTTAGCTTTTAGGGACTGCTGCCGTTAATTAACTATGGTTCACAGAGCAGATTAAGAGTTTAGCTTTTAGGGACTGCTGCCGTTAATTAACTATGGTTCACAGAGCAGATTAAGAGTTTAGTTTTTAGGGACTGCTGCCGTTAATTAACTATGGTTCACAGAGCAGATTAAGAGTTTAGCTTTTAGGGACTGCTGCAGTTAAATAACTATGGTTCACAGAGCAGATTAAGAGTTTAGCTTTTAGGGACTGCTGCCGTTAATTGACTATGGTTCACAGAGCAGATTAAGAGTTTAGCTTTTTGGGACTGCTGCCGTTAATTAACTATGGTTCACAGAGCAGATTAAGAGTTTAGCTTTTAGGGACTGCTGCAGTTAAATAACTATGGTTCACAGAGCAGATTAAGAGTTTAGCTTTTAGGGACTGCTGCCGTTAATTGACTATGGTTCACAGAGCAGATTAAGAGTTTAGCTTTTAGGGACTGCTGCCGTTAATTGACTATGGTTCACAGAGCAGATTAAGAGTTTAGCTTTTAGGGACTGCTGCCGTTAATTAACTATGGTTCACAGAGCAGATTAAGAGTTTAGCTTTTAGGGACTGCTGCCGTTAATTAACTATGGTTCACAGAGCAGATTAAGAGTTTAGCTTTTAGGGACTGCTGCAGTTAATTAACTATGGTTCACAGAGCAGATTAAGAGTTTAGTTTTTAGGGACTGCTGCCGTTAATTAACTATGGTTCACAGAGCAGATTAAGAGTTTAGCTTTTAGGGACTGCTGCAGTTAATTAGTGATTTTGTAGTGCTATTGGAAGTTGCGAGCAAAACATAAAAAAAAGAAAAATTATTTGGATGCGAGTTTTAACCATGCACAGACATTATACAGTTCACCCAATCGAGCTAAGAAAGCATTCTCTCGATCCAAAACCCTACAACATAATAAAGACAAAACAATTTGAGGCCCCACATGACATGACCCACGAGCGTGCGTACGCATAATGTCAGTTCAGACTGTTCATTTTCATTTGCAATGCAACTTCTGGGGGCCGTTTCACGAAGCTACAAGTTACAAATTACAAGTACAATTCGACGTACATTGCGTAGACGATTAGAGAAAACTATAAGAGTTTATAGTTTAGGAGAATTGGGTAGGTACGCAATGTATATCAAATTGTAACTTGTTCCTAGTAACTTGTTGCTTCGTGAAACGGGGCCCAGGAAATGCATCTTTTGACTGCCCCGTAGCCTAGTTGGTAGTACGCCTGCCAGCGAAGCATAGGGCCGCGGGTTCGAATCCCGCCCAAGGCAAACATTCGTGTGATGAGCACTTGTGCTTGCCTTGTGTCTGGGTGTTGTTTATCTATATGAGTATGTAATATATTTATATATTTAAGTATTGTATATCAGCTGTCTGGTACCCATAGTACAAGCTCTGCTTAGTTTGGGATCAGATGGCCGTGTGTGAGATGTCCCCACATATTTATTATTATTATCTTCAGTAAGAAGATGATATTATTTTTATTGTTTTGATTCCTGAAAGTATATTTTTCTTTTTACATCTTTTATGTTTACGATGTTACACGGTGCGAGTAACTGCCTGCAGTCAGACACAGATTAGGCCAGCTCTGATGCCAACTCTCCCTGTGTAACCAGGCTGTTAGTCTGTTACAAAGTCAAAACGATTCGTTCACAGTCGGTTCACAGATCCGCTTAGGTTATTTAATGCAGAAGCGACGCGCAATCCGGGTTTCCATTTAAATGGTAATTCCCGAGATAGTCGCTTTATGTCGAATCTCTGCATGTCGCGCGAACTGCGATGCGATAACACGATATTTTCTAGCTCACTTTATAGCATTCTTTGCTTAAGTGTGGATGTTTTATGCATTTTGGTGAGTTTTATTCTGTTCATAAACGTAGGTGATCAGGTCACTATCCCTGTTTTTTTCTTTACCAATAAATATGTTATCGTGAGGCAGACGCGATGAGAGCGTCGGTGGTCCCGTCCGGGAGACGCGGGTTCGATCCCCACCCCGTACCAATGCGTTTTCGAATTTCGAATTCATATGTACCGTTTATTCGACGCTCTTACGTTGAAGGAAAACATCGTGATGAAACCTGAACACTCGTGCGAAGAAAATCAAAGATTGTGTGTGAAGTCGACAAACCCGCACTGGGCCAGCGTAATCGCTCTATTCCAGGGTAGGCTCGAGCCCGTCGGTGATATGAGCTGTTGATGAGGCAGACGCGGTCGCAGTCAAAAACTTTGAGGGGTTGCCAATCTGTCCTTGGGTGTCAATTATCTATATAGCTCTACCAAACTTCATCAAAATCGGCAAATTTGCCGTAGTAGCCAAACAAATAGACATTAAATATTTTCCAATGTAGACTTTTATAGAAACTCATAGTGGGAGATTTTCAGATTATCATTTTTATAAAGTCTTCAGAGCCATGGATTCGTCAACGCCATCTACTGCTGGTTGCGCCATTTATTATATTATTTTTATTAATAAAGTGAGTAGCATTAGTCATTCCTTAACCCCTTCCCAATCCCGATAAGGACCGTGCACTGTCGGAAAGCGCCCTCTATGGCAATAATATAAAACTTAGACACTGCTCTTCTACCGCTGTCATCGATGCGATCGGTTGCGTCGTGTCGATCAATTATATAAATTATCGCATATTTTTCGCTACTTTCGCTACGTCGTGGTGTTGATTAAGACGAAAACCTGTGTCAGTGATTTTGGAGATTTCCATGTGGACTTGATGTGAAGTGCAGACAGTGCAGTTCGAGTGAGGGTTGCTCTAACCCTCTTTGGAGCCGTTTCCTGTAACGAGGTATGTGCCGGTCCATTTTCCCCGTGCTCTCTAGCCCCTCTCTGACTGATCCTAATTTTCGTTTTTATCATTGATTTTTTTCAATATTAACCAGCGCCTCTAACTGCATTTTTTAATTAGCTGTAAGAAATATTTGCTAGGCTGGTTAACAAAGCTATTTAAAGAAAATTTCAGAAAAAGTAATATTACTGTAGGTATTGAAAAGTTACATTAACAGTCGCACACGCACGTGCGGTGGTCGTCAGCGTTTATCTGGACATCTTGTTGGTACAGCTCTGACACAATAATACCTCGACGTCTCTCGATGCATGTCACATGTTGGTTGGTTTGTTAGTCATGTTGACACGTCAGTGCGTTATATAAGCACCTACTCAATAGAACTACCTTTTTTATTTTATAACTCCAAACTTGTTAGTTTCTGCTATCATCATCATTCGCTTGCCCTTATTAGACCGTCGTCCGAGAAGTGTTTTTCGTACCTATCGTACTTTCGTGTCAGAATATAATATTCATATGCGAACATGTGTGATGTCCCTAGATATCGACGTCTGTTAAGCCAAATAGGAAGCGTCTGGGAGTTATGTCACTTTGAAAAGTGCTCCAGATGTCGAAAAATTACCTATCTTACTTTTGAAAAATTCTTTCTTAGGATCGTTTGTAGCATCGTTATGAACAGCTTAGAATTTCCAGACGATTTACAGGAAGCATTTGGAAAAGCAGACGGTTTTTGTAGGTGGGATTTTTACCAAGAAAATACCTATATTACTTTTTGACGAAACTACATTCAGGTTATAGGGTAGCTACCCTGTCACCTGAATGTGTTATACAACAATAAAAGTCAAGTCTGCCGCAGATATTAGGAAGCGTTTGCAAAATCAGACGATTTGAATGTGCCAAAGACTAAGGACGCTTACTACTGAAAACGATAAATTATTATGGTTTACTTTCGTAATATCGACCTGTGGGTTGAACTTTAACTTGTTAGAAGTCTGTCTTAATAAAATCAATATAATATTGTAGGCAGTTTAACAGGTCACATACCTCTCAATAAACACCTATTCACCATCGGCGCGACGGACAGCCCTCTATGCAGAGGATGTCTGGAAGCAGAAGAAACGGTCACCCAGATAGTCCTGGAATGCGTAGGGTTGACTGACCAACGGGCAAAAATCCTCCAGAATGTGTCCGCGAAGCCTGTGACAGTCCCAGGAGGCTTCTGAGCTTCTGGAAGGAGCTGGGCTGGTTGGAGTAACCAGCCAAAACCGAACGTAAAACGGACCAATTCAGAGTCTAATTGCGGAAACGGGAGCCCACCAACTAACTAACTAACTAACTATATGTATTAGTAAATACAATTATAAAATATTTTTTCATACAAATATTTTGATTTATTATTGCCATGTTTATTCTCGCACCTATAATTATTCTCACACGTTTCACATTTGCATATACATTATATAATATAGGTATAATTATTATTATTACAATTTTTGTGCGTGTTTTAAAACTAGCATTGGGAATAAATTGTTTTCTGTCTATCTTTTCTTTCTCGTCTTACTTATCAGTCAATACCTATAATTATTACAAAATAACAAAACACACATTTTTTTAAAGTATAAGTGACGCTTATCAATCTTTTTAAAAAGTTATTATAATAAGTAATGAGGTAAGTATCATAATTTTTAAAATTTTATTACGTAATAACGAGCCATTTGCAATTACAAAAAAGGGGTCGCTAACCGGGATACCGGGTCAAAACGAAAGCATTAAAATACCGAGGTTGTGTTACCAAATCCCAGGTTTTACGATATTTTCGGTATTATTAAAATTTGCCTCTCACTCAACACAATTTTTAAAATCCGCGCCATTTTACGCATCATTTGCAGTGAAAACACTTGATTCGTTGTTGTTTTTAAAACGAGATAGACTTCATCATGACAACTAAGAAGCACATAATGATGTTTCAGTGATTGCTTGGGTGAAAACCGGCAGCAATCATCGTATGGTGCGAGGCACATTGAATATTAATGTAAAGCTGGAAAGAACTCGTCTGATGAAGTCTATGCTCCGTCCTAACCCTGTCCAAATCCGAAACCCTGAAAGCTTTCAACTCGAACTCCAAAACCGCTTCGAAGTTCTAGCCGATTGCGAAACAGTGGCCGAGCTTAATAACGGGTTAGTGGAAACTGTCAATGCTGTTGAGTCAAAGTTCTATTAGACCAGCAGCAAAAGTAGAACGCAAAAAATCTCCGATGCTAACCGAAGTAACCGAAGCAAAATGAGGTTGCAGTCTTCAGTGGACATGGCTCAATACAACAAACTTAATAGGCAGATCTCCAAATCTTTCCGCCCCCATTATTTTATATAACCAAGAGAGATCTCTGAGATCTTTTTTCTTTTTTTACCCTATTATTTAGTCCACACATATTTACACCAATGATAATCTTTCCCGAAGAAATGTTATTGTTATAGGCTAAACAACAAAAGGTGACTTGCAAACTGTGGGTGTGTTCCGAATCAAACTGTCAGCGTCGTCAGCGATCAGAAAATAAAAAAGTATGGGTTTTGCCTGCTGACCGTAACTTGGTACGCGCTTTGAGTAAGCTAAATATGATATCAGCGTGTCTTGAAACGCAGCGTATGTTCGTTCATGGCTCATGTAACGACTATACTTCTATTATAACGGAGCGTATGTTCATTCATGGCTCATTTAACGACTATACTTCTATTATAACGCAGCGTATGTTCGTTCATGGCTCATGTAACGATTATACTTCTATTATAACGGAGCGTATGTTCGTTCATGGCTCATGTAACGACTATACTTCTATTATATAGATGATAAGCATGGAAACGCAGCGTATGTTCGTTCATGGCTCATGTAACGACTATACTTCTATTATAACGCAGCGTATGTTCGTTCATGGCTCATGTAACGACTATACTTCTATTATATAGATGATAAGCATGGAAACGCAGCGTATGTTCGTTCATGGCTCATGTAACGACTATACTTCTATTATATAGATGATAAGCATGGAAACGCAGCGTATGTTCGTTCATGGCTTATGTAACGACTATACTTCTATTATAACGGAGCGTATGTTCGTTCATGGCTCATTTAACGACTATACTTCTATTATAACGCAGCGTATGTTCGTTCATGGCTCATGTAACGACTATACTTCTATTATAACGCAGCGTATGTTCGTTCATGGCTCATGTAACGACTATACTTCTATTATAACGCAGCGTATGTTCGTTCATGGTTCATGTAACGACTATACTTCTATTATAACGCAGCGTATGTTCGTTCATGGTTCATGTAACGACTATACTTCTATTATAACGCAGCGTATGTTCGTTCATGGCTCATGTAACGACTATACTTCTATTATAACGCAGCGTATGTTCGTTCATGGCTCATGTAACGACTATACTTCTATTATAACGCATCGTATGTTCGTTCATGGCTCATGTAACGACTATACTTCTATTATAACGGAGCGTATGTTCGTTCATGGCTCATGTAACGACTATACTTCTATTATAACGCATCGTATGTTCGTTCATGGCTCATGTAACGACTATACTTCTATTATAACGGAGCGTATGTTCGTTCATGGCTCATGTAACGACTATACTTCTATTATAACGCAGCGTATGTTCGTTCATGGCTCATGTAACAACTATACTTCTATTATATAGATGATAAGCATGGAAACGCAGCGTATGTTCGTTCATGGCTCATGTAACGACTATACTTCTATTATAACGCAGCGTATGTTCGTTCATGGCTCATGTAACAACTATACTTCTATTATATAGATGATAAGCATGGAAACGCAGCGTATGTTCGTTCATGGCTCATGTAACAACTATACTTCTATTATATAGATGATAAGCATGGAAACGCAGCGTATGTTCGTTCATGGCTCATGTAACAACTATACTTCTATTATATAGATGATAAGCATGGAAACGCAGCGTATGTTCGTTCATGGCTCATGTAACGACTATACTTCTATTATATAGATGATAAGCATGGAAACGCAGCGTATGTTCGTTCATGGCTCATGTAACGACTATACTTCTATTATATAGATGATAAGCATGGAATCTTCTTACTTTTCGCACAATAAGGTGATTCAACCTACCTGTAATGTTCTAACCTAACTGGGGAAATCTGAAAAATTGATTTTTATTTGACAGTACCACTGGGATTCGAACCCGGAAACTCCGTAATGAGATGTGTATTCTCCACTGCTCAACCACGACTCATATCTATCAATAAGAAATTTTTATCCCGCTCATCATCATCATCATCGTGTGGGTTGTAAGGTCGACAACCGACCTCACAAACCCTGGTGTCAGTGTTATAGAGCCGCCAAAGGCCACTGACCTGGCTCATGTAACGACTAGATAGTAGCCGGGACCAACGGCTTAACGTGCCTTCCGAAGCACGGGATCATCTTTCTTTTCGGACAATCAGGTGATTCAGCCTGCAATGTCCTAACCAAACTGGGGAAAGTCTCACAAAGAGATTTTTGTTTTACAGTGTCCCCACCGGGAATCGAACCCGGAACCTCCGTAATGGGCGTCAAAATCTCGACCACTCAGCCACGGAGGCTGCTGACGAATGGGATACATAAATAATTGCTAAAGACCTTGACTCACTAAAGTTTTCATTTTACTACCAATATTTGAAATGGGCCTTCATCAAATTATATTAGCCAGTCGTAACAGCTCAACGACTGGGTAATGGATACGGGCGTCTTAACGACCACTCGTTATCCAATTGTCGGTAGTGCGAGTTGTTCGCAACTCGTCACATTCTCGACTCGTCATTTCCCTAATTCGTCACTCCATTTGCCAAGGGAATCGATAAGCCGCTAGAACGATGTGGTCGAAGGCTTAATCACTGTAATTCGTGGCTTGAGCACCTGGGTGGGGTATTGTGAGTTAGTGAGCTGGTAAGAAACCGATTATTTAGGACTATCTGTGTTTGTGTGCATCCCGGCTTAAGAATAGGCCTAACTAAATAAAATTGTAAGTACATTGGCCTCGATACGGGATGTCACGCTCCAACCCTTAATTTAAGTTAGTCCGTTCTTTTTACCTTTTAAAGATTGAAAAGGGACAGGAGAAACTGTGTTCGTCAAAGTGAAGCTGTGAGAAATCGGGGTCAAGCAAATACAGACTCCAAATACACGCTCTAATCCTTAATTTAAGTTCTTCAATTATTTCACCTTTTAAAGATTAAAAAGGGACAGGAGATGGCTAGGTATCCTAATATTAGAGCTGTCAAACATCGAATTTGAACTTTATGTTATGGCCGTGTCGATTGTACAATTTTAGAGAGCACTTAAAACATGCGACTTAAAAATCTCTTAAACTGACAGCTATGCCCTTATTTTAAGTTACCATTCGTTCAAATTAATAACATTCGTTCATCACTTCTCTTTCATTGGTCATAAAAACGAAAAGGATAGCTGGATTTTAAAATTAGAATTAGAGCATGACATCCCGAATCGAGACCATTGTAAAAAAAAACGGCTAAAACCAATGATGTTATAAGGTGAGGTAGGTAGATGTCGCACTAGCGCGCAGAAACTGGGGAGGTCAATTTAAGACAATAGGGGATCGGACTACTTTATTTTATTTTATAAATCCAAACTTCTCAGTATCTGCTATCGAACACTAAAATAATTTTTGTCCTATCTTTAAAATTGACCGAGTTATAAAGGTTTGAATTTCAAGATTAGACAGAGAGGCACATACCCACGTCGTCAACAAATTTTGTTAGTAACGTCATATAATATCCATACAAAAAATAGTTTTTGAAAGGGACACACCTTTAAAAAATCACTGTAAATTTGTTTTCCAACCGACTCTGGTTTTTTCTTCGCGAATCGTCTGCTACTAATCTATATTTTAAAAATAATTCATAAAATATGGTAAACAGTCCGATCCCCTATTATTGTCGTAGTAGTAGTAAAATGCTTGCCTGCCAGCATTAAAGACTAATCAACTTTGAACACCGAACAGTTATATGAACATAGGCACGTCATCTTTACTAAAATATAATTACCTAAAACCAATCACTTAACTGTCTATCCAAAACACAGAATTCCAAAAATCACTCACTATTTTAAAAATAAAGACACACAAAAACAATAAAATTAACTTCATGCATTATTGTTGATACAACACAACTCTGGAAATAATCATGTAGAAAGATTCTAGATCGCAGAAAACTAGCAGAAAATTAATTTTCTTCGGTAAACTTTTGTAACAAACAATCAGAGTACAACGCCTTGAGCGATACAGAAACCACTTGATTGAATTGCCGCGAATATGCTCTACGGAGCAAGGAGCGAGCCGGCTCGCCACATGTGTCGAACGAGATTACTCGACAACAACTGAACGCTGTACCTATAATTCACAGCTTCGTCCAGGGTTGGAATCAGGACTTTAAAAAATTAATGTCTAAGATAATAAAAAAGATAGTATTTCGCAAAAAATATCGTACGTTTGATTCTTTTATTAATTTTGACCTTGATCTAAGGCAAATCCACTTTTAATTTTACCCTGCGATCCACTATACAATGCCTACCAAAATAAAGTCTCAAAATACGGTTCGAATATGATAATTTGTAGTATAAAGTTCAACCCTACACTGAGCTGAACCATAGAACTGATGGTAATATTTTGAGATCTGTCACATTTATTACAGAAAATACACCCATCCTAGTATAATGTGGGATATATAAATCATTACTAAACATAGCCCGGGGAAAATGATCGTATTTTTACGTACGATCCTGTCATTAGGATCTACATAGTACGAACTATGAAAATATAGTACGAATACGACAATTATCGTACGGAGTCCAACCCTGGCTTCGTCTGACGTGACGACATTTTAGTTCTTACAGTACAGACGCGTTTTACGAGTTCCTGCAAAATATGAGTTTGAAGGAAAATGTAGTTAGGAGCACATGAAAGTTGTAACGCAAAACCCCTTGCTCTTTCGACCCATGAAACTGAACAAATTTTGATCTACAACTTCGGCAAATAAAAAATATCCTGTATATATTTTTTGTGATGTGATCAGCTGATTAGTTTTTTTTTTTCATATTTTAGCCTACGTTCCTTGGGGAAAATTATTCAGTTTCATGGGTAGGTTCCTCCGTTAAAACATTGTGCGCTAATTAATTTACACCCTATATATTTGTCTCTATATGTTTGTCCATCTTCTTTTAGTATAAAGTCTTTCTTTTGAGATTTTTAAAATGTTCTAGAGACTAATTGTTGAGTTTCGTGGACAAAATAACCATTAAACACTACAGTTCAAAAGTTAGTTCTTTATTTCTTTAATCTTTAGTTCTTTATTGCACGCATACAAAACCACCATAAATATATAAATTTAACAGCAGTAGCGTGAAGCAACGGGCGGCCTTACTGTTTTAGCGACTCCTTCCAGGCAACCTTGTAGTGTAATTAGAGGCGGCATATTCATTAGACGCTAAAAAGTGCATAATTTTTTTATAACAATAAAAAAATTACAAAAACTAACTAACCTCATCTAGTAATAACTACCTATGTCAACTGCAACCCAACTGCAATCCTGCAGCTCATATGCAGCCCATGTGTACAGAGCTATGCATCGGTCACAGTGTGGGAAAAACTGCGCGGGTCGGGTCGGGGAACATCTTGGACAATATTCTGTGACAACATGCGGGAGGCGGGGCGGGGGACCTGCGCTGTGACAGATTTTCTCACTAAATTGTACAATGCGATTAAAATGAGAACAGGACGTCCGTAAAGTACTAAAGTTATTTTGGCATAATTTATTATTCGGAAAAAAATCAACCATAGATTACAAAATTGATACAGATTTTAACAACTGAGAACTTGAACTTTTTTCAGGAACTGAGTGTTCGTTCAGTGTTTGTTTTCAACTGTACAACTTTTTTTCTACAACATAGCATAATTGCGTTATCTATATTGTGGAATTCTTTGCCTGCTTCTGTTTTTCCTAGTGCTTATAACCCAAGTATTTTCAAAGTTAGAGTGAACAAGGCACCTTCTGGGCGAACTCGTTCCATCATCGACCACATCTGATCCCTCGCGAACCTGATTGTGGTCAAGAGTAAGTCCATCAATTAATAAATAAATAAATATATATATATATATATATATAATGTATTCTTGCGATAGGAAGCGGTCCGGGAGGGGTGACAAGAGAAGTTACAAAACTATCTCGCTATACAAGTGACAGCGATGGCGACGTCCGACTGTAGTCTGTTCCGCTATCTCATACCAACGCAGTTGTGCGCTATAACTGTAACATCATTATAACAGAACAGCCACTCTCCGCCCCCCGCCAATCCTAGACACCTCACCCCACCCCGCAGTTCGGGGGCGACTTGGAAATATCGAAATAGAAAAGTTGGCGCAATCAGTCGTAGAATTACATCTTAGGCGCGCATCGATAACCCTAGTAGTTTCGTGAATGCTTTACTAGGGTACAACTAGGGTATGGAGCAGTAGGCAGGCATTTACAATGCAAAGTTTGTATGAAGTGGCCGAGGTGTGACATTGGCCCCGATACTAGAAGTCATGCTCTAATTCTAATTTTAAAATCTAGCTATCCTTTTCGTTTTTATGACCAATGAAAGAAGGTGATGAATTGAGATGAACGAATGATATTAATTTGATCGAATGACAAGGGCACAGCTGTCAGATTAAGAGATTTTTAAGTAGGATGTTTTACGTGCTCTCTAAAATTGTGCAATCGACGCGTCCATAAGGTTCAAATTCGATGTTTGACAGCTCTAATATTAGGATACCTAGCCATCTCCTGTCCCTTTTTAATTTTTAAAAGGTGAAAAGGACTGACGAACTTAAATTAAGTATTAGAGCGTGTATTTCGAGTCTGTATTTTCTTGACCCCGATTTCTCACAGCTTCACTTTGACGATCACCGAGATCTTCCTACCAGTTACTGTACCGCCAAATTGTCTTGACCGTGAATTTTTTTAAGTCATAGATATTTTTGTTTTCAAGAGCACGCTGAATGATGGCGTTATTATGTTATGTTTTATGTGTTTAGAATAAGCTGTTCAGTTGTTAGAACAACAAATAGGCCAGATGGTAGCCGTCGTCCGCCCACAGTTGTAAATAAAACTGTACAGAACCCACGTTTACATTCACGGGACTATTTTTGATCTACTTTATTTATGTTTTTTTTTTATATTTAGTTATCAGCTCATACGCCCCCACCGAAGGGCTTAAAAACTTGGGGATATAGAGGAATATGAAGTCTGGTTATAATAATAACAATATTTTGTCAATTATTGTTTTTAACTGACTTCAAATAAGGAGGCTCTCACTAAGTCAATAATCGGATGGTACATTTCTGGTACACTTAATTGACAGAAAAAACATTTAAATAAATACCTAAATAAGCTTTATGGTCGGTACAGGACGTGTTCGTTTCGTACGGCCCAACTTTAAATAAGTATTTAAATTGATCTAAGCATTACATTAAAGTTATAGTGCCTGAATCAGGAGGTACATAATGAGATCATTTATTTCTATTGCTTCTGATACTCAAATTTGCATTGTAAACCATTGGCCCGTACGAGGCGAGTACGTTGCGTACCGACCAATTTGAACTAGCTATAATTTCTACAGTCTATAGGTACACATTTTTTAATACTAGGTATTAAATAGTACAATTTAAGTATGTCACTATCCAATACCGTGTTTTTTTAAATAAAGTTTGGTCGGTACCCAACGTACCACACGGTTATGTATGAATGACCGAGCGAGCGCGAAGCATCTCCATTTCACTTTTGTATGTCTATCTTTCTGTTCATCTGTCTGGCGTTGCTCAATCGATTCTCGTGAAATTTTGAGAGCAGGTTTGATTTGATTTTGTTTATATAAATATATATCGCGAGGTCTACAGCTCACAGAGCCACTAGTATGTTATTGCGGCGCAAGCATTGGATCAATTAAAGGATAGGCAACAGAACAGGCTTCCAGATTATAAAAAACTGAAAACTGAAAGAATTAGTTTGACCGTACAATTAACGTTGCTAACATGAAAATCATCCGACAGAGGACCAAGGTAGTTGATATCGTCCAGAAATGTAGCAAGCTGAAGTGGCGTGGGCTGGCCACGTCTGTCGCAGAACAGATGAGCGTTGGAGCAGACGGTTTCTCGAATGGAGACCGCGTCTCGGGAAACGTAGTGCGGGTCGCCCCCCTGCCAGGTGGACTGATGACCTGAGGAAGGTCGCTGGTGGTGGCTGGATGTGGAAAGCGGGTGGTCGTGCGCTTTGGCGTGCCCTTGGGGAGGCCTACGTCCAGCAGTGGACTGCAATAGGCTGATTGATTGACGTGAAAACTGACGAAGTTTTCGTAAAATCATTTAAATGTCTCTCGCTCACGTGTCTCTTTATATTTTATTCATGTTTCTTACTTCAAAACTTGTCTCCGTGTTAAAAACTGACAAATCTATTATTATTTCACTTTCACGGGACATTTAAAAAACTATGCGAGCGAACCCGAAGGCGGCGTTCAGTCACATTTATATGCCAGGGCTTGGCAATAGTTTGAGTATATTTTTTAGTGTACAAGTTTTTTTTTAAGTTTTAAAAATTATTACAAAAATACAACTACAAAAACATTATTACTACTATATACACCACCACCATATTACCAGCACCATTATTACTACTAGGTACATTATTTTTACTTTGAAAAACATTATTTCGTAAAACATAGCCCCAAGCGTTGCGTCTATAAACTTGACTAACGACCTTTTAAGAAAAGAGTATTTTTGTAAATAGAAACTGATTTAATTTTAATTTTAATGGCACCTAATTAAATATGATGTTTGAACGAGGATTACTCAATCTCTAGGTTCAGATGCTTGTGTAGGCGTCATCACGATGAAGGTATTTCTTCACCGTAAGAGCGTCGCATAAACGTACATATCAAATCAAACCAAATCAAATATTTTTTATTGCACATAAAAAAGCACTCATACAAACACAGACGATACAGGAGAAGGCAATTGGCGGCAATTGGCGGTCTTCCAGGCAACCATTACACATAGTACATAATGAATTCGAAATTCGAAAACACTTAGGTACGTGGTAAAGATCAAACCTCTGCGAGTATGATGGTCTAAAAAGCAATAATAAAGATTAAGACAAGATAAGATAAAATTTATTTCAATCAATACAACTTAATCTATAGAAGTATAGAAGAACAAAAAAACTAATTTAAACAATATGAATGACTGCGATGCCTAATCTAGGTAAATATTTGTTACTTGTACCTATCTTAGGAAAAATATAGGAGGGTGGCGACCCGAAGGAATGACAAGTCGAAAATATGCAGACTTAAACTTAGTTTATTATAAAATTTAGAACACAACCGATGTTAGGTAAGTGAAATCCAAAAGTGAGTCGAAAATAATACTTAATAACGTACTGACACAATCAACGTACGTAACGTAACGTACGTAACGTACTAAACATGCTGACACAATCCACGTGCAGAGGCGATCGATGTCCGGTGAAATTTATTGCTTTATACGTAATTGGCATCAACAATACAATAAAAATAAAAAACAAATTATTTAGTTCAGACTCTAAAAAAATGCTATCATTCAAATAATTATAGATTTTAAAATTAAATATTGCGTCATCATCCTGGTCATCATGATGACCTGAGGAAGGTCGCTGGTGGTGGCTGGATGAGGAGAGCGGGTGATCGTGCGCTTTGGCTTGCCCGAGGGGAGGCACACGTCCAGCAGTGGACTGCAATAGGCTGATTGATTACTATACTAAAATCTTGTGACGGGGTCAAGGTTGTTTACATATTAGTAGGACAAAGCAAAAAAATACTTCTTTAATTACCTACTTCGATAATCAAATATATATAGAACATTAAAATTTGTTTGCGTTGCATTAAAAAATAACCCTGTTCTAACCCAGATTCCGATGCGAACTATAGCAGAGTGAGGGGGGAGGGAGGGGGTGAAGTGTTATGTCTTTGTCAATATTTGTCCACGTAACGAGGTTCTTTGTTCTATCCGTCTCACTACCTCGGAGTACCTCGTCACCTCGTGATATGGATAGTTCATTTCAGTTCAAAACAATAAACGAAAGGGATGTGGTGTTTACTTGCAAATTAGTAGAGCATAAGGCTTCATTGACGATGAAATATATTTCTGTTTACTTTCTACAATACATTAATGTAATAATAATTCAAGATAGACTTGAATTGAACCCCTGGGGGACTTATAAGAGCTGTTAGATAGATAGATAGATATAAACTTTATTGTTACTACACTTAACACAGACAGCACAAATATTACTAAATTAAAATAACATCACGAAATACAAAAACACAACAATTTACGAAATAAGAAGTAAAACAAGTGTTGCTGACTCAGCACCATGCTAGGACGTAGGTCGGGTAGCTAAATGCAATCTGTGGTTCTTGAAGCCAAGCAAAAACACTTTAATTATTTAATTTATTATTACTGAATACTTTAATCAATTTTATAATGATGAAGAATATTATTATTATTATGTCTTTCAATTACTCGTAAAACACAACTAATGGTGTATAAGTAACAAAAGTATTGTTAATTATACCATAGTAGCTTATATGCTAAGAGCGTCGGTGGTCTAATGGCTAGGGGTGCTGCCTTTCGTTCGGGAGACGCGGGTTCGATCCCCACCACGTACCAATGTGTTATCGAATTCATTATGTATGTTTATTCGACGCTCTTACGGTGAAGGAAAACATTGTGATGAAACCTGCACACTCCTGCGAAGAAATTCAAAGGTTGTGTGTGAAGTCGACCCACCCACACCACAGGGCCAGTGTGGTCGAACTAAGGCCCAATCGCTCTAATTCGAGATAGGCTCGAGCCCCTCGGTGGAAACGTATTATAAGCTGTTGATGAGCTTATATGGTATATAATATAAGCTGTTGATGAGGTATGTTTAATTAGTTACCTATATGATATTTGAGGAAATCATTCCTTTTTAGTCTGTTTTCGGCTTTTTTATAGTAGCACTGTAACGAGGCATTCGTCCTCTTTCCTGTTTTATGGCAACCTTTCTTGCTGGCAGTTTTATCTTTCATTTTATATTCATTTTCAAATTAAGATTTCTTACGTTTCGATTTAGTCTTTTTTCTGCCAAATTCTGTCCTGATCTCCGATAGTAAACAGCTTATCTACTATTTTCTACCGTTTTCCATGACAGTTATATAATAAATAATATAAATATATAAATTCCTTTTCTTCGACTGAACCTTGGTTATAGCCGCATAGCCCTCCGTGGCGGCTGCTGGGCACGGCACTAAGTTGATAGAGCGGCGTCTTGTGATAGTAGTCTAGTAAACAACATAATACATTTGAAAAACATTACGGAGCATCTGGAGCACTCGGTTAAAAACTCCTTCTTCGCGCTACGAAGTAAAAACGAGCTATCCAACAAAATATTGAAAAATAGAAAACGCGTCTAAAACCAAAAGCTAATCAACACCGTCCGTTGATTGCCCGCCCCCGCGCCGCCCCCGCAAACGCAAACACTTTTAAACGGATTACTCGCCTATTTTAATAAAGTTTTCCTCTCCTCCCCCAACGTGAGCCCTCACCCCCTCTGACATCTGTTGATTAGAAAATTAAAAAGCACTTTTTGCGAAAGATCCTGCTGAATTTTCTGTTTTATTCCACTCTGCTTTTACGAAATTAAATTCCTGCACGTCTGCATTAATTCGTTTGTAAAATTTAGAAACGTAATAAAACAATGTTTGCTTGGATACGCTTAATAAAATACGATCTCAGAAGTAAAAGAACAGCAAATCGTGAGAATGTTGGCCCTTCCGAAGATTATCGACTTAGCAGTCGTGTTACTAACAGTTGCTACCCCATGTCACTAAAACAGTGTACTAGTCTTTCTCAAAGTGGGCGATAACGCCCCCTTGTGGGCGCTGGAGGCCTACATGGGGGAAAAAATGGGGGGCGTTGGCGTCGTTTAGGGGGCGATGACTGATTTGTAATTTTATCTACTGTATATTTTAAAATTCATTGAAATTTAAACCTACTACACAACATCAATTATTTAGTGTATATTTCTGCCCTGTATGATTGTATAAAAACTAAAAATAACATAGCTTTCGTAGGACAATAACATAGCCCGTACGCAATCAAGTTATTCCAGACTGGGTGTTGGGTGCTTTTTCAAATGTCAACACAACAATATCACCCCAGGTGGAAGAAGAATTTATAAAACTGACAACGAACGAGGAAATAAATCTCAAATCCAAAAATGGCAAATTAAATTAATTAATAAAGTAATTATTTGTAAATGTAAAAAAACTGGGGGGCGCTGAAAAATTATGAATTTTCAAAGAGGGTAGATGAAATAAGTTTGAGAATGTAATGTAGAATGTATGTCTGCGCTTAGTTGTTGCCTGGAACAAATAAGCCAGTATAGAAGTCTACGAGACTGATGCAGAACTGCATGGTACCTGATTTTTGCTAATTCTTTTGGTGCGAATCTTAATAAAAAAAAAAAACTCAACGTGGTTTAGTGTGTGCTCCTTGGGAGTCCACTGAACCTCTAGTCACCCCTTTGGGACTAGAAGCGTGATCTTGTGTGTATTTTTAACATCCCAGATAAAAGGTTCAAATATAGTTCGTTATTGTTCTAGCAGCAACTGAAACAGTGTCGAGCGAAACTAAAAGCGAGCACTCGAGCCCAAATTCGAGAGGTGCACTCAACGTAGCTAATGCAAACTGAAAGCTCGCTAACTACCCTCTTCAGCGGTTTACTAGCGTGTGCGAGCGACTTCCGGCCTACGAGAACACGCCTCTAGATCACAAGTCCGTTAATCGATAGACTTACAGACTGTACTCGACTTATCGACGTGTACCGTTTCGAGGCTCGACGTAACGACCCAGTCGACATGTGGAGCATAACTCCCCGTTATTGGTCTACAGACAAACTTTCGTCCTTAGTAAGAAGTCGAAACATTATTTTGCGAAATCTCACTTCGAATAAAAAGTTTATGAACTTTGTCACCGTTTACGATGTAATTTTTTTTATATAAGTTAAGAAATCACAAAGAATAACATGGAATTTCTTCGCTATCTTTGTTCTGGCATAAGTTGGGTGTAAGTTTCCCTGCGTAGTTAGATGGATTGTCACAAGACTGACAGTATTTCCATAACAAGAAAAAATAGTATTATGTAGCCACAGATTGCTACAGGGTGAAGGATACGATGCACGTGGAGTTCCGTCAGGTGTGTCCACAGAAACCGCATGTGTAGTCACAAAAAAAAAACATATCACATCACAATAATATTATAAATGTGAAAATATATTTGGATGTTTAGATGTTTGTTCCGCTTTCACGCCTAAACTACTTGACGGATTTTGACGAAATTTGGAATGAAGTTAGTTTGATTAAATTTAGGTTAGAAAATTGATATTTTCCAAGGATATTTTCATTAATTTATTTTCGAAGTTTGCTGAAGGGTAATTAGTTGTAGCGGGATTCAGTTAAGCCTTCTGAACCTCACTGTAAAGATCTCTAAATCCAACCTATTTCACATTCGCAGAAGCCATGGTGTTCGATAAAATCTTTACAAATAAAACCAACCTCAAACACAAACCATGGACATGGCGGGCGACATGTGACATGATGTGACTTGACACAGTGACAGTGACACTTGATGCAGTGCTGCCAACATACCCACGTGTACCGCCGGCACCCAATCACATAAATTTTGGAAGCCGGCGCCGGCTGCGGAGGCACTTCCAAATGTTAAATATTTTGCACATATCTATTTTATTTTAAAGAAATAGTTGAAAGTTAATTATAATAAAGTCATTTAAAAAATAAATATTCTTTAATTAATACTTTACTTTATGTTATTTCAATTTAACATTGCGCTGTAATTGAGTGGCTGTATAGAAAGATGGAACATAGTGCAATATAAATGTGAAATTAGAACCAGTTTTCTTTTTAATAATTTGACAGCTGTCAGTTGAAAGTGATTCTTCCTCCGGGCTGAAAAGTATTACCTTCAGTCCGCTCCTTAGGCAACCTCCGAACTACTATCAGAGAATGAGTAATGAAAAAGTCTTATTCCACGGGAAAATTTTACATTGCGCGAGCTTAGCCGCGGGCGGACCGCTGGTAACATCTAAAAGTTAATAAACGACAATTCACTCTTTCCTGCTATTTACCCCCGGAAGCCATGATGTCTGATTCTCTCGGTTCGTAGCTCAAAATCACTGTCAACATGGTGAATGAGGTCTGTCATCTACTGTTACTTTATTCCTTTTTGCCACCGCTAAAACAAGAAAACTGTGATACATATAAGAGGATACAATGCATAGAAGTGCAGCTTAGAATTGCAACATATGTCACTGCAGCGCTGCAAATTAGCTGTATCTATCTATTTTGATTATTTGCCTGTCGGCATTAAGGGTGTCGCTTGCACGCCACTTACAAACGTTACTTGTTATAGCTGGAAGGCTAGAGAAAAATAAGTCTACGTTGAACAACAAGAGTACACATTTTTACGGAATAAAATCGCTAAAAGCTAGTAAGCTCTTTATTAATATATTATATTTATTTTAATAATATTAATATAAAACAATATATATTATATATTTTATTAAAGTAACAAACTTTGTCCTTATTTTAGCTAGTTCTCATTTTAATCTATTTCTAGCTTGAGTTAGAAGGTAATAATGTTTCAGAACAGAATGAGAGTAGAAAAATAATTATAGAGTAAGAGTTTACACTCACTTATTTATAATACAGGTAGGTATTATGATCCTATTATAATCACACAAGTTAACGTGATACTAATGTATGGAATAAAAACATGTGTTGAAATGAAAACTATAGCGTTTATTAATTAATTTTAACAAATTAACATAAAAAATGCAACTTGACCCAACGGGCTTTAGAACAAGAAGAAACCAGTATTGCTATACCAAAAAATACCTAAAATAGGTACAAAATCATTGCCATTTGACAATGTACGAATACAACGTTACATTAAAATCTATATGTTTAATTTGTCTTAAACACTAATGTTACCAGTAAAAATAATGAAGTTTCACATAATAAGGTTTAAAGTGTTAATTAATCCTAAAGAGTTTCGTGAAAAATGTATATTTTTATATACCTACGTAAGCTACGTATATTGTAAACCCTGATTTTAATTAGATGGACTAAAGTGACGTTTGGAGTGTTGCCATTTAACGCAAAATAAAAAATGGTGATGTAGCCTGAGTGATCCAAAGGCCTTGATCCAGTGGTCCGAGACTTGTAACAGTATGATAAATTTAGAGCTCATCAAGTTTTACTGTATTCAAACAAATCAACGTAACGTAACAAGTAACAAGGAAAAAATAACAAAACTTAACAACAAGTAACAACAAAAGTCGGCGTTGAAAGCGCAAGGAATATTCGTACGACCAATCGCGAGCGAAGTGGAAAGACGAATGACGCACGCGCCGGCGAGCATGATCCATGACCCTTCGTTCAAAAATTGTGTGAATCACCTATAGCTTATCGTTCATGAAATAATTCATAGAATATTTTTAATAGAAGCAAAAAATGATTCACACTATAATTGTACTATTCAGCTAATTCAAGAGTATTAGGTGCTACACAGGAGTTATGTTGCAATAATATATTTTTTGTATAACTTTTTTCTCATAAATATTTGTTACAGAAGTTTTCTATAAATCAGTTCGATTTATTTTATTGTTAACTATTTACTTAACATTTCAAAAGTTATAAAATACATTACGTATACCTACCTATACCTATATTCGTATTACAACCATATTAAATAAATTTAAATCCAGGTGTCTTGTTGCAACGATACAACGAATTAACTCAATGAGTCAGTTTAATGAGTCGTGTCACATCCCTATGATCTTCAGCTTGCAACATTTAAAAAAAAACTACCTTTGCAACTGTCACTTTAGTCCATCTAATTAAAAATCAGGGTAAATATTATTTTAAGTATAATTACCAGTGGTATATTGTATTTACATAAACGTTATTGTGATCCGGTTCACCTTTCCTGTGCGATATTAGGTTGCCTGGAAGAGATTCGTACCTTAGCAATAAGGTCGCCTTTTGACTCCTCTGTTCTATCTGTTGTTATTTTCCCTCTTATTTATTTTTGTTTTCAATAAAGATTATTGTATTGTAGAAATGACTTCAAATTTAAAGTAGGACATTCTATAGGGAGAGTTACCTCACCATGTAGCGATTCACCCTGTAGGCTTCAGAACTAAACTGTGATTGAACAGCTTTAACGTGCAATCGGGGATCGGACCCGCGCCGGTGATGTCAAGGGTATGGACATGGCATCCGAAGTGGAATATAAAAAATAAATAACATATAATAAATTCATTCATTCATTCATATTTTTAGTGTCTTATATAAAGAAGAACGCTAAAATAAGTGAGAATCATATCGTACAAATAAAAAGGCTGAAAATGTTCTTGATTAAATTGCCTCCAAGAAGATATCTTATAAGCGAATCTCATTCGAAAACGTAATGTACGTGATAAATAACAATATCTTCTTCTTTTGGATTTATACTTAATTAAAAAAATGGTCAATCAATCAACGGCCCGTTACAGTCCACTGCTGGACTATGAGCCTCCTCCACTTGAGTGGAGGGTTTTGCCATAATCTCCACGCTTGGCAGGCGGGTTGGAGATCGCATATTAAAAGGTTACTGTATCAGAGAGCACTGCTGCCCGTTCCCTGTTCAATGTGTAGTCCCTAAGTCGCCTCTTACGACACCCACGGGAAGAGTAGGGGTTGGTGACAAATGTATTCTACTCTGCCGTCACCACACGGCAAAAAAATGGTAAAATTGGAGAATTGGAAATAAGCATAGAGACGAGCATGCATAGAGCGCATACTCGACAGTACGCACACCATATAAACCTTATTATTATAGGGCTATATTTATAGGGCTAGGCGTATCCATATATTGACAAAGTCCAAAACAGCCATCGCGCTCCATCGTCTGGCAATAATAGTTCACGGTTTAATCAGGTAAGGGGGGAGGTGCGGGGAGGTACAAAGGGGGGAGGGATAAAGGCCTGTCTACACTACGCCGGTAAACCGGGAAACTATCACAAACTATACTGGAGTGCACTGAATACGCTTCAATAATAAGTTAGTAGTGCCGGTGGGTCATCGAACTGACACTATCTATTTTACAAACATCTGATGGCTCCGTAGCCCAGGTGGTGTATCTAGGAGGTTTTTCATTTTCTGTTTATAATAAAATTATTAGATATTTCGTAACAGACGTAATCTCTAACAATAATAATATATCTTCTTTAAATTCTGACTGGCATGTTTCAGACAAGCCTTAATGAAAGTATGTGAGGTTCGTCACGTCCTCGGACACAGTTTCGTCGTTTAATCTCGCGACAAACAACCCCGTAGCCGCAACCTTCGCACACCCACGGAATAATATGATAATCCCGAACAGGATTAGAATACACCCCTATATTCTTAAGGCGAGGCCCTATCCTAAATTAGCAACTCAACGTGCTTTAGTTGAAAGTTCAACCGACGCACTACAGAAATAACGTTTATATTAGCGTGCGATGCTTCACGGAGGTTACGTCCGACACTGCGCAGGAATCGTGCGAAAAACTAGTTTTTCTTGAACGTTTTTGTGAAAAATATAGAACGAATTAAAAGACTAGCTGGTTTCGCCGTTTAGGTATTAATATAGCCACCCAAAAAATATAAAAAAATATGTTGTTGTCGCTGAAAATATTGAGAAAACAGATTTGCAAATTTTGAATGTGGGGTGATTTTCAGTGATTTTAATTATTTATTTTTGCCTTATTCCTTAATTATATGTAAAATCTACTTGGTTACGTCGCTAAATGATAAACTCTTCTGTTGGTTGTAATTTTCTTGATTTGGTACATATTTCGAGACGTGAGATACGCGGGTTCTTGGGCCCAAGATCGATTTTTCAAATACAGCCTCGCCTTAAGCAAACGTCACAACGTACTTCATCAACAAAAACTTAGTCTCAGTTAACCTGAAAATCCTTTATAAATAATAAAAATAATAATAATTGAACGCTTTCATTTGTATAATCAACTAAATATTAAAAAAACACAGCCGTGCCAATAAAATATAGCCAGTGTCACTCGGCCTGATGTAAGAATTTTAACGATACCACTCACATCCATATTTGTTGAGATACCTGCGAATCGCAGTAAAACCCAAAGGTTGCCTGGAAGAAAGTGGCCGCCTTTCTGTGATGGACGGGAAGCATGGAAGCCGCAGCGCGGGCGAGCCGCCTCCACCGGCCGCGGTGATGATTATTAGTGTTCTTTCCTTCATGGCAATTTCGGGCAATTTCGGGCAATTTCGGGCAATTTAGTCTACTTAATACTTTGCGGGATTTTGTTACAACTTCATAAGACATGTCCCATTCTTGCTTTTTCATTCCGTTGACCATTTTACAAGTTTAAACATATTTATATCTAGGTACACCACCACACACACCTATTATTCCATTATACAGGTACACTGAGTCAAATGTAACTTTGTAATTCTATATATTTATATGGGATTACAAAGTTATTTATGCAGTTGATGTATCTAGAAAACTGGACCGAAATTGGAAAATATTTTAGTTTTTCCTTGATTTATAGACTTCCTCTTGAATCACTCTATCTATTAAAAAAACCGCATCAAAATCCGTTGCGTAGTTTTAAAGATCTAAGCATACATAGGGACAGACAGCGGAAAGCGACTTTGTTTTATACTATCTAATGTAGTGATGATTTAGTTTATCACGATTTTAAAGCACATGTAAAAAATATGACTACGAGACTTGCTACGAACGTGAATTGTGCTACGACATTGCTACGCCGCGCTACGAAACGCTACAAAATGAACACTAATGTGAATTTGAATATTTGGGTTATTTTATGTTTTCTGTATTTTTCTTGTATGTGCAATAAAGTATATTAACTTATTCATCTTAAATTATATTAATTATAGATCCTTTAATTTATTATTTAAATTATAGACGCAGGGAGATAATAATAAATGATACACACGAGACGAGCTACAGACATATAGCTACCTATAATTTGGGTTATTGACTAACGAGCTATACGATTCTTGTGACCATATCAGGATGTTCTCCTACGTGTTATTCAGGTTCATAAATAGAATCATAAATCACGTTTATACTTTAAGCGCTTTTAAAATATATCTTTTTTTTTTAATTTCTGAGAAGTGTCACAAAAATCTATCAGGAAAAGTAGATTTTATAACAAGGGCGCAAAGGAATATATTTACGACGAGAGCGCTATTCAGAGCAAAGGATTCTAAAGTAGAATCCTGAATGCAGTGAGGGATTCAAAGTACATCGCCCGAGGAAAATAATATTTGCGACCGAGTGATGATTCGACATTCTACTTTTCACTCTACGAGAAAAATATTATAAAATGCTTTTAACTACAACTCATGAATATCGCCTGCTTTAACATATTCAAGTGTTAAAATGAAAACAATCCGAAACACGAAGTCATTTTTGAAATAATTTGATTTATTTTATTATTTATTTATCGTATGGCATTTTTTGACGATCCGCCATAGAGTTGTACACGGGAAACGAGAATCCCCCGAATCGAGAATCTTTCATTTGTTGTTTAAAAAATATATATTTGACTGAATGCCGCCCGTCTCACAGGCCAGTAACTTTTTTCATACAATATTTTGCATTCCATATCTGTAGCAGCAGAATTACGAGTATTAGCAAATATTCATGTTCCAATTCAAAACACTGTTACAAGCGTAAGACCTACTTTAAGCACACTTATGTGCAAACCAATCGTCGCTCTTTGAATAGATGGCATGAAAAATATATATTTTAAATGCATGTAATACGACCCCGCTTACGAAGCCGACTATACCCTATGGACCTGGTTACAGCGCCACCGTAAGTAAACATCAGGCATTAATTGCGTGACCACCCTTGTGACGTAACTTCCCTGGTAACATTTCATACTTCCGAATAGTTTTTATCCGAAACACAAAAGATCAAAAACGGGTCACAGAATTGTTAGCAGGTCGACAATGCATGCTTGCTTGCTTGCTCACATGTATGCTTGCTTGGTTGCTAGCATGATCGATGCTTGCATGCATTTGTGCTTGCTTATAGCTCAAGCATACAAGTTTAAACTAATGAATGATAAACGAAAGAAGCGACCAAAATGTTTTTTATGGTATAGCGATTGATTATTAAGAAAAATATTTATGTAGATTTGTGATACTTATAATCATCAACATCAACGGCCCGTTACAGTCCACTGCTGGACTATGAGCCTCCTCCACTTAAGTGGAGGGTTTTGCCATAATTTTTCACGCTTGGTAGGCGGGTTGGAGATCGCAGATTAAAAGGTTACTGTATCAGAGAGCGCTGCAGCCCGTTCCCTGTTCAATATGTAGTCCCTAAGTCGCCTCTTACGACACCCACGGGAAGAGTAGGGGTTGGTGACTAATGTATTCTACTCTGCCGTCACCACACGGCGTCCTTATACCTTATAATGGCTTATGTGTATTCGGAAAATTAATCGTAATTCAAGTTTAAGAAATTGGTTTCAGGTAAAATCATATTCAGTATAAAAAATAATTATAAAGTAAAAAATATCGACACCTATGAACAATAACGTAACTCAATTTTAGCAACTATATAATCAGTACAGTACAGCAGTTTAAAGTAAAAAAAAAAAATACGTTTTACCTGTAGTTAGGTTTTTTGACTAATTCTAACTTCAGTTCTATTGTATTTAGAGACTGCTTGGACAGAAAATTAAGAGTAAATAAAATTATGATAAGGAATAATATTAACTAAAGTCATTTTGTATCTCAAGTTACGTTATTGTTCATAGGAGGTGTCGATATTTTTTAACAACACGTTTTTACGCACTAAAAAGTATAAAATAATTTTTATTGAGATTTTTATTGGTGTAGTACTCTTGTAGGACTTAAAACGAAAAACGTGGGGTGCATGGAATAGTTATTCTAAGAAGTAGAGAACGAGGTGATGGCTGAAAAACAGCATAGCTGACGCTGTAATCTTTTCATTGTCTTACTTATTTTCATGTCTGTCTGTACTACTTATTGATACATAACATATTGTTAATGTAATGACAGTGAATAAATGTCTTCTAATTATTATTAGAGCCAGGGGTTGTTATGTGTTATGTCTTGAAAACTTACAAATAGTTATTATTAGTATATTTTTTGCAATGCAATTCAAATTCAAAGATCTAGTCAAAACAAATCTAACGGGCCCAAACACGACTAGGTTATGTTGGGTATTTGACGAATTCCTGTGGCCACTTTCCGGTTCCATCATGAGACCCTGAACATCACGTATCACTAAAGATCTTGTCTTGACAAATCCAACGAGCCCAAACACGACGAGGTAGTGTTGAGTATTTTAAAAGTTCCTATGGCCACCTTCCAGCTCCATCATCAGACCAGCTCCATGATATCATAATATTGCATTGTCATCGAGGTTACATAAGTATACCAAATTTCAGCACAATCGAATGCCAGCACGTACTCCAAAAATGAGTTGCAAGATTCGGACCGAACAAACCCACAAACAAACAAATAAACAAACAAACAAACAGACAGACAAGAAAGCGAGTTAATAAAAACGTTAAAAAAATCGGAAGTAAGATGGACTCGTTCCACCCAATATCACACAGCTATAGGCTGGCATTTCGGAGCCTTTCGAGAGGTTCGGACCGCTGCTGTATTCCGTCCGGGAGACGCGGGTTCGATCCCCACCACGCACCAATGTGTTTTCAAATTTCGAATAGGTACGTTTATCCGACGCTTTTACGGTGAAGGGAAACATCGTGATGAAACCTACACACTCCTGCGAAGAAATTCAGAGGTTGTTAGTGAAGTCGACCAATCAGCACTGGGCCAGCGTGGTCGACTAAGGCCTAATCGCCCTAATAGGGGATCGGACTAATTTTTTATTTTTATTATTTAAATTCATACTTCTTAGTTTCTGCTATCGAACACTAAAAAAAGAATGTTTGCTCTATCTTTTAAATTGACCGAGTTATAAAGGTTTGAAATTCAAGATTAGACAGAGAGGTAAATACTAATACCACTTGTGACGTCATTTGTTAGTAACGACCACGGAGACAAATACAAAGAGGAGCTGCCCTAAGACGTTTTCTATATGACAGCGGGGGTCGCCGTCGGGAAGGGGTGCGGGGAGATGAAGTTCCGTAACCATCTTGCGGTCAGTAGCAAAACTGAGTAAGTTCATCAATATTATCTACATTATTTATTAGTATGCTACAAAAATAAAATATATTTTTATACAATTTTTTTTTTATATTCCATATCTTGCCAACCAGCTTACTATAACAAAATTCATGAATGAATGAGCATGAAACGGGTCATTCATATTGTAAACAAGAAGTTATTCTACTTGGCGATCGATGGCGTTGCTATCGCCGAACTTTCTCGAAGGAATAAATTACGTGCATTAAAAATTGCATTAAAAAAATAGATACGAGTGGAATTAGGTCTTTTTTTCGTTAGAAATAGTTGTATTACTCGTACTGTTGCACGTCACAACACAGCACATAATTTTTGCGTCACTAATTTCATTTAAAATGGTTTTAATCAAACGATGTCATATTCGTGTCGTATTCATAAAATTCCATTTCGGTACACAAAATTCAAAGTAACATTGACAGAAGCGACGCCTGGTGCTTAATAGCTGCTAGTAGTAAGAACACTTAGACCGCTATGAGACGGGTCTAAGTTGCTTGTGGCACCTCCTCTATGTATTTGTTTCCGTGCATACACTACAGTATCGTTGTGTCGTTGATACAATATCGCACACTTTCATCTTAACATGTGTTAGTTTGCACGGCCTGGGGTGGCCCAGATTTATGTTTTGCTGTGTGTACTAAAGGAAAACTAGAAAAAAGTATCAAATTACGATTCGGGCAATCAGGTACTTTTAAAATCAAAGTTGTCATTCAGAAAAATTCCTATTTACAATATTCAGATTACTTTTCCTTATACACCACATATGAGGCGCAGTCGTGGGACGCGGAGTAAGTACTAAATATTTATGTTTCTTTCGATTCAATGGTGTGGTACGGCGCCTATTTACGTCTGGCTGATTCTATGGCGGCGACCCCGTAGTTGGTAGTTAGTACGCCTGCCTACAAAGCACAGGGTTGCGTGTTCAAATCCCGATTCTGTTTTCTTGTGTCTAGATGGTGTTTATTAATTTATATATTATCTATCACCTGTATAACAGGCTCAGCCTATAAACACTTTTAGGTTTTTCTGTTGTTAATATTAATAACACATATATCTACCAGAAAAGAAAGAGGGTAGACAGATATGGCTGCCCATAAGAATAATGTTCCGGCTAACCACCCGCAACTACTTCAGTTCTGTCGTGATCATGACTATTGCAACATAGTCGAAATATCGGTAAGCTCATTAAAAAGCTTATTTTAGGCTCAGCCTAATTTACGATCGGATGCCCGTGTGTGGAGTATTGAACCTTAACTGCATCCTCTGTAGCACATGACTGTAGATAATACAGCCCTTTCATCTCTTTTATTTTACATGGCACGTTTTGTTTTGAACACGTTTTTATCACGCGGGTAGAAGCTTAGTCCAATAATGAAATATTTCTTAATATTCATCAATCAGCCTATGGCAGTCCACTGCTGGACTGGGGCACGCCAAAGCGCACGATCACCCGCTTTTGTCATCCAGCCATCACCAGCGACCTTCCTCAGGTCATCAGTCCACCTGGCAGTCAATATTCATATTTAAACTTCTTTATTTTTTGTATATAAGTGATTTAACTTCCAGATGTATTGTAGCAGCGTGAGTTTTATGGGAGAGTAAATGTTGTGTATAGAAATAACCTCAGCCTTTTATGAGTAATTCAAAGGGCGCAAGAGATTGCCCCGAGATTGTATTGGCACGGCGAAATTGAGAGGTATCAATAAAAATGAAATTGAATCTAACTGAACTATACACTGTCGGTATAATTACTTAACTTAATGCAGAAATTACGTCACCCTGTCTTACTCCTTTCCGCAGTTGGATTGGTTTCGTACTTTTGTCCAATGACATTGTATTTCGTACAAACATCTCAGCACTTCGATATACCGATAATCGATACACCTCCTCTAACCTCCTCCTTTAAAGCGACTGCAGCACTGCCCAGGTTTCGACGGAATCAAATAGTCTTAGGGCTTAGCAAAATGAAACTGCACTTGCGGCAGATTACAAGCCGCTTTACATATTGGTCTGTGTACAGTGATACTAGGGACCAATATGAATGATTTCATTCGAGGAAATGAAAATTTTATCCACTGGAATTCAAGATGGCGGACCTTTTCCAAGATGGCGGCTGCATAGTTAAATAAAAATTATAGATAATTAGATATATAGGGTGTCAATCAATTCGTATTAAAACGTCTAATCTAAAAAAAATATACCATTTAATAATTTAAAGATGGCAGCCGAATATTAAGAAAATAGTGTAAATTTCCAATGATATTTTTCGTTCTAGTGAAAATAACAACTAAATATCCTATGATATGGTCACATATTTTTAAATTTATATAAAACCTGATATTATTAACAACAAAATAAAAAAAAATGCTTGACAATCCGTCCAGTATACTTTTGAACTATACGCATTACAAAAGAAGCGCGTGGTTTTGAAAGCCTTCATGTCACGTGATGTGATGCATCGTAAAATCAAAACGAGTGCAATAATTTCAGCATTTTTCATTACAGATGATTCGTATTTAATCCTGTATTGTATGACGTTTGTGAAAACGGGCTAAATGCGAGTTGGACTCCCCATAAAGGGTTTCGTACCACTACACACATAAACTGTTTATGTTTTGGTCACAAGTGTCACAACTTACTAAAATGTCATTCTGAATCAACGTTTTCAGTTATTTTTTTATGAAGTTATCAATATGTGGCTTTTATTATGTATAAATCTCAAATTCTTACCAAGTTTAGTTTTTGAGATATAGGCCCCCGTAACAAAAACAACAATTTTGATGGCCCCCAGTTTTTTATTTTTAGACGTATTTTTAGTTGTAGCTATTTTATGAACTTCAACATAACGGCGTTTATTTGAAGTTCTGGTCAATAGCCATAACTCTTGCAGGCCACGCATGCGGAAAAAGCTGATGGCCGCATCGTACTTCACGCAAAAGATATGGCGGAACAGGGAATAACGCGTATTTTGATCAGATCTTTCGATACAGATGTTATGGTGTTATTAATATCATATTTTCATCAAATGTCAATTAAGAGTGGTCTGCAAGAGGTATGGCTATTGACCGGAACTTCAAATAAACGCCGTTATGTTGAAGTTCATAAAATAGCTACAACTTTGGACCCTGACAGATCGACAGCTCTTCGTGGTTTTCACGCCTTTACATGGTGTGACACTACTTCTTATTTCCATACAAAAGGAAAGAAGTCGTGCTTTAAAACGTGGTTGTCACACCTTGAAGTAACACCGGCTTTGAAAGAAATATCGTAGCCATTACAAAGTCTATCTGCAGAAATAATGGCTATGCTGGAAAAGTTCATTTGCTACCTATATGATCCGCAAACAGCACATTCGTCAGTGAACTTGGTACGCAAATAATTATTTGCTACCAAAAATAAACTAGTAACCAGCATCTCACCAACATCGGCAGCATTACAAAAACACGCGCTCCATGTCGTGTATCAAGCAGGCCACTTATGGGGCAAGGCTCTAACGCTTGATGAAGCCTTTGTGCCATTGCCAACTTCTTGGGGTAGGAAGACGTTGAACGATAACTGGGTACCGCAGTGGTCTGAAGCCAGGTATATATAATATGACGTGAGTTATCATATTTGGGTCATTGCGGCTGTAAAAAAGGCTGCGAAACAATGCGCTGCACATGTCGGCGGGTGGGTCTGCCCTGCACAGTGCAATGCAGCGAATGCAAAGGCAGCTGCAAAAACGAAAAGTTATTATAAATTATATTAGTTACATTTTGTTCTGATTTCATATGAATTTTTGTCCTCTTTCAGTTTAAGCACATCGGACGAATAATAAACAGGAGTACTAATAAATACCTAAGTTTGGTTAGTGATTATAAGTTTTTATTATGTAGTTCTATATATATATAATCACGGAGACAAATACAAAGAGGAGGTGCCACAAGCAACTTAGGCCCGTCTCATAGCGGACTAAGTTCTCTTACTACTAGCTATTAACCACCAGGCGTCGCTTCTGTCAGTGTTACTTTGGATTTTATGGATACGACACGAATATGACTTGGTTTGATTACAACCATTTTAATTTAATTTAACTAACTACGGAGTGCAAATCAGTGCGACGTCTCTTTTTATCCAAACGAAACCGTACTATAGTGTCTTAGCTATAGTGTTTTTTTCTTTCTGCGACAAGGGGAATAGTGCGCGATCTTAATTTGAAATGTATATTTTATCACATTACTGTATACATTACGTTATTGTATAGTTTGACAACGTCAAGCGAAGATTCGATGCCAGATGGCATCAAGACAAACCTACAATGGTTTAATGATGCTTTTATTTAAATTGTATGCATTTTTTGTATCATAAATAAAAAATTAAAAAAAAAAATTGAAATTAGTGACCCAAAAATTATATGCTGTGTTGTATCGTGCAACAGTACGAGTAATACAACTATTTCTAACGAAAAAAAGACATAACTCCACTCGTATGTATTTTTTTAATGCAATTTTTAATGCTCGTAACTTATTCCTTCGAGAAAGTTCAGCGATAGCAACGCCATCTATTGCCAAGTGGAATAACTTCTTGACTGTAGAAGGTTATATGACCTGTTTCATTCATGCTCATTCATTCATGTATTTTGTATAGTAAGCTGGGTGGCCAGATATGGAATCTAAAAAAATATATTTGTATAAAATATTTTTTTTTGTAGCATACAATTAAATAATGCAGATAATATTGATGAACTTACTCAATATTTATAATTGAATATATGACATCAAAATATCACATTTTGGGCAAGGATGTTTCCTTATACTTGGTAGTAAGTAAGTGATGATGATAAAGGACTTACGTGAAATCCCGTGTCAAAATTGAACAGATCTTTTTATATAATATATTCTTTATAAATATATATATTCTTTATTGCACACTTAAATTTACAGGATAATTAAGAGATCTTCTTCTTATCAGATCTTTTTATGTCTTATAGTTTCAGAGTTACCCATACTGACCCATCTAAATGGGCCATCCTGTATATCACAATTGCTCATATTATAAGGTAATCCTACATTAAAAACGACTACATAATACAAAAAAGAAGAGAGAGATCAGTTTTTAAAAAAATGGTCCGAATTTTTTGTTTTTTATACTTGCCTGGCAACATTATACAGCGTAACGAACTAACGAACAGAACCATCTTGTGTGTAATAGCAAAATTAAGTACGGTTCATTAGTGTCTAGCAGCAAAGCTAGTTTTGCTATTGACCTCTAGATGGTTAGCAGAACTTCATCTCCCCTCCCAATGGCGACCCCCGCTATCATATAGAAAACGTCTTAGGACAGCTCTTTGTATTTGTCTCTGTGTATATAATACATATTATGTATTTTTCTGCTTTTATTACGTCTAAAAATAAAGAAAAGGGGGCCATCAAAGTTGTCTTTTTGTGACGGGGGCCTATATCTCAAAAACTAAACTAGGTAAGAATTCGAGATTAATACATAATAAAAGCCACATATTGATAACTAAATAAAAAAAAATAACTGAAAACGTTGATTTATAATGACATTTTAGTAAGTTGTGACACTTGTGACCAAAACATAAACAGTTTATGTGTGTAGTGGTACGAAACCCTTTATGGGCGAGTCCAACTCACATTTAGCCCGTTTTCACAAACGTCATACAATACAGTATCTGTAATGAAAAATGCTGAAATTATTGCACTCGTTTTGATTTTACGGTGCATCACATCACGTGACATGAAGGCTTTCAAAACCACGCGCTTCTTTTGAAATGCGTATAGTTCAAAAGTACTGGTGGGATTGTCAAGCATTTTTTTTTATTTTGTTGATAATAATATCAGGTTTTATATAAATTAAAAAATATGTGACCATATCATAGGATATTTAGTTGTTGTTCAGCATCAACAATGACCGATCGTTGACCCGAACATGCGCAGCATTCGTCAGCTGCTGAATCACATCGAGACGTCCAAATTCCATATTGTTAATCAGCATATTTACTGTAAGATCTCTCAATGTGTGTGTAAATATTTTCATATAAATACTAGCTGTAATTGTAAATAAAGTACTCTTCCACCTGCAGTTGAGTCTCTCTTATCTCCTGCAAAGCGATGTTCCCGCCTAGTCGGATGATCCGCTCCTCTCAAGTGGCGAAGACACCTTCATGCCCTTAAATAGTGAGGCTGAGCCTGGCCCGCTAGCTTGAGCTAATCATTTCCTGTGTACATTGCACGTCGTACACATCCTTTTTATCCTTCCCACTTTCCGTCTGTTACCTTAGGTCTCATGGTAACGGACATTCCCGTACTTATCTATTTATGTATATGTACGTCGTAATATGGTTAGGGCTAGGCTATTGTTGAACCGGGTTGTAGGTAATGTAATAGCTTTTCCCTTTTCCAAATCATGTATAGTCGGCTAGCTATGACACTAACAAAACACTACTAAACAGTTACACTAAGTTTTGTTTTAAATTAATATTTTTGATGGACACAAACACGACACTTACACTTTACATAGACACTTTTTATAGCTAGTTGACTCTACAGTTGTTATTTTCACTAGAACGAAAAATATCATTGGAAATTTACACTATTTTCTTAATATTCGGCCGCCATCTTTAAATTATTAAATAACATATTTTTTTTTAGATTAGACGTTTTAATACAAATTGATTGACACCCCAATCACAAAACTCAGTGCAGTCGTTTTGGGGCTATAATTTTTTTTAATTATGCAGCCGCCATTTTGGAAAAGGTCCGCCATCTTGAATTCCAGTGGATAAAATTTTCATTTCCTCGAATGAAATCATTCATATTAATCCCTAGTATCACTGTATAAAGCGGCTTGTAATCTGCCGCAAGTGCAGTTTCCGATGATCAGATCGCTGTAAGCCCTAAGAATAAAAGGCCTTCTCATAGTCTACAAATGCTAAACATAAAAGCAGATTATACTCCTCGGTCTTCTGTATAATCTGACGGAGTGTGTGGATGTGGTCTATGTTACTAAAGCCTTTTCGGAAGCGACTTGTTCGGGGGGCTGGAAATCATCAGATTAGTTATGACTCTCGAGAACAGCTTACATGCTAAACATGGCTCAAAAGCGAGATGAGCCTGAGAAGGTTGTCTCCCTTCTTAAAGAAAAGTACCACCACGCTTCTGTTCCACGCTTCGGGCGTAGTATACCTCCTAGTAGGACGGAGTTGAAGATTCTCTGAAGGACTTTCAGTACTGGTGTTCCACCCGCTTTCAGAAGCTCAGTCGTAATTCCATCCTCACCGGGCGCCTTGTTGTTTTTTAGCTGTTTGAGAGCCATTCGAATATCCTCGGTGTAATGTCGGGTAAGTTTGGCTCGAGGGTCGTTGGGCCTATTAATAACGGGTTGCTGTTACCTATGTACCGTACTTAAACTATGACTTGGAATCTCATAAGCAATACCTACCTTTAGCTATTTCGAGCTTCCATAAAGCGTTGGGTTGTGGTTATTTGGGGCGTATTCAATAAAACTTATAATTACAATTCGAAGTACATTGCGTAGCCAATTAGCCTAATTATAAACTATTATCTTAATGGTGTATCGGCGACGCAATGTACTACTGCACCATTTTTATATAAAAACAAAAATTGTTCCATGCTAGAGCATCCGAACACCCAGCTTTAAATATTTGAAAATGATTAAAGTTCTTATTTGGCCGTGTAGTGACGGCAGAGTAGAATATATTTGTCACCAACCCCTACTCTTCCCGTGGGTGTCGTAAGAGGCGACTTAGGACTTAGGAATGAACAGGGAACGGGCAGCAGCGCTCTCTGATACAGTAACCTTTTAATCTGCGATCTCCAACCCGCCTGCCAAGCGTGGAGATTATGGCAAAACCAAACACTTAAGTGGATGAGGCTCATAGTCCAGCAGTGGACTGTAACGGGCCGTTGATGTTGAAAGTTCTTATTCTGCAAAGGTATTATTGACGTGTTACTTTTCATATGCTTGTGTGGCGTCGACTGTACGATCGCTCCTAGGCTATAATCCCACATGATTGCCGTATTACAGCGAAGTACCGCGTCGTGATACGCCTTTTTATAACCACAGAGAGACTTTGTAACATACTCGCGGTATGTACGGTTTTACGAGTTTTTTTTATAGCCACAGATATACAGGGTGTGAGTGACAGACGCCAGAAAACTATTGGTCACATTTAGCCCATGGCTCCGAATTTATACAGGGTGTGAGTGACAGACGCCAGAAAACTATTGGTCACATTTAGCCCATGACTCTGAATTTCCCACCACCATTCATTCATCATTTTTTTTTTCTTTTTTTCCACCGTGATTTCTCTCAGGATTTTTTTTTTATGTAAGGGGTTACCCGAGGGTGTTTTTATCCTAATTTCCACATGAGATTACGTTATTTAAGTGAAAGGGAAATGATAAGGGAGCTAAAAAACAGTTTTTATTATTATTGCAAGTAACTAAAAACAACAATTCTGAAAGAAGTGCCCGCGGCATTACGAAAGAAGTTCCTGGAAATTATAATGGGGGATTTCCCGACAGACAATAAAATAAAAATAGTTCATAAATCTTCGATAGATGGCGTTGACGATTCGTGGATCCGAAGAAATCCAGCGAGTCACCCAGGGCCATAAAAGGATTAAAAAAAAGTACACCTGGCGCCATATATCGTCTTAATTAGAACTATTATTTTTATTTTTTAAAGAGCTGTCAGAAAATCCCCCATTCAGAATCAACTGAACACTGTACCCTAACATTTTGTGGAGACCTATCAATATAACTAGGGCGAAACACATGTAACATTTGGATCGGTCAGTATGGGAAAGTCTGAAACTATAAGAAATACTTACGAAGATCTGTTCTTAGGAACAATGTCATCGATTTTAGTAACAAGAAAAACTGCATTCATAGATTAAAAAAAAAACTGATATACAGTTCGGAAATCAAACCCGGTCTTATTAGCAGTGGATGTCTACAGACCGAGATGATAGCAAAGGTACAGAGGACAAAGGATATAGTCAGGCCAGGCCGCTTGAAACGGATTAAGTATTTTCTGGTTATTATTTATGCTTTGTCATGATATTTTGCATAATTGTACGGTTCGGTAAACTAAAAATCTCATATAAAAATATCAAAAATCTCTTGAGAAAATTCAAACCGTTTCAAGCGGCCTAGCCTGACTATATCCTTTGTCCTCTGTACATATCTAGAATTATGTTTTGTTGTTATCAGACTCATTCCACTAAGGGGCTCAAGCCTAATCTGATCAGGTTTTACTCGGCCATGCTGGCCCATAAGATCGTTTCATGACGCGTAAGTAAATCCATCATAAATTAATTAACATTAAGTGCAATCAAGCAGGATAATTGTCCTAGAAAACCAATGAATAGAAAACCTATAATCTGAAAAGTCGATCTTCGTTACCAACTCATAGACTCGTACAAAGTGTTTATTCGATGCACGTAATTCACGAAAAACGAGAAAGTGTTCAACTAAGCGACTCGATGGCCGTCAAGTAATCGAATGATGCAGCAATGCATTGAATTGCATACTCGCTGCAATGTGGTACCACGCACGGGCAATAAAAATACTTACTTACTTACTTACTAATACGGCTCAGGGACCCATAGAAGATTCCAAGGACAAAAAAGGACAAAAGAGGACAAAAAAGTTCCAAGGACAAACAAATTTACTCGTAGTACCCCAAGGGGGACTAGGCTGGGGGATCACGGGCAAGTAACGGATCTATTGGATGCGGACAGCATAGGACTAATCGTTTTGTAGACTGTCTTACGACTGTCTTATGACTGTCTTACGACTGTCTTATGACTGTCTTGCGCGCCTAAAATCTTTAATTTTCATCATAAAAGTTTGATTGGTTTAATGTTGGTTGTTGAACCGATCTGGATTTATGTAATAACTATAGCGGTCCGCCTGCGGCCACGCTCGCGTTGTGTAAGATTTTCCCGCGGGAATAAGACTTTCCCGTAAGAAGTATTCTATGTGCTAATCCAGGGTACAAACTATCTCCATTCCGAATTTCATCCCAATCCGTTAAGTAGCTTTTGCGTGAAAGAATAACAAACATCTATACATACAAATTTTCGCGTTTATAATATTGCTACTATTATTTCTTCTGTGATAAGGAAAAGGATAGTAAGGATTTTATAGAAAGTCATATCCACTGCTGGACAAAGGCTTCCCGTGTCCTTCACCAGATCGTTGGATCACCTTGATGACAGTCCAACTTCACGATCTAAACTCGAGGGCAATCCAAGTGCAGCGAGGTGCGAGACAGGGCTGAAAGACGTCCTCATCATCAATCTTCTTCTTCTTCTTCTTCTTCATCGTGTGGTTTGTAAGGTCGACAACCGACCTCACAAACCCTAGTGTCAGTGTTATGAAGCCAGACATGGCTCGTGTAACGACTAGATAGTAGCCGGGAAAAACGGCTTAACCTGCCTTCCGAAGCACGGAATCATCTTTATTTTCGGACAATCAGGTGATTCAGCCTGCAAAGTCCTAACCAAACTGGGGAAAGTCTCACAAAACGATTTTTGTTTGACAGTGTCCCCACCGGGAATCGAACCCGAAACCTCCGTAATGAGCGGCGAAATCTCGACTAATCTGCCACGGAGGCTGGACCAACATCAATGGTGAGTATATAACTAACAATCTTAGCTTTAATTTGGCAATGACTTATTGTTAAAATCTTGGAGGACCCCAGCATAATGCTCGATGACCTCAACAGAGTTTTATATATATATTCTTTCCAAAACGTTGATCTTCAAATGTCTTATTCATAAGACGAAAATATAATTCACACTCCAATAAAAGTTGGGAACTCTCAAACTTATGGATGGATCTTTATACAACATTATAACACCTGCCAAAAGTAGGACAGAAAAACAGGAAAAGGGAAGGTTAAATAATATCAAATATACCGACCCTATTGTCTCCGTGAGAGGCAAAGCAGATGTTTATATGTGCGTGAGTCGCAAGATCGGGTCTCCTCTTGCGGAAGATGGCGACATCAATCACAGCTGTCAACCGAGTATTCAAAAACTAGTTTGTAGAGAAATTGCAAGAAAAAGTAGAGCATTGGGATTTTTTTTTCAAGAGGAGCTGCTGGCCTTTGATCAGCTACCAGATGTCTTCGGTTTTCCAAAATGTTAAAATGCGGATAATTTTGTCCACCACCCATTCTATGTTTTCCTTAGCTCATCTTTGTTATTCGATTAGCTGATGATGATGAAGCTGTGACCTTGAATGTGGCAAAATGACAAAGGCCTGCGACGTAAATCCAAGAAGCCGTAGAGATCCAGATTGGTAATTGGTGAGATACCTCATTCGGCAAAGTATAGGAAAAATTGTTTGTGTATGTTTGTGAAATTATTAATAAGTTACCTATTGACATTAGAAAACATCTTAAATTGTTTTCGACAAAATTGTCCTCGTAGCGGCCACGCGCCTTTATATGACCCAAAATAATACACCATTAAAATCTCTGGGCGCCACGAGGTGGCTAATTGAAAAGACTATCTACAGTGTAAATGAATTCCTAACTTATTAATTTTATTATTCTTATGTAATTTTGACATTTTAATTTTTACGAAGATAATTTTCCAATAGTTTTGTAATAAAAAAAAAATAAGACTACTATTGTATGCCAATCTATATTGGCGAAACACGTTGCACTTTTGTATTCATTTTAACATAATATTTCCGTGTTTGAAATAATAAAATATTCCGATTCTGAATACCTTTCCCTCGTCACTCTGTAACTTGGACGAATGTCGTCCAAGCTCTGACACAAGTGTTAATCCCCAGCACTTTTGTTAATCGCTCATTTTCTCGAAGCGACAGAGTGCGCATTTTTTTTGTGTATAGTAATTTTATAGACTGGAGAGTGACATAATGCTACTTTTCTACGCGGTAATAAATTTAAAGGAAAAAATCCAATCATCTCTAATAAGTCAATAATTTATTCTCGATAGACATAGACATAGACATAGACGAAACGTTTATTCAGAGGCACAGTACAAACATTACTGGGACATATAAATAAATAAATAAATAAATATGAAAAGCACAAGTAACACAGAGCTACGCAAAACGTCTGAGAGTACTGCACACGCAAACAGGCCCGGCCTAACTCAGCATAAAATGCGCCGGCGCTTGTGGCGTCGTCGCAGCGCTGTTATTCTGTTAGCACCTTATAAAGTAGCGACCACTAACTTTAATCTCATTGATTTCACAATATTTAAAACGTTGTACGCAGCTGTCCCGAATTCCAATCATTACCAAACCTCCCCTCGTCAACTCTTATCGATAAACGCAACTTTTTAATTTATTCTCTTGCGAAGAAAATCAAACTTTTCGGTTTACTTTTTGAAATCCAACTCTTCGCAAGATGTGAAAGTCGCGGGCTCCTTTCAGGCGCTAAACTTTGCCTTATTATCTTTGGTAAACCGTTCAATGAATTTGAGAAGGCTTTAGAGTTTTTCAAGATGTCAACTTCAGGAGATAAGGATAAAATAAATTGTTTGGACTCTTGGAGGATATTTTGGACTTTATGAAAGACCAGCGGTCCGCCCGCGGCTACGCTCGCGTTGTGTAAGATTTTTTCCCGTAAAAAGTATCCTATATATTAATCCAGGGTACAAACTGTCTTCATTCCAAATTTCATCCCAATTCATTCAGTAGTTAAGGCGTGAAAGCAGAACAAACATCCAAACATCCAAATATATTTTCACATTTATAATATTAGTGTGATATTCAAACACTTAAACTTGCACACTCCAAATGTTGTGTGTGAAGTCGACCAATCTGCACTGGGTTAGCGTGATTGACTTAGGCCTGATGAACACCCTAGTTTTTTAATACAATACAAAATTTCATCATACAAAATATTTTCTAAATATAATTTTGATTGCTGGAAAGGTGTGAAGTAACCAACGAATTATCCATAGTCTAGAAGAGTAGCCGTCTAACAAAGTTCGCTAAAACTAGGCACCTATAATGTTGACAGACGACGACAGACAGGCAGATTGTATATTTCAGCTATTTTCACAGCATTATGTCCTACGGAATTTTATTGTGGGATCAAGCTGCTAACATAAATAACATCTTTGTGTTACAGAAGAGGGCGATACGTTCCATATATGAATTGCGTGGTCGCGATTCCCTAAGGGAATTGTTTAAAGAAATTGATATCCTCACAGTATCTTCACAGTACATATTTGAAAACATCTTGTATGTCCGGAAGAACACAATGCTATTTCCTAAGAATTCTGATATACATAATATAAATACTAGAAATAAAAATAAAATAGCGCACCCAAAGTTTAGACTGTGCACAGTTAATAATTCATTCATGGGGAACTGTATTCGCTTCTATAATAAAATACCAGATGATATTGTAAATCTGTCCGATAGCCAATTTAAAGCTAAAATTAAAACTATTTTATGTTCTAAGGCCTATTATACGATAAATGATTACTTAGATGATAAAAACGTCTGGTCAACTGTTGTTCCAAATCAACGGAGTAGATTGTAATTATGACTCATGTATGATTCTTTATATATTTAAAAGAAAAGTACAAAAGATACAATTCCTGTGGAGTTTCTTCTGGCCGTTCTTCTCCACAGAGGGCGTACACTGGTAGTGAACGTGCCATCCATGATAGCTTTGACGTCGAAAAATGATTTGTAAAAATCTTAATTCGAATAAAAAAATTTGACTTTGACTTTGATAATGTCGCTGCTTTACATTGAAGCTTACTTTCGACGTTCTTACAAACCGAGTCATATAAAACATCATTGTACCGCGTATTCGAATGTCGGTATAGTTTAGCTTTCTTTGGTATTCATTTGGTGGGGTCAAGTTTGAAAGTTACTCTTCTGGACTAGAAGTGTTATAGTATATCTTTGGTTAAAAAGGGTAAAGTGATATTTTTTACATTCCATGCTTTGGCACCAACGTGATTTATCACGATAATTTACAAATCCGCCATAAGTTTCGAAATAAAGGAGATATGGAAATGTTGTTGAGATTATCGAATGGAAAACAGCTTGCCGCCATTTTGTGCAACAGATATAATAAATGACGTCATTTGGAGATTTTTAACTCCACCCATAAAAATAACAGATATAATAGGTATCTTGAATGAATGAATGAATGAAATATACTTTATTGCACACAGACAGAAACACACAGTAATCTATACAGTAACATACAGTATCTTCAGTATCTTGAGTTTGAAAACAACATTTTAAGGAATAGGCACGTAGATAGACGTAAAAAGATTAATGGATATTGTAGAACTTTTTTATTGGATTTGTTTTGAAAGATAAAATATGTGTAAAAACTTTCGACGGCTCCGTAGCCCAGGTGGTAGTTTATCTGCCTCCGACGCACAGGGTTGCGGGTTCGAATCCCGCCCAGGGCAAACATTCGTGTGATGAGTGCTTGTGTTTGCCTTGTGTCTGGTTGTTGTTTATCTATATATGTATGTATTTATCTATTTATGTAATGTATATAAGCTGTCTGGTACCCATAGTACAAGCTCTGCTTAGTTTGAGATCAGATGGCCGTGTGTGAAGATGTCCCCACATATTTATTTATTTATTTATTTATTTTAACAATATATAAATTCTTGGGTTTGGATTATTCGGATAGAAAAATTGTAGTTAGCTCAAAAAGGAATATTTTAACTCGTAAAATGCATTATTTTTTGTGTTAGGTTAGGTCTTACAATTAGCATAAAGTAATTCTGAAAAAATACAGCTTCATGCTAAGCCTTTTGGATGTCCGCAGAATAAGACAACACCTCCAACGCTACCGTTGCTGCTGATATGAAAAGTGCCCGGTGTTCGCCTAGGTCCTTCTATTCCAACATTTTCATTCAATCTTGTCTTGTAGAATTGTTTAGTCATTCTCTCTTCATTCATTATCTCCCTCAGCATCCCTTCCTCAATTCTAGGCACTACATTTTCTTTTACTCGACATTGTTCCCTTATCACACTGTTCCTAATCCTATTTTTACAGAGCCTTGCAGTTTTATTTATTTATTTATTTTATTTTATTATTTATTGTACGTGTGGTGACGGCAGAGTAGAATACATTTACCACCAACCCCTACTCTTCCCGTGGGTGTCGTAAGAGGCGACTTAGGGACTACACATCGAACAGGGAACGGGCAGCAGCGCTCTCTGATACAGTAACCTTATAATCTTGCGATCTCCAACCCGCCTGCCAAGCGTGGAGATTATGGCAAAACCCTCCACTTAAGTGGAGGGTTTTGCCATAATCTCCACGCTTGGCAGGTGGGTTGGAGATCGCAGATTAAAAGGTTACTGTATCAGAGAGCGCTGCTGCCCGTTCCCTGTCCCTAAGTCGCCTCTTACGACACCCACCACGGGAAGAGTAGGGGTTGGTGACAAATGTATTCTACTCTGCCGTCACCACACGGCGTACCCACATATAGTCTTGTTATTGTCAATTTGTAAACACACGGCACACAACACCGACATATCGTCGGATACAGTCAATGTTTTGTTGACCTTAGTAAATAATAAATGAATAATAATAATAAAAAATGTGTGAAAATCGCGAGAGTTTAAAACTTTATTTTGAAACAACTCTATTATTTAAATGGGAGCACCATAGATTCACCTACCAAAAGCGCTTAAGTGATTTAAAAATATATAGGTATTCTTCATAAATTGATTTTGTAGAATCTTCCTTTGAATATTTTAATCATAACTTTTCTCACACTAGCCCGCGCCCATGAGTAAATAAAAAAAAAAAAAAGTTTTATTTAAAAAAAAAAAGACATGTTCTTATTATAAAAAATCTGCCAAACTGCATGGCGTGGCGTCAGTGTGTTGAAGCAGGTGTGTTTTCTATGTAAACTGACATATGTATTGTTTTATTTTTGTATTCAATAATATTTATAAAGCAGAAAAAAAATGTCGATCTTGAACAGGATTCGAACCTGCATCTCCTTGGCCATCCGGGCCAGAAATAGCGCATTACCAATCCATTCCATTTCTTGTTTTCTGCTTCGTTATTAGATATTTCGTTAACAGACGTAATCTTTTTTATTCAATGTTAAAATCTATTAATCGCCTTAGGGATTTGTAATACGAAGTATTCGTACAGAGATCAAGTTGGAAAGTTCTCTCAAGTTTTCATTTGCTAGTGTACAATGTATAATGCTATTACATCAAGGTTGAATGTTACGATCTAACTTCGCCCGCAAGCTCTCCATTACCACGGTATATACAAGAGGGAACAGTAAGCTGTCTTGGCTGTGTTTAAAAATAAAAACGTGGCCGTACATTGTATATTACGGAGGTACAGTGGCCGTACATTACGGAGGTTCCGGGTTCCAATTTCGGTGTGGACAAAAATAAAAAATCTCTTCGTGGGACTTTCCCCAGGATTGTATGGACATTTCAGACTGCGAATCACCCGATTATCCAAAAGAAAGACACGTTAGGCCGTTGGTCCCGGCTACTTTCTAGTCGTTACACGAGCCATGCCAGTGGCCTTTGGCGGCTCTATAACACTGACCAGGGTTTGTGAGAGCGTTTGTCCATCTTACAACCCACACGATGAAGGAAGGAAATTTCTACTCCTAAACGCATTAAATATAGATAGATATAACGTTTATTTTGGGTGACAGTACAGACAGATTAGGATTAATATGATTGCTCACTGACCATCATAGCTCTTTGAACCTTCGCTTTGAACAGACATAGACAACACGATATGTATACGTTTTCGCCTTGCTAGTTATCTATTAATATTCTTAGTCTAATACGTACTTGACGCGTTTCGGCCGTTTGTAAAGATAACTTACTGTTCCATTATTTACCGTGCTATTACGGACGCGACCCTGAATTTCATCTCAAGTGGCTTTTACGCTGTTTATGAGGCGTTTGAAATGTTATTCATTACGAACCCTGAAGACGCCTCAAGGATCTTCGAGTGATTTGTAATAGCTTGTAATAGAGTTCTGTTTTAATGGAATGTTCGTTCAAAACAAAATACTTGATAGATCGGTTCTGCAATCTGAATTGTTATTTATTTCGTCTGCGTGTCTCTAGATTTGAATGCGCGCCGTTTTAGCTGGGGAGATGGTTATGAGGTAAGGGGCAATAAAAGGGTTTTTCTGACAGTGGACAGCACATGAAGCTTGCACGTTGGTAATAAATAAAACATCCAGTAGCACCCCCAAAAGTCTGGTTACACTTGATGCGACGATTTTAGGTCCATAAAAAAAAACTAGAAGCAACAAAAATTTTTAATGTGCTGTCTGTTTGAAGTCTGCCCCGGAGCGGGAAGTGGGTGATCGCTCAAACATGTTGTTATAAAAAAACTGATCATTTTACAGCTGGAAAATCCCCAATCTTATTCCCGTGGAAAAATACTGAAAAACATAGATTGACAGGTCAAGTAATTTTACTATGGGAAAAATTCTTATTCCCATGGGAAATTCCACAATCAACGCAGGCGTGGCGCAGGCCGGCAGCCAGTTTCGAATCAAAATTAGTTTAATCAGTTTTAAAAGTGACCGAAGGGGTCATGAAGTACAAAATCGCCGAGAATCAAACCCGGGAGCTGTCTATTATACCAACCATGGGATTTTGGATCAAAGCTGCCGCCCGGGGATGTGTTGATTCGCTCACCATGTTCAATCGTTTCACGTCCATTACACCATCCACAGAACATATCTTTTATGTTTTGTGACACCATCAATCAACCGTGCTTTGCTGACTTTACAGCTCTAGGGAGTAAACTATTCATTGGGTAGTTAAATGTATTCAAACTAAATAATAGAATTTTTGTCTTGATTTCTATTTAGCAACTTCTAAAATGTATTATTAGTCACTAGGATTTTTCGTTTCTGTAGTTAGTGCTAATTTACTTACACTTCGATATAATACGGTAACTCCACGACCCTAATGTAAAGTAAAACTATGCAGAACAACGTGTGTCTGTTGTATGACATAGAGAAAGTTATAATAAAAGATTTGAGACGAATTAAGAGAATTTTTGTTTTTTTAATACGTTCTTGTAATGAATTTTTATAATTTTAATACGTTCTTGTAATGAATGTTTTTAATATTTCTAAAACTAATAACTCAGAAACTAAAAGAGATAATGCAAAACTAAATGCATCCCAAGTATGAAATGTGACCATTTCATGAAACGATCGAAAATTTCATGATGTGATCAATTCTACGATATGGCCACGACATATATATGGAGATATGAAGTTGGAGCAGATCTGCCCTGGCAGTACCGTTCAGATAGACGGAGATCCAGTATGCAGGAGCAATCCAGATATGAGACCCACAGTCAGTAGCAGCTGTGAGGTCATCCCTTCGAGCTTGCTCGTTGGAAGATGGTTTACCATCATGGGCGCTGGTTCACGTGTGGACTATCCTGTAAACACACCCTTGAACGCAATACGTCGGACACTTCGGTGGAAGACGGGATTAGCCTCCCAAAAGGTTACCACAGCGGCTCAGCCGTATCGGGAACGCTACGGCTAGTATCGATTGTCCACTAGCTTCGGCTTACAACGAGAAGCTTAGGCTTTCAACGAAGGGACTTTGGTCTCCTTCCATCGCTTAAGGCGCACCGGTCGGACCAGAGTCCGTATTATTTTAACCTTTTTCCTACACCTCTGTGGTGAGGGGAGGACAGGAGCATTCTAAGGACAGAGTGGGAAGTGACTCACAGAGAGCGCGTTGGAGGAGCGTTTATTCTCACTCGTCACGTAGATACTTTGATGGCTGGTTTGCTGTATTGTGTGTACGTCTCGGGTCTTTGCTTCTAGTCTGCTGCCTTGCTTGGGTTCTACGGTCTTAGTAATCGTCCAGCTGAGGGAGCTAGAACTAGTCCCCTCGTCAATGCTGGATATTACTAGATCCCTTGTTGGACTGTATATTGGAAGACACAGAGGGGTTATGTAACCGTATTTATCAATACAGTTGGCATAGCTTAAGGAAAAGGGTGTCCCGGTGCGTAGGGCTAGGATGGTCATCTCCGGGAAGTATCATTAGAGAAACTTGGTTATTGATCATTCTGTTGAGGAAATGCCACTCAACGAAAGTTCCTCTAAGAACTAGAAGTTCTATTCAGAACTACAGACGACACACCCGTCGCCGGCTCTAAGGACGCGCTATGGCTGTCCTGAAGCCACCTTTTTATACCTTTTAAATTACATATATCATGTAATAATCCCTGTGATCAATTTCAGGAATCTGGGCTCTTATTGCAGAAGCAATAAACTTCGAAGTTCTTTTCAGAATACGAAGTTAGTATTGCTTAATAAAGTCGCTGGGATTTCCTGGTGACTTTATTCTTTCAGTCAACGAGCATGGGTAATCAGAAGTAGGCTGCTTGCCGGCTGGCAACTGGTACTCCTGTGTTCAGGCGAGACATAGGGACGAATCAGTATATAGGAATAACATAGAAGTTGAGTAGGCGACTCTATGTTTAATTCCGCAATTAGAAAACATAATATAAAGACGATCACATTGTAAATTTCTAAAAGAGTTTGGGTTACTCTCACAACGTAGTGTGGATCTGCTACTAGATGATCAACGGCAAATTTTGATTATTATTATAGAGATGTAATGTTCCGTTACAATACTTTTCAAAATTCTTAATAAAAGTTTTCCATACAAATTGATTGGGTTAGCAGTAGCTGATAATTTTTTTTTTAAATATTCGTGCCAAATAACTATGTGCGTGGATGCCACTTTCAGGCAGCGATACCTGAAAAGCTCTCCGAAACACGATTACGCTGGTACGGACACGTAATGAGAAGGCCCGAAGACCACATGACCCGGGAAGTGCTAAACATTCAGCCAGGACCGAGACGCCGCGGTAGACCCCGACTCACATGGCTATCAGTTGTAAATAGTGACCTCAAAGCCCTAGATTTAGATTTTACGACGACCCAGAACAGAGCAAGCTGGCGAAAAGCGATTAGGAGAGCCGACCCCAACAGAACATGGGATAAGGCCGGAGAAAGAAGAAGATCGAAGAAATATTCGTCCGCTCTGGACACGCGAGAGAATCTAAGCCCATACTGCCTAGTCTGAAATGTAATTCATCTTTTCCATTTTAAATAAGGCTGGAGCCAACTCTTCAGTATTGTAACGAGCGAGCGGGGTTTAGGGATTGAAAAATTTGTTCACGAGGAATAAGTCCTTTATTACACACGTATAGTACACAAGAATGTTGTTTTTTACTCAGAGAACTGATATTGAATCCAGCGCAAGCGAAGGAGTCTATAATAGAAGCACGAGCGAGCGAAGCGAGTGTTTCTTAAGTTAGACTCCTGAAGCTCGCGAGGGATACTATGGTTCGAGGTAAGATTCCTCTCAAACGGAACACATTATTATTGACCTGTTCCGGCAAGGAAATCATTAACTATTTATTTATTTATCCGTTTATTGTACACATTAAACAAGAAAATGACAATAACACAAAGAAAAACGACACAACAGGCCTAGCAGACCTACACCTACTTACCCACGTAAATATTTCTCAAAAATGTACAAGAGTTCTCTTAATTTCACAACAGAATTATATCTTAATTATTGTATTTTATCATAATACTCTTTAATTATTAGTTAATTAGATAAAAATAGACAACCAAGACAATAAAAAATCTTTTAGGTAATGATTTTTTAGGGTGCGTTCCAAAATTATTTTTAAAATGAAAATCTATAAAAAAAATATGGCACACGTCAATTATTTTTCGCGCGGATATACGCAAACTTTTTTCCTGTGTAAGATAATGTTCTAAATTCAAACGAAATTTCCTCTCTAGGCATGAAAATGGTTTGCGTGTCTTAAAATGAATAAGCGATTTTCGGCCCTGTTTTCGGACCAGCCAACTTTCCGAAATTTATGTTAGAAAATATTTATTTTTTTGCCTTTATTATCTTGTTTAATTACGTATTTACAAATATGAAAATTATTTTGAAATATTTAGTTCATTGTTTCATTAATCTATTATTTCATAACAATTATTTAACAAATATTGTTTTATTTATTTGTAGTTTTTTTCATTTCGAAATTAATTGTTCTAATGTGAATGGCATGGTACTCGTACAAGTAGTACGTTAGCATTTTTAAACGTAGCGGTAAAAATAGTCGCATTGACCTAAAATTACATATCTGGTCCAAATATTCTTTGACACAGCTGATCTCTAGAGATGGAAATATTTAATTTAATATGTTTTTTTTGGTATTTTTTGTAACACGTTGTATAGCACACTCACACTAATATCATAAGTGTGAAAATATATTTGGATGTTACAATGTTCAGATGTTTGTTCCGCTTTCGCGACTTAACTACTAAATGGATTTGGTTTAAATTTGGAATGGAGATAGTATGTACCCTGAATTAACACATATGATACGGAAAAATATTACGTAACGCAAGCGTAGCCGCGGGCGGACATCAAGTGTTGAATAATTATATAGTTATAGAAGACTATTCTTAAATGAAAGCGAACCAACTGACAATTTGATTTATTATCGCTTAATCGAAAGGCAATTAATTATAGACGGAGACAATCTGTCACTGGCTGCGCTTCAATTAATTCAGAAATTAAATCAGAATGGCGCTGTCGATTTAGCTTTCCGCCCGTAGCTACGCTCGCGTTATGTAAGATTTTCCCATGGGAATATAATTTTTTCCCGTAAAAGTATCCTATGTGTTAATCCAGAAAACAAACTATCTCCATTTTAAATTTCACCCAAATCCGTACAGTAGTTAAGGCGTGAAAGCGGAACAAACCTCCAAATATATTTTCACATTTATAATTTAAGTGTGACTATCAAAGATTTCAGACGCGCGTCGTCGCCTCGCGCTAAGCGATCGTCTTGTGTTCCTCTGAGCTTGTTATAAAATTTTAATCTTTATTTAATTATTTATTTATTAATAATAGGATGACCAACAGCTAAAGTAAACTTAATAGTAAATACAGTAATACCAAAAAGCCATTTACAGATCTCCACATGTAGGTGCCAGAACATAAAAAACATAAGGTCATACACTCATAGGCCTGAATGCTATAGCTCGCAAACAGATTGTTCAGTTAAAAAAAAATGTCTATTTAGCAAACGTGTCGCCGAATCGGAACACAGGTCCAGGTCAAATTCTTGGCACAGTTTATTAAAATTGCTGCTTGCACGCACAAGAAATGAATTTTGACGGTAGTTCGTAGACACTGAGGGAAGATGGATGGGAGCGCTATTACGTAAGGTCAGTCTGGGGGTTCGGATAAAAATTTTGTAAAGCAGATCTGGGCAATCAATTTTTTTAGTGGTGATTTTAAGTAAGGCTTTCAAAAATAAAACTTACAGTTCTGGTTTCAAATTGATTTGACCCGAACAAACATTGCAATTGCAATAATAACTTGTAAAAAGAGGCTGATGCTCATTAACTCACGATGTTCTCCTCCGCCGTAACAGCGTCGAATGAACATACGTAATTTAAAGAAATTCGAAAACACAGTGGTAGGGACCGAACTCGCGTCTCCCGGATGGGAGACAGCGGCCGTAGCCACTACACCACGCTCTCTTGCAAATCAAATAAAAGCTTTCGAAAAGAGCTGATGCATTTCAGTAGGTTAAAATTACATTAAGCTGACATGGCGATGATACATTTTAGTGATCTTAACAGAAGCAGAGTATACAATTGTGTTTTTCTACTAATTAAAATGTATATCACACAAAATGTTGTTCAGAAGTCAAAAATTTAGAAATAAAATCTTGGGTTAAAAACTTGCGGAAATTGTCTAATCTTCCCATGTGTTGCATACCTAAATTTAACAACGATTATGGTAGAAGGGTCGGGAGGTGCAGATAGGTCAGGTCAGGTGCTGAATAGTTTACCAAAACTTGTAGCAGAAAAAGTAATTAATGAGAGAAATCCCAAATATATCAAAAACATTGTCAAAACATATTACTTAAGGGATAGGTATAAATCTATAGTGCTGTCTGAGGGGATTCCACCCCCCCCCCCCCCCCCTCCTAAATAGCAAAGAAAATGTTAAAATGACCTACATTCCTACATATTATGTTGTTTTTAACGGCGCAACATAAACCCGTCATGTTAAGGGCTGCCGCACAATCTTTTACATTTAAGATTAGGGTAAGACCCAATGTAATATGATAAGTTTATATTCCATAATAAACAGCTTAATTTTTTTTATTATAGAAAATCATTATTGAATTGATATCCAATCGATCTGTTATAAAAACTCATTTTTTAAATTTTTGTGGGTTAATATGTTAATGCGTATTTGCGTCCATTTTGAGCGCCGGAGGTCTAGTGATTAGGGCCTCCCGCCCGGGAGACGCGGGTTCTATCCCCACCACGTACCAATGTGTTTTCGAATGTCGAATTCGTGTATTCGACGCTCTTACGGTGAAGGAAAACATCGTGATGAAACCTGCACACTCCTGCGAAGAAATTCAAAGGTTGTGTGTGAAGTCGACCAACCCACACTGGACCAGCCAGCGTGGTCGACTAAGGCCTTATCACTCTAAACCAGGGTAGGCTCGAGCCTCTCGGTGGGGACGTATATGAGCTGTTGATGATGAAAATTACATAGCAAGGAAGGACAAGTTAGTAAAAAACGCGTTATTCCTTGGACTATCGATAAATATGTATGAGTTGTCGACGAGTCCCTTTTGAGGAGCTGTCACCAATGACCCGAGAATGATATATGGGTACATAATCTCACCATACACATTGTTAGGTATGTGTTCATACCCATACGTCTCAGCCTCGTTGGTTATTGCTGGCAGTAAATACTTGTAGAATTTCGTTGGCTCTCTGTGTGTGTTCTACCGTCTGTACAATGGGGAGTGTTCTGATGAGCTGTTTGACTTAGTGCCACCGTCACGCACCGCACCAGGGCAGGGGCTCATCCTCACGTCCTGGATGCTTGGCATCCCAAAAATGTACGGGTGTCGCGATCTTTCTTCTCGCGTACCTGCAGGATGTTTGTGGAATAAGCTCTCCCCTGAGGTGTTTCTTTTGTGCTTTGATACATACAGGGCTCTCAAAGGCTGGTAACGCGTTGGAAACCCCCCCGGTGTTGCGAATATCCATGGGCGACGATGACCACTTACCACCACTGTGGCTCGTCCGCTCGTTTGCCTGCTTAAATAATATATATGAAAAAAAAGAATCGTCAGGTTTATTTGAATTTAGAAAAAACAAATATGTTTCGAACGCTCAAGAGCTGATTGTATTGTAGACTGTCCTCACGAAAACTTGTGTTTTAAGGAGATTATAAAAAATAAACTACTTCAATAATTTAAACATCTTGATCTATTAATAATACCGCTCCTCCCCTCGTCGCATGGTGAACTTGCTTTTTATTCGGGGATCTGGTCTTGGTCGTCGACCCTACTTCGGAGATTAACTCCTGTCCTCGTGGTCGTGGAGTAGTAGAAGCTGTGTATCCAGGTGCTGACGGCCGTGTTCGACGTTCAGTAGTAAAATTTCCAATTCGCAAATTGTCGAATTAGCAAAATGTCCAATTCTCAATCAGTCACGCAAATTGTCCAAATGATACTTAACTAGTACGAGTAGTGATATTTTAGTACTCTGCGAATACTTTTAGCCCTCCGAGGACCAAAAAGAACCATAGGCTTAAGAGGGCTAAAAAGGCCTTTAGGCTCTGAAAATTGGACATTTTGTGAATTTGCAAATTGGACATTTTGCGAATTGGACATTTTACTACTGAACGCAGCTCGCAGCCAACAATCAAACCAACCCTTAGCAGTAGGGTGGAAGGGTGGAGGTGGAATCCCTAGAGGGATATTCACGACACTAGCACTATAATTTTATTTAAATAATTAGTTCTTTTAAAGTTAGTTAACAACAGCTGAGACGTCCTCTCGTAGGAGACGAAATGTCAAAGAGTGCCCGCATCTTGACCTTGCGTCCGCGCACCTGGTAGGGGTTCGATCCGCGCATGCGCGAATTTGGCCTACTATAGTTAAACGCGCCGAGCGTCAAGTACAAGGATTTATATTAAGAAAGGTTCCGTATAAGTAATAGTAAATAGTTTTAAGTTTAGTTTATTTATTATTTTGTATAACGTAGGTTTAATTAATTAGGCAGTAGTTATAGTTGTTATGGTTTATTTTATTTAAATAAATTTGTAAATATTAAGTACCTATTAATTTTAATTTTTGGTAATTAGATATACGTATTGACAAAACTATAATATTGTAGCAGTTAACTTATTAACGCTACAGCAGCACCAGGGGGGAAGAATGTTGAGAACTTTTTTGATATTTTTACGTTTTAAAGTCTGTTTTTTTCTCTTGTTAAAAATGGCGTTTTGAGTTATTACACGATTTTACAGAGGAAACCTTGTTTATTTTTACCAGCAGCTCGCCCCAAAGTTAATACTGATCTAAATGCTATTCAGCAGATGCGAACCTGAGCCCTTCACCGTCAAATCCAAAAGTGTTCAGTCCACTGAAACTTTACTCTTTGCATTTGCATTATTTTATTTTGTTTTCATAATCATAATCATAATCATTTATTTGCTAGAAAATGGTACCCTTGGTACCCCTTGGTATTCTACCCTTATCTGATGTTGTTGTTGTACGACTTGGGGGCTGATTATCTAAATTTTTTCTTATGAGGTCTGCTATTACCCTACTCTGTTATACCTTTTTGGATAGCTGATGAAATGGAGATGTTTTTAAGTTCATCTGCAAACTAACTTCCATAGATTTTTTTTTCAATATTCCATAAAGAAAAACACTTTCAATTTCTAATCATTTTTTTTCAACTATTAATCACCTTCTATGACCCAGTTTGTACTGGAAACAGCATTTTTTTTTGTTAAAATGGATAAAACAATCTATCTTCTATAAAAAAACGGTTTAAACATACATACCAGAGGCACAGAATACAAAAAAAAAGATTAAAGATAGAAAAAAAGGGCGTTTATTTAAAAAATATTTAAAATTGGAATATCTTAAAGACCGTTAAGTTTAGGATTGTGTTTCAAAGACGAATAAGTCAACAATGATCCAAACTATAGCCCCATAAAAGATCTAGGTCGACTTAAACCTGTAACCCGTATACCACGTTAAGTGCGAGAAGCGATCGAAATCACGAAATACAAAAACTTTAATCGTGAAGATGGTTTCAAACTGTCCGGTGCATGGAACCCAGTGTTAAACATATATTATCATAAAAATGGTCCAACTTCAAAGTCGCGTATAGACACAGTGAGTATTGTGTGTCGTGAAAAACAAGTGAGTGACAATAGTAGTGGTTCGAACAATCGACGACGTGAGGGTAGTCACCGCATCCGAAAGAGGGTAGACAGATATGTCTGTCCTTAGGAGCTTTCTACTTGCCACACCAGTCTACACGTGGCCATGGAGCGTGCAACCGTTCCGAAATATCGAGGTAACAATATTAAATATAACCATGGTAACAAATCTGAAAATTGTGACAATTTTAGTGATCTTTGTGGAGAAAAAATAAAAATAAATATAAAGAGGTATACAGACTCGCGAGGTCTACAGCTCACAGAGCCACTAGTTTTATTTTTTATTGGTTGAGAAATGTGACTGTAGAGGAAAACAGCTTCAGCGGTGGACGTTGTAAGCTGGCAACCCCCATAACTCCATAGTTCAAAAGTCAAAGTCAAAGTCAAAATTTTTTATTCGAATTAAGATTTTTATAAATCATTTTTCGACGTCAAAGCTATCATGGATGGCACGTTCACTACCAGTGTACGCCCTCTGTGGAGAAGAACGGCCAGAAGAAACTCCACAGGAATTGTATCTTTTGTACTTTTCTTTTAAATATATAAAGAATCATACATGAGTCATAATTACAATCTACTCCGTTGATTTGGAACAACAGTTGACCAGACGTTTTTATCATCTAAGTAATCATTTATCGTATAATAGGCCTTAGAACATAAAATAGTTTTAATTTTAGCTTTAAATTGGCTATCGGACAGATTTACAATATCATCTGGTATTTTATTATAGAAGCGAATACAATTCCCCATGAATGAATTATTAACTGTGCACAGTCTAAACTTTGGGTGCGCTATTTTATTTTTATTTCTAGTATTCCTACACTAAACTACTCCGTAGTTTTTAAAATTTCCAAAAACTGACTCGACAAACAAAATTTGAATAATTCATCGAACCTGCTCACAAAATTTCACGAGAATCGGTTGAGAAACACGACTTGTAGAGTGGAACAAACAGACAGACACAGACATACAAAAGCAATTTTGGCCAAGCTGAAGCAGAGACGCTTCGCTCGCTCGGTCAAAAAAGAGAAATTAATAAAAAGTTAAATGAAATTCCAGCAGGATATTTTTCAGCAGGGTTACATTTATTTGGAGACCTGCTCTTGACGAATGAGTTCACCCACCACACTGACCCAAATAAACTAGTGCTAAATGGACTGAAAATGGATGCGACACTTTCCGCTTATGAGGCTAGCAGGATAGTTCGTACAGTTGACTGACTGCATAATATGTTATCAATACAATACAATACAAATATACTTTATTGACACCAAACGAAAATAAAAACAAAAACAAGAAAACGTAACAGAAACAACAACATGTTTATCTTCTTTATTTAAAACTAGCTTTCCGCCCGCGAGCGTTGTGTAAGATTTTCCCGTGAAAAGTATCCTATATGTAAATCTAAGTTACAAATTATCTCATTCCTAAATTTCATCCAAATCCGTTGAGTACTTTAAGCGTGAAGGCGGAATTAACATCCAAACATCAAAACATCGATACTTACAAATGGTTGTGTGCTCAAAGACCAAAGCCCATGGTTGTGATTCTGAATACTGAGTCGCCAGTAACACGAATATGTCGAATCCAGAATCTGTCCAATAACGAACAAAAGGAGCCAAATACCCAAATAATAACAAAATAATAACAGAAAATGAAAACTAAGGTTTAGTTGTGCACAAAGTCTACTAGTGCCAAAAAAAAAGGTTTAGTTGTTGCACAAATTCATCAACTTAATAAAGTTGTGCTATTTATTTACACCAAGAGTTGTTCTTGCGCATCAATTTCAGTTTTTTTTTTTACGCTATTTTGCCTTACAATCTGAACTAGGTCATTTCAACTCTCCGTTCAGTTTATAAAAAAAAACTATTTCGGATTCTTATTTATATTGTGGATGTACGAAGCAAACTCGTCAACAGCTCATTATACGTCCCCACCGAGGGGCTCGAGCCTACCCTGAATTAAGGCGATTAGGCTTTAGTTGACCACGCTGGCCCAGTGCGGGTTGGTCGACTTCACACACAACCTTTGAGAATTTCTTCGCAGGAGTGTGCAGGTTTCATCACGATGTTTTCCTTCACCGTAAGAGCGTTGAATAAACGTACATATGAATTCGAAATTCGAAAACACATTGGTGGGGATCGAACCCGCGTCTGCCGGACGGGAGGCAGCGGCCCTAGCCACTAGACCACCGAAGGTCTTAAAGCAAACTATTTCAGTTTTAAAAAAATATTTATTGTGATTCACATCAATTTGTTTTTTCATACGAACAATGTGGTAACAAATGTTACGGCAATCAAAGCTTTTTCTTTTTTAAATAAGCAGTCCACTGTGCTCGTCGTCGTCGTCGTCTTATTTTCAGCGGGAGGGGAGGCAGCAGCGCTCCGCGGTTGGTAGGTATAATAAGTTTTGGGTTTAGGTGTTAAGGTTGTGGGCCTTCGTTTAGGGTGCACAAAGTATTCATTCTCACATTCCGATTGACTAAATTCCGGTTCTTCGTATATGTTTGGAATCCCCAGAAATCTGTCGTGATCTGTACATTTAGCGCGTACCAATCTGACGATATCTATGGTCAGCAGAACTTGCCCGTTTTCGACTCTTGTCACTTTCCCACTAGGTTTCAATGAGGGATTTTCCTTGCAGTGTAGTAAGAATTCGTTAGCAACTGCGCAAAAGTCTGTGCGCTGCGTGGTTACTTTGCGGGCTTCTGACAAGTACCTTTGGCAATCTAAGAACATGTTGAAACGACGGTCACACGTGCTGTCGTCCCATACTTCGACTACCTTTTTTTTTAATTCAAATCCGTTAATGTCTAGTACAAATAATGTAAACGCAACCACAAATATTTTTAAAATAATAAACTTCATTATATCATATATCAGATAGCAAATACTTTCATCATATTTTTACACTCGAAAATTCAAGTCAAGTATACTTCAATCAAAATATTTAGACAGAATGTAGTCATTTGTTTTTTTTTTCCTTTTTCAAGATTGAGAATAAAACAGGTTCAATATTTTTCTAAGCAGCTCCCGTGGTAAAGTGATGCAGGAGGGATGCAGGTTCGAGTTTTGACAATGACAATCTAACAACGATTGTTTCATCTTGGTTTGATTCCTAGTTCTATCTAGGAATATACGATTCCATCCTCAGTTCAGTTTGGACATTGCATACCGAATCACAAGGATAGACTAAAACTATTTACTATGATCGTGCTTCGATTGGTCAAGCCATCTCGGATACTGTGGAAGTAGTAGGTAGTAGAACTTCTCAAGTCATTTTATAGACTATGACGAAAACGTTTTAAGACCTAATCCCTAATCCTGCTAAAACCAAGTTCAGCGCTTCACCTGCGCAACAGAGCTCTCTAATAAATAACCCACCAGATCACCTAACCTACCTTAGCTTGTCTTTAGCCTGCTCAAATACTTGGAAGATCTAGACCGATCATTAACTTTCAAAAGTAATAACTGCGAGCAGGAGGTGTCGGCATGCAACAACCAGCTTCTCCACCTCACCTCTTCAAAGTGGGGAGCCACTCTACAGGTATTGTAGGCTTCAGGTCTGGCGCTATGTTTCTCTCGGATAGATAGGTGCAAAGATAACCTGTTCTGACTCCAACAGCAATCGATCTTCTTCTTTTCGAGTCGATTCGGCGACAAAATTTGAGAAGACCAATACTCTGCCACGGATATGGCATTCATCATCATCATCTCAGCCGAAAGATGTCCACTGCTGGACAAAGGATCTCCACAACAACCGGTCCTGTGCTGCCCGCATCCAGCGGCTTCCCGCGACCTTCACCAGATCGTCGGTCCACCTTGTGGGGGGCCGTGGGGGGCCTACCCACGCTGCGTCTTCCGGTGCGTTATCGCCATTCGAGAACTTTTCTGTTGAAGCACCCGTTTGTTCTCCGTGCAATGTGCTCTTTGTTTGGGTGACCTTGAGTCTTTTTATGAGGTCCATGGTAAGCGATGTCTCTCGTCTCGACCATTCTCAAGTTGTATAGTGTAGGAACAATGCGCCGAGGTCGGCAGCACTCTCCGATTGCAATCAGCTTTGCTGCACGCCTCATGAAGTATTCATGAGGCGTGAGGACATTCTAACGAGTTCAGAGTAACGAGAGATCTGTACTTAAATACAAATAATTTCCAGAATACTGTAGGAAAGTTTTCTGATAACTTATTTATTGCACAGAAAACAAAAGAAAGATGGTTATATAAAAATATTTACTACAGGTTTGCATCATGATTTTGTATCATGCGTCAGAGAAAATTACAAAAAATTTCAACCTCCCATTCTTTTTCTCAGTCTTTCTCAAAGTGGGCGATGACGCCCCCTTGTGGGCACTGGAGGCCTACAGGGGGGCGTTAAGGGGCCCAGAAAAAAATGGGGGGCGTTGGCGTCGTTTAGGGGGGCGATGACTGATTTGTAATTTTATCTACTTTATATTTTAAAATTCATTAAAATTTAAACCTACCTACTACACAACATCAATAATTTAGTTTATATTTCTACGCTGATTTTACAAAAACTAAAAATAACATAGCTTTTGTAGGATAGCCCTAGGCAACCAAACATCACCATCGTCATAAGGCCGCCAATTGTACTATTCTTACTTCTGTAATTACTGTATGTTTCTGTCTGTGTGCAATAAAGTATATTTCATTCATTCATTCATTCATTCGTTCATACCGGGGTTGGGTGCTTTTTCAAATGTCAACACAACAATATCACCCCAGGTGAAAAAAACTGGTAACGCACGTGGAATTAAATATTAAATTCAAAAATGGCTAATTAACTAATTAATAGTAAGTACATTACGATACAAGGATCGTAGATGGCAAATTACAAACGAGGTGACTTTTGTATATAATGTCACGAGTTTGTTATGAAACCTAAGATTCGTGTGTTGTACGACGTTTTTCAATACACTTGTGAGAAAACTGATAAAATAATTAAATTGAAATGCTTAAGAAAGGTACATATAGTACCCTACAAAAGCTATGATACTACAGGTAAAATGGACCATGTAGAAGTTGAAAAAACTAACCTGCATTATGGATCATTCTCATAAAGCCATGTTTTTTTCTCAGAAACATGTCGTTTTATTATTTTGAGTATTTTGAAAAAATAAAAATACACAATTAAAGTCTGCTAAATTTGTAACTTAATAATATAAAAGACCCAGTTTTTGGACAAGTAGTTTCAAAGTTATTGGGGTCCCACTATTTACTGCCATGTTTCTGGGAGAATCCTTTATTTTCAGAAACATGTCCGTAAATAGTGGGACCCAAATAACTCCGAAACTATTGTTTAAGAATGTGTAAAATAATGACTTCTAGATTTCAAATACCTACTACCCGATATAATTTTTATTTACCTGACTGCGCCAGAAGCGGGATTATGTTTTTCAAGTTTAAGTATATTATGTATATATTGTGACCCTGGGAATATCAATATTATATTTACTATTTATAAAAATTACTTCTAAGACTTGTTAGTTACATACATACAACACACAAGACACTTACATTTTCATTAGTGACATGTTCGTATGTAATAGAATAAGTCTGTCTAAATAAATACGTACTATTTTTTATTATTTACATACAAAATAAATCGTGTTAAAAAAGCAATCGCAAGGTTAATAGTAAAGTACCCATATTTCTAAACATCTTTTATTTCAAAACTCCCCCAGCATTCCCAGCATTGGGGTCCCACTTTAAAATGATTCTCTAAGAAACGGTCATTTTCTCAGAAACATGGCACAGGGAATTCTTAGCAACCTCGTTTCTGAGGCCATGTTTCTGAGGACAAAGACTTATTTTGCAGTTTAGGAAAAAACAATTCAATTAAATTTAAAACAATATTGCCTAATAGTTGAAGGATACCAACAGTAATAATTTGTCAAAATAACAAATAACTTCTATTACTATAAACTTGTACCATGTGTCTGATAATTGCACTGAATAAAAACGTGGCTGTGATAGACTCACCTTCGCCAATGGATTTTGAACCGCAAGCAGCACGCCCTTCCCATACGATGTCAGTGACGGTACTGAGTGTTACCGGCAGGTGCATGAATGGGATAGCTATCTCTCACCGTTTGCGACATGGAAGCGGCGGAATACGCACACGATAATCTGAGACTTACTCACGGCTCACTACTTGAGATTGGATTTATAGAAAAATCTTGGCAGGTACTGATATAAAAAACAAAGTTAGGGATAGAAAAAGTAATTACTTACGCAATACAAAACTTTAATAAGTCACAACAGTAAAGATTTAGATTTTCCGAGCAACTTTGTGTCATAAAGTTGCAAAGTTTCTCGCCATGTTTCTTAGAGATTGCATGTTTGACAGGCATTTTACAGAAAACTGTTAACATATTCAAAAGATTTAAAGTTTGACTATGTGTAAAAAGTGTATAGTTTTCGAACTGTATACGTTTTATATATGCTTTTCTCAGCGGAAATAGGACTTTTTGAATGGAATGTCTGAAAAACGTGGCCTAAGAGATTAAGCCACATCGCACCCAGTTTGAGTATCCTTACTGTTCCCATTTATAATTAAATATCAACACTAAAACACTCATAAAACAACATTCAATGTAAAACAGTTATAAATATTTTTTTTACAAAATTGGCGCCAACTACAAAGACGATAGTATCCGCCAAGTCGAGCAAAAAAGCGGCGCAGGTCAATCTATGTATTTATTTAAAGCATAAGAGATTTTTAATATTGATCTGGTCACTATAAGATGTTGTTAGGTGAGCTAATTACGTAATAACTTAAGACAGAAGGACTCTTAAGTAGGGACTGAATAAATTAACCGACTTGGTATTACATGGATCTCACAACTTTTTACGGTAGACTAAGTTGCGTGCGAGACTTGGTTTTTTTACAAGTTATGTTTTTGATGGCATATTTCTTTTTTATAAGCATAATTACGGAGAAAAGGCTCTGGCGGACATTCAGCCTCTACGAATAATATTTGTTAAATCGAGATAATTTTATTTTTATAATTAAAATACTAAAATATTTATTGAAATAAAAATAAATATTATATAAAATATTTAAATATAAATTAAAATATTTATTATTATTATTTTAATAAAAATTACTACTGGCTGATAATATTTTTGATACAATTTGTTGAAAAAAAAATTAAATACTTTTCTCTTTGTATGAATCGATTTAAATATTTTTTATTGTCAAAATTATCCTGGCTGAATAATAAATTCTGAAGACCGTAGGAATTAAAAAAAAATTGTAATAAAATCGCACAGTTTACTGCCTTCGAAAGTTAAATTTTCGAGCAAGGTCATTGTAGTTTTTAAGGTTTGGGAATGTAAACAAAATTGGGGGGCGCTGAAAAATTATTAATTTTCAAAGAGGCCGGTAGACGAAATAAGTTTGAGAATCTCTGGTTATCCCAAATTATGTATACCAAATGCCATAACAAAAAAAAAAACAAGTGCTAATAAAGCATGCGCGGACTTGATTCCATAAGGTGCGAGTTGTTTTGATATAGCCTTTTCAATAGAAGGTCGATATTTTAAACCACACATCCCTAATTTACGGTAGGCTCGAGCCCTTCGGTAGGAACATTATGGAGGCTGCTGATGCGGTGAAGGAAAACATCTTGAGTGAGGAAGCCTGCACACACCTGCGAAAAATTCACGGGTGTGCGTGAAGTCACCATTCCGTATTGTACCTAGCGTGGTCGAAAGACCCGGATCGCCCTTTTTTAGAGGAGGTTCCCCCGAAGGACCCCCGAGGATATGAGCTGATGAACCCTGCATAGAAAATGATCAGTTCTTCAATAATCTACTCCACTCACCGACAATGCGCGTGTGTGGAAATCTGAAACAAAGATAATATAATATAAGTAAATATATTTATTTAAAACTAGCTCAAAGTCAAAGTCAAAATTATTTATTTCCATAGAATGTTATTACATCACTTAGATCAGTCATTACATTTTTTTGGTGAGTTCACTAACACAATGGCGGAATCTGTGGAGAAGAGCTCACCGAAGAAACTCCACAGTCGTCCTTTTTTAAATAAAATATTGTCAATTACAAAAGTAATGCTTATTATATATCGAAAAAGCCTGCTACTCAAACAATCTATTCCCTGGCCGACGTTGTCTTGCCATTTTTCCCAACATCTACCCTACAACTATTCTACACCTACCCTTGACCATTTCGTATTGAAAAACTAAATTGTCGTTTTTTTCTGTAACTTATTATATATGTTTCTCACCGTTTACTTCCACAAAAACTTCAAGATCAAAGCCAAACTGGAGAGTTTTAACGAGACAAACGAACAGCAATAGGGGATCGGACTACTTTTTTTAAATTTTATAAATCCAAACTTCTTAGTTTCTGCTATCGGACACCAAAAGAGTTTATGCTCTATCTTTAAAATTGACCGAGTTATAAAGGTTTGAAATTGAAGATTAGACAGAGAGGCACATACCCACTTGTGACGTCATTTGTTAGTAACACCATACAAAAAATCGTTTTTGAAAGAGACAGACATATTGAAACTTGAAAAAATCACTGTAAATTAGTTTTTCAACCGATACTGTTTTTTTCTTCGCGAATCGTCTGCCACTAATCTATATTTTAAAAATAATTAATAAAATGTGGTTAATTTAGGAACAGTCCGATTCCCTATTGATGCTAGAAAAAATAGGACCTCTGCAAAAAACGAACTAAAAAGCCATTATTTTTGACAGCTGTTTTAGCTGGAAGCCGCCATTATCTGAGATTAGCAGAAGGGCGCCGTGTGGCGACGGCAGAGTAGAATACGTTTGTCACCAACCCTACTCTTCCCGTGGGTGTCGTAAGAGGCGACTTAGGGACTACACATTGAACAGGGAACGGGCAGCAGTGCTCTCTGATATAGTAACCTTTTAATCTGCGATCTCCAACCCGCCTGCCAAGCGCGGAGATTATGGAAAAACCCTCCACTTAAGTGGAGGAGGCTCATAGTCCAGCAGTGGACTGTAACGGGCCGTTGATGTTGATGAACAGAAGGGTAGTGTCTGCCGCGTACCGCTTGCTTGTTAAACGGTTGAAGAACTTGCTACCGACTAAGACCATATAATACTGGATTATTTTGCTTAAGCACTAGACCACCAGGGCCCCGTTTCACGAAGCAACAAGTTACTAGTAACAAGTTACAATTTGTGTTAAATTTGTTTAAAGCGCCACCTAGTAATCTAAAGAGTAACTAACTAATATGTGGCACCATCTCTCACAAACAGGTAGAAAACCAATTGTCACTTAGCTTCCATTTGATATCTCTAGTTGGCGCCACCTGTATCCGTTTCCTATTGACATTTATATAAAAGCATTAGCAGCTAGGGTCTCTTTTTCCACAAGATTCAGACTCGATCCGTGCTCTGCTCACCCCGCAATAAAGAAGACACGTTGGAAGCCAATCTTTTAATTTTACATGGTGACCCCGACGTGATTGAAGAGGATACGGCAGCTGATGTAAGAAGCAATCGGACGACAAGGGGCTGCGAACGGGTTTTATTTTGAAGAATCCACGATTACAGCACCACGTGGCCGCGTGGCCACGTTTTCGATCGCCGCCATAACACCATCACATCAGCGGTACAAAATTAGCCAGGTGAAGTCGCCACGTGCATTTGTGGTGAGCTATACCTACGTTACAGCAGCTTTCAGCAGTGTCTGCATTCTTATGCTGGGGCGGGAACCCGAGTGTCGTTCCTGAAATCCGATCACGACCCGCCCGACCCGACCACGTTTTCCAACCACGTGGCGGAACGAAGCGACGAGCCAACGAGATCGACATCTACGCAAGGAAGACAAACGTGAGTGAGCTGGTTTCCTTTATTTCCAATTTTCCTTACCACTAGAATTTTTTTATATTCTCTGTTTGAGGTTGCAATGTCGAGCTCTGAAGAAGATTCTGATGATCAAAAATCTGAATTTTTAAAACGTTCTCGAGCTGCATACAAAGGCAAATTAACTTCATTTAGTAAATATTTAGACCGAATTACTAAACTAAATGCTGAGGGTATTTTAGATTTAGAAGCTCGAGTCGAAGACATTACATCAGTATTCAAAAAATTTGATAAAGTGCAAACTAAATTAGAATCAATATGTACAAATACAGACGAACAAGTAGAAAAACGACTCGAATTCGAGGACATGTATTTTTCACTTGTAGCAAAAGCTAAAAATTATCTTCAAATAGCCAAACCAAATCAGCCTAATCCAAATACACAACCACCCCCTCCAAATCAATCTATTAATGATAAAATAAATTTGCCAGAAATTTCTCTTCCTATTTTTAAAGGGGACTATAATGAATGGTTGGAGTTTAAAGAAACATTCGATGCCTTGATCAATCAGTCTTCACTCAAGCCTATACAAAAATTTAAGTATTTACGCAGTTGCCTACAAGATAGTGCACTGGAAGTTATCAATTCTGTTGAATACACAGGAGAAAAATATTCTTTAGCTTGGAACTTATTATGCGAGCGATACAATAATACACGCTTGCTTGTAGCTAATCATTTAAAGTCGCTATTTGAAATCGAACAAATCCATACCGACAGCAGCGCAGGCGCTTTAAGAGCCTTTGTTGATAATATTACTAAGCATTTACGTTGCCTAAAATCTCTCAAAATACCTTGCAATGAATGGGATATTGTGATAATATACTTCATGACAGCTAAATTGCCCGCTGCGTTGCAAAGAAAATGGGAGGAACGAAATGATTCTATAGAGACACCTTCGTTGCAGGACTTCAAAACCTTTCTTCGAAAACACGCTGACTTTTTGGACTCCATGACAACCAGAGGTATAGATGATCGCCGTTTGCAAACATCATCAACTAAGAAGGCTTTAGTATCCACGTTCCCGTCCTCCACACCGCCGCTGTGTACTGTCAATCGCACGGTAACTTGCCCGGAATGTAAAGGTAGGCACTATATAAACCAATGTACTAAATTTTTGTCGCGAAGTGTACTGGAACGCATTCACGTAGCTAAGAAGTTTAAGCTGTGTACAAATTGCTTAAGTTCATTTCACATAACGCCTAACTGTCGGTCATCCCACTGCAAGTACTGCCAAGGTAAGCATCATAGCCTTTTACACATTGATCGCACTCAAAACATAACAAATGCTCATTCACAATCAACCTTACTTAACTCGCAAACGAACGAGGTACATACTAGTACCATGAATGCATCTACTGATGCACGTTCTATGCATACACGACCGAGTGTAAGCACACAAGCGCAACCGAGCGCAGGCGCATCTACGAGTAGCCGACAGTCTACTCACGCTAATACTGTAACGTCGCATACCCTGCAAAACAAAACAATTTTTCTATCTACCGCTCTAATTTATGTTTATGATCGAAACAACGATCGCCGAGTATTACGTGCTTTGTTAGACTCGGGTTCACAGTCCAATTTTATAACTCAAGCAGCGTACGATTTATTACAATTAAACAAAGAAAAAGTGAATTTCGAAGTGATTGGTTTTAACGAGAACATAACAAACATTCAATATCTTTGCGAGTTGAAGCTTGAATCGATAAAACAAAGGTTTTCTATTAATACTACTTGTTTGATTGTGCCACAAATTTGTAGTTTACCGAGTTACGATGTAAGTTTTAATACCGATTTATTGAATATTCCCCAGCACTTGGAATTGGCAGACGAAAACTTCTATATAGCAAGTGATATAGATATATTGCTTGGTGCCGAGTTATTTTACGATTTGCTATGCATTGGACAGCATCGACTTGGAGATGGACTGCCCATTTTACAAAAAACACAACTAGGATGGATAGTTTCGGGTGCTTTAACCACTCCGTCCCTAGGAGTACAAAAGGTACGTTGCAATCTATCTTTAAATTCAAGATTAAAGTCATTTTGGGAGATAGAAGAGTTTAATAATAATTTTACAAGTACCGATGAATCACATATGTTATCAAATGATGATACACTATGCGAAGAGATATTCAAAACACATACTCGCTCGTCTGATGGTAACTTTGTGGTCAACCTTCCATTGAAAGCTTCAGTTACTCTGTTAGGCGAGTCAAAGACCACCGCTACACAGAGATTTTACTCTATTGAAAAAAAATTAGCTCGTGACGTATGGCTTAAGGAAAAGTACATTAAATATATGAGGGAGTTTGAGGAAGCAGGCCGCATGATACAACCAAGTTTTCAACCAAGTTTACCAATTAATTATCTGCCTCACCACCCGGTTGTCAATGTACAAAAGACAACTACTCCAGTACGGCCAGTTTTTGATGCCTCATGTCCAACATCCACTGGGGTATCTTTAAATGATTTGCAATTCAAAGGCACAATAAAACAAGACACACTGATAAACATTGTTTTGCGTTTCCGTTTGCATAAATACGTTGTTAATGCCGACATAGAAAAAATGTTTTGTAACATTATGTTGAATCCAGAACAGCAGCATCTTCAATGCATTTTGTGGAGGGAAGACCCAACTCATAGACTAAAAACTTATGCTCTAACCACACTAAGTTTTGGTCTGCGGGCAGCCCCTCACATAGCTACACGATGTTTGTTGCAATTATCACAGGAAACTCATGCCAAACTAAAAACACAATCCACAGCTGCTGCCGCTGCTGCTGTAACGTCTGCCGCAGCAACGGCGATTGCATCAGATTTCTTCTTGGACGACTTGATTTATGGAGGGGACAACGAGCATCAGGTCACTGAGGTAGCACATGAAATTAATAATATTCTTCGCAGTGCCAACTTCACGCTTCGTAAATGGAAGTCGAACTCACCTGTAATTCAAGGTAAATTACCAAACACAGATACTCATACACAGAATATTAAACTAGGCGACAAAAGTGATAAAATTTTGGGCTTAGGGTGGTCTAGTAATACCGATAATTTAATTTATTCCATTAAATTGAAACCAGTGCCAAATGTAATCACAAAAAGAATAATCCTGTCGAGAATTTCAAGTATTTTTGATCCTTTAGGACTAATAGGTCCTGTCTTGATCACAGCTAAATGTTTAATTCAAAAATTATGGGTAGATAAATCAGAGTGGGACGATGAAATTACTGGTGACTTATTGAAAGAGTGGAATGTTTTCTATGATAAACTTAAGTACCTTAATAATTTACAAGTACCCAGGCATGTTGCAATAAGTAACTATACGACGTTGGAACTTCATGGCTTCTCTGACAGCTCTAAGCAAGCCTTTGGCTCAGCTGTCTATGCGCGCACTATAAGTAATAATGGCCAAATTATGGTACGATTGTTATTGGCAAAGTCACGAGTAGCTCCACTCAAATCTCAAACAATACCGCGGCTAGAATTATGCGCGGCATTATTATTAGCAAAAAATATCGAAAATATCAAAAATATCAAAAATGCACTTAAAGTACCGATAAATAAAGTTAAATATTGGTCAGACTCCAGTATTACATTAGCTTGGATCAAGACTAAACCGTACAAATTAAACACATTTGTTTCTAATCGAGTTTCTCAAATACAATCAATTTCAAACCAAAATGATTGGCACTGGGTATCGACAAGCGACAACCCAGCCGATTTGTTGTCAAGGGGGGTTGCAGCGGACAAAATTGCATCGTGTACTATGTGGTGGCAGGGACCGCCTTGGCTAAGCAGACCATCAGATGAATGGCCACATGTTAGCAAACTAGTACATGATTTACCAGAACTTAAAAAACAAAACACGACATGTAACACGACTATTATACACACACAAACCGACTTCATAAATGGTTTAATTTCGAAATGGCACAGTGATACGAAACTATTTCGAGTATTTTCATATGTATCACGATTCATTTATAACTGCCGAAGTGAGAATAAAATTGTTGGTCCAATTTCATACAAAGAAATAAAACAGTCAGCTCACACATTAACGATGTTTTCACAAATTGAATCCTTTCCTACAGAGTATAAATTACTTAGTAACAAACAAGATATACCGAAAAGCTCGAAAATTAAATGTTTATTGCCATTTCTAGATAAAACTATTATCAGAGTAGGTGGACGGATAAACCAATCACAATACACATATGACAAAAAACATCCCATATTGTTACACAGCAAACATATACTAACAAAATTGATCATGCGCAATGAACATGTTCGATTGCTGCATGCGGGCCCGCAGCTACTACTTTCTTCCGTCAGAGAACGCTACTGGCCTCTACAAGGTAAGGTTCTAGCTAAACAAATAGTGCGTGAATGCGTGACATGCTTCCGAGCCAAGCCAGAACCTACGACTCCAATAATGGGCAATTTACCGAGCGGTAGAGTAAATCCTGCTCCACCATTTTATACCACAGGCCTAGATTACGCCGGCGGATTACTGCGTGATCGACGCGGACGTGGTTATAAAATTTATAAAGCTTACATAGGTGTATTCATATGTTTTGCAACGAAGGCGGTGCACTTAGAATTGATATCAGGTTTAGAATCAGAATCGTTCCTAGCGGCGTTGCGGCGGTTCATAGCTAGACGAGGTATACCTAAAATAATGATTAGTGATAATAGCACTACCTTTCACGGTGCTAATAACGAATTAAAGGAAGTTTATGATTTTATTTCTCTCATTTCAGACGAATTGATAAATTCAAGTGCTAATCAAGGCATAGAGTGGAAGTTCATACCTGTTTATTCTCCCCATATGGGTGGCCTGTGGGAGGCGGCTGTAAAAAGTTGTAAATTTAATTTGAAACGAGTAATAGGTCAAAGTTTGCTCACTTTCGAAGAGTTATCGACATTGTTGGCCCAGATAGAGTCTATTTTAAATTCAAGACCTCTTTGCCCCTTTTCCCACTCTGATCAAGAATTTATCCAAGTCCTAACACCAGCTCATTTCATACTAGGAAGGCCAACCACAGCATTACCTGACTACGATTATAATGATGTACCTACAAACAAGTTAAAACACTATCAACAACTCCAACAGATACATCAAGGCTTCTGGCGCAAATGGTCTCGAGACTATATCTGCTCACTTCAGCAGCGAACCAAGTGGCGGAGCTCCAGGGGGCCAAATCTGGCTCCAGGCACAGTGGTCCTCGTCATGGAAGATCGCCTACCACCATGCCTGTGGAAGCTAGCAAGAATCGTCCACACTCATCCCGGTCAAGATGGAATTACGCGCGTCGCGACGATGAAGACGTCCAAGGGCAACTTAATCAAGAGATCGTTTAATAGAATTTGTCCTTTACCTATTAACATAGATTAACATTTGCTATGTAATTTTGTAAGTCATTCTGTAAAATTTCAATTTATAAGGTTATACTATATTGATAGGCAGAAGTGGGAAATAAAATCTCCCACTGTTAGGTTAGTTTTATTGTATGTTAGGATTTGTACCTACTTGATTTTATTTGTACGCAATTCATTAAGTACGATGTAGGTACAAACTAGATAGGTAGGTAGTTCTTATATTTTTCTTTGTTGTTCACTTAAAACTTCCACAAGTATATTTATTTTTCTTATAGGTGGTTACTTTAGGTAGGTAAATAATTTGCAACCCTAATTAATTTCAAAGTTAATTTACTTTCATTTACTAGCATTTTCCCTACTTTGAAATAGAGCTATGTACTACACACACATATATCTATTTCAAGGGCGCGAGCATGTTAAATTTGTTTAAAGCGCCACCTAGTAATCTAAAGAGTAACTAACTAATATGTGGCACCATCTCTCACAAACAGGTAGAAAACCAATTGTCACTTAGCTTCCATTTGATATCTCTAGTTGGCGCCACCTGTATCCGTTTCCTATTGACATTTATATAAAAGCATTAGCAGCTAGGGTCTCGCTCTCTTTTTCCACAAGATTCAGACTCGATCCGTGCTCTGCTCACCCCGCAATAAAGAAGACACGTTGGAAGCCAATCGTTTAATTTTACAATTTGATATACATTGCGTAGTCAATTCGCCTAAACTGTAAGCCCTTATCGTTTTATCTAATCTTCTACGCAATGTACGTCGAATTGTACTTGTAATTTGTAACTTGTAGCTTCGTGAAACGGCCCCCAGACCACCTTCTTTTGCCCATATAATACTTGATTATGCTTATACAATTATGTTATCCCTGAGCGTCGGTGGTCTAGTGGCTAGAGCCGCTGTCTTCCGTCCGGGTGATGCGGGTTCGATCCCCACCACGTACGGTCAGGATGCGCCTAGATGTGCTTACTGGTTTGGATTTTTAAGGTTGTCTGTGAAATCGACCAACAAGCATTGGGCCAGCGAAGTTGACTAAGGCCTAATCGCCCTAATTCAGAGTAGGCTCGAGCCCCTCGGTGGGGACGTATATGAGCTGTTAATGATGTTATCCCGAATGATAAAAATGTTGAAAGTTCGTTATTCTAACTTTTGTAACATAATATAGGTAGGTTCGCTATGTTTGTTTTTAAAACGCCAGCGGGCTTTAGAAATAGCTAGTTCCAGTAAACATGAGTATTTTTAGGTATTAACGACTTGAAGCGAAATAGAGGCCATGATTAGCATTTCGTAATATGTTGCGTGCAATGATTAAAAATTCAGATAAAATATCTGAAATGTCCAGCCTCCGGAACAAGCTGGGTTTCGAAAAGGTTTCAGTACCGTAGACCACATCTACACAGTAAGACAGGTTATACAGAAGTCGCAAGAGTATAATCAGCCGCTGTGTCTAGCATTTGTGGACTACGAGAAAGCCTTCGACTCCATCGAAACCTGGGCTGTTCTGGAATCCTTGCAGCGATGCCAAGTCGATTGGCGATACGTGGAGGTACTGAGAAGCCTGTACAGTATGGCGTCGATGTCCGTCCAAGTACAGAGTCATAAAACCCATCCAGTTGCTCAGAGGAGTGAGACAGGGGGATGTCATCTCTCCGAAACTGTTCTCCAACGCACTAGAGGATGTCTTCAAAACCTTAGACTGGAACGGATTGGGCTTCAATATCAATGGCGAATATCTCAGTCACCTCCGCTTTGCCGACGACATAGTCATAATGGCAGAATCGTTGCAGGATCTGCAAAAAATGCTGCACAGTCTTAACGCTGCCTCATTGTCAGTCGGTCTACGGATGAACTTGGACAAGACTAAGGTCATGTTCAAAGAACTAATCTTTCCGGAACCGATCTCGATCAATGGTGAAGTGCTCGAAGTTGTCCAAGAATATGTCTACCTCAGGCAGACATTGCAGTTGGGTAGAGACAACTTCAAGCGTGAAATCGCAAGAAGAATACAGTTGGGCTGGGCAGCATTTGGGAAACTGCGTTATATCTTCTCGTCGCCACTACCGCAATGCCTGAAGAGCAGAGTGTATAATCAGTGTGTCCTACCCGTATTGACATACGGAGCTGAGACGTGGAACATGACGGTGAAGCTGGCCCATCGGCTACATGTCACTCAGTGAGCCATGGAAAGATCTATGCTTGGTATTTCGCTACGGGATAAAATCCGAAACGAAATCATCCGGCAGAGGACCAAGGTAGTTGATATATCGTCCAGAAATGTAGCAAGCTGAAGTGACAATGAGCTGGCCACGTCTGTCGCAGAACCAACGAGCGTTTGAGCAGGCGGGTTCTCGAATGGAGACCATACGTCTCGGGAAACGTAGTGTGGGATGCCCCCCTGACAGGTGGACTGATGACCTGAGGAAGGTCGCTGGTGGTGGTTGGATGAGGAAAGCGGGTGATCGTGCGCTTTGGCGTGCCCTTGGGGAGGCAGCAGTCCAGCAGTGGACTGCAATAGGCTGATTGATTGATTTGAAATGTATATTTGTATTTGGCCACTGCTTCCCGTCCGGGAGACGCGGGTTCGATCCCCACCACGTACTAATGTGTTTTCGAATTTCGAATTCATATGTGCGTTTATTCGACGCTCTTAGGGTGAAACCTGCACACTCCTGCGAAGAAATTCAAAGATTGTGTGTGAAGTCGGCCAACCCGCCCTAGGCCACCATGGTCGACTAAGGGCCTAATCGCCTTCGTGTAACAAACAGTCTGCTAGGTAATATTTAATCTAAAATATCTTATTTGTCCAAATATCGAACAGTTACAACTTTTATCATTGACCAAGCGAGTGCGAAGCGTCTCCGTTAAAGGACAGAAACCAAAATGTTTGACCTCTGGGCTTCATCATCAATGGCTTAAAAGTCTTACAAAACATTATTGTTTTACATTTATTTTGATACTCCTATACAACGTGTTACAAAAAATACCAAAAAAAGAATATTTTTATCAAAGGCATTTAATTAAAATTTTACCATCTCTAGTGATCAGCTGTGTCAAAGAATATTCGGACCAGATATGTAATTTTTGGTCAATGTGCCTATTTTTACCGCTATAGTTAAAATTAAATGTTTACGTACAACTTGTACCATAACATTCACTACAACAATTAATTTCAAAATGAAAAAAACTACAAATAAATAAAAAAGCTTTGTTAAATAATTGTTATGAAATAATAAATTAATGAAATAAATATTACAAAATAATATTTATGTTTGTAAATACGTAAACAAGATAATTAAGGCAGGAAAGAAAATGTTTTCTAACATAAATTTAAGTACATCTCTTTTAAGAATGTAGGCACAAATGGTGTACAAATACTTTTCCGTTCTGAGAATCGATAGTCTATATTTTAGATGTCAAATGACACTAGAGATGGGAAAATTTTGATTAAATACCTGTGATGAAGAATATTCTTTTTTTTTGGTATTTTTTGTAACACGTTGTATATATAGTACTTAGTGCTCAAGTACCTGTACCAAAAGTACTAACTGCACTAAGATTTCTAATATGAAGTCAGTTCACAGGTTGGTCTGCACATATAACTGTCTTCGAATTACAAAGTCGTTTAAAATAAAATGGCAAACAAAATAAGTTTTCTTTCCGATGCTAAAATTTTAAATGTTCTTGGACGACAGCCAACGAAGCAATGACCAGCAAACTAGGAGTTTTGTGAAAGGCTCTCAAAAGTTTGTTATAATATTTTACTGTTTCCCCGGTTCTACGCGTGTAGAAAATAAACTTTTCTTTTAATTTTCTAAAATATTATAAGGGCCTAAAATAAAATTATTATACTTTCAAAAGTTCTTAAAAAATACATTATTTTCGTACAATTTTAAATTCATCTCAGAGCATTTTTTCTCACCTTGTGTAAATTATATCAGTTTAAGCCTCATCTTAGGAAACTACTCTACATATACGGCTTTGAAGTAAATTTTATACATTTTGCGTAGCTTCGCTGATACTGCAACATGTCACGTCATGTCAGACAGGGTCAGCTTTTCAGGAGGAAGAAAAAACTAAACAGAAACACAAAATAACTCGTCCGTGCCGCGCCATCAAGATTTTTTTTCTTTTCTTCGCCGTACATTACGTACTGGCAGGCAAAGATCTTGATGTTTGTTTGACATGACGTGACCATTTTGAATAGACAAATGACAAATTGCTGTTTTTTGCATAGACTTAGAATTTTTTTTGCTGCGCAAGTTTTTGTAGGCTATACAATGCGCAGATATGCGACACTTTGCCAGTAGCTATTTTTTATTTTTTTTGAAGTTTTATGGTCCGGTTACTAAGACCTTTAGACCAAATCTAATAGCAAATCAGAATTTGGATACATTGCGAATAAAAAAGAATTGGTATTTTTATTGACATGTGACATATTGCAGTAACAACGACGATATATAGAATACTACGCAATGTAAATGAACATACGAGGGTGTTGTAATACGTTACTAAATGGACTAAAAGCCCATCGTTTACAGTTAGGTTGTTGTACTCGACCAATAAATATGGGCTTGTGATAAACTAGCGTGAAGGGAAAAGCTATGAGCATGTAGGGTAGTAACATATACGAGTAACATACGTTTTATGAAATATTGAAGTCCTCTCCAGTAAAACCTTTATGAGTGTTTTGTTGGATGACGACAAATTAGACTATTAAATATTTAGACTTGACAGATAACTAATTTGGAGCTTATACTAACAAAGATCACGTTAAAGATACACGCGTCAGTTGCACAATTTTCATTCACTCTGAAAAATGAAAGGCAGATTTTTGGAGCCTAACTTTTATAATTTGCAGGAATTGGAGTCATTTTCGTAATTTTAATGAATGAAGGACAATTGCGAAATAAAAAGGAAAGTACAATTGCGAATCCTATGGAGTTTCCTCCGGCCGTTCTTCTCCACAGTGACCGTACACTTGTAGTGAACGGGCATCTTGCTTTCACGTCAAAAAATGATTTTGTTAAATCTTACTTCGAATAAAGACATTTTTATCTTTAGCTTATCTTTTTATATTTTTAAATTCTAAATAAATCAGTAGGTCGTTTCCTGAACCCAGATCAACAGATTAACACCATATCGATACGATACGACTTCGAAATACGAGTGGCCGTCTTCACGAGCTCATGACCATGACTACACTAGTCGTAACGCGTGACTTCGCGCGGGTCACATACTTCCACTAAATCGAAGTAATGGCAAGACGCGATGCGACCAGATATATTGATCTGTAAACTTTCGGGCATACAGGCTGTTAGAGAAAGAGTAAGTGAAACTTTCCTTAAGATGAACTTAAGGAATAGAAGCTTTACTATTACTTGTTGTTTGGCAGCTATATGTATAGTAAAATGCAGTTGGAATTTATGAATTTAAGGCAAACTATTAAATAAAAAATAAAAATAAAAATTCGTTTGACAAGAAAAGAATAAAAAATATGGTAGTTACCGAATATTCTTCAGACAGAAAAAAAAACAATCATAACACCATTCTACCTAAACAACGATTTACAAAGTTAGTTATTTACCACAGAGAAGGTTTAAAAATGTTTAGGTAAGTAGTACTTCCAATAAAGAAAAGTTCATAATTCTTTAACAAAAATTAACTATGTTTTTCATCAATGGGTGTTATTCAAAATATTTTCTCTAAAATCTTAAAATTGCACACATGACACAGATAACCATAAAATTAAACGTACCTACCATCAAGTATTCTCCTTATAAAATAAAAACACCCTGAAACTCTTCATATCGCAGTGTTTGAACATCGCAAGGGGAGAGAGGGGCCAAGTTGTATTGGTTGCGATATATTTATAATATGACACATTTGGGTCAGCAGCGCTTGACGAGTGGGCTCACAATGGCTATTGTTAATGATTGGTATAAATTAATAAAGTAATGTATAATGTCTATGTCTATACATACTGGTATTTATTATAGGTACAGAACATATAAATATAGGTAAATATAGGTACTACGTCTATTGCAGTCAGATTTCATTTATAAAAACGGATGTTAAAATAACACTGAAAATTAAACAATTTAGATTATTGCAAATAGCCCTGGACACTTAAAAGAGTTATTTAAAAAATATATATTACTTATATAAGATATTTGGTTTACTATTTGTTAAAATCATCATGTTACTATATTGTTTTAATATCATGCCAAGATTTGGATTAAAAAAAGGGACGAATCAGTAAATAGGAATAACATAGAAGTTGAGTAGGCGACTCTATGTTTAATTCCGCAGTTAGAAAACATAATATAAAGACGATCACATTGTAAATTTCTAAAAGAGTTTGGATTACTCTCACAACGTAGTAAGGATCTGCTACTAGATGATCAACGGCCAATTTTGATTATTATTATAGAGATCAGAAATTAAACGGAAAACGTATGTTCGTAGCGTTCAGCTCATAATAAGTCTGTAACTGAACATCTGATCTCTATAATAATAATCAAAATTGGCCGTTGATCATCTAGTAGCAGATCCTTACTACGTTGTGAGAGTAATCCAAACTCTTTTAGAAATTTACAATGTGATCGTCTTTATATTATGTTTTCTAACTGCGGAATTAAACATAGAGTCGCCTACTCAACTTCTATGTTATTCCTATTTACTGATTCGTCCCTATCTCTCGCCCGAACACAGGAGTACCAGTTGCCAGCCGGCAAGCAGCCTACTCCTGATTACCCATGCTCGCTGACTGAAAGAATAAAGTCACCAGGAAATCCCAGCGACTTTATTAAGCAATACTAACTTCGTATTCTGAAAAGAACTTCGAAGTTTATTGCTTCTGCAATAAGAGCCCAGATTCCTGAAATGGATCACAGGAATTATTACATGATATATGTAATTTAAAAGGTATAAAAAGGTGGCTCCAGGACTGCCATAGCGAGTCCTTAGAGCCGGCGACGGGTGTGTCGTCTGTAGTTCTGAATAGAACTTCTAGTTTTTAGAGGAACTTTCGTTGAGTGGCATTTCCTCAACAGAATGATCAATAACCAAGTTTCTCTAATGATACTACCCGGAGACGACCATCCTAGCCCTACGCACCGGGACACCCTTTTCCTTAAGCTATGCCAACTGTATTGATAAATACGGTTACATAACCCCTCTGTGTCTTCCAATATACAGTCCAACAAGGGATCTAGTAATATCCAGCATTGACGAGGGGACTAGTTCTAGCTCCCTCAGTTGGACAATTACTAAGACCTTAGAACCCAAGCAAGGCAGCAGACTAGAAGCAAAGACCCGAGACGTACACACAATACAGCAAACCAGCCATCAAAGTATCTACGTGACGAGTGAGAATAAACGCTCCACCAACGCGCTCTCTGTGAGTCACTTCCCACTCTGTCCTTCAGAATGCTCCTGTTCTCCCCTCACCACAGAGGTGTAGGAAAAAGGTTAAAATAATAGACAACCCCGAAGGGTTGTCTACGGCGGACCCTCGTCCGACCGATGCGCCTTAAGCGATGGAAGGAGACTGAAGTCCCATCGTAGAAAGCCTAAGCTTCACGTTGTAGCCGAAGCTAGTGGACGACGTCCAATCGATACTAGCCGAAGCGTTCCCGATACGGCTGAGCCGTTATAGTAACCTTTTGGGAGGCTAATCCCGTCTTCCACCGAAGTGTCCAACGTATTGCGTTCAAGGTTGTGTTTATAGGATAGTCCACACGTGAACCAGCGCCCATGATGGTAAACCATCTTCCAACGAGCAAGCTCGAAGGGATGACCTCACAGCTGCTACTGACTGTGGGTCTCATATCTGGATTGCTCCTGCATACTGGATCTCCGTCTATCTGAACGGTACTGCCAGGGCAGATCTGCACCAACTTCATATCTCCATATATACCTGGGCTGATTGATAACTGGCCGAAACGACGAACTTAAAAAAATGATACGCAAAAAAAAAATATTACATTATATTTTGGCATCTTTTTGAAAATAGAACGCCAAATTTGAATTTAATCGAACGGGTGGAATTTGTTTGATAGGACGTAGAACTTTCTCTGTCGTAAATTTTCTTAACAATGGAAAGAAACGAAATTCGTGCGGTGATAAAGTTTTACGTTTTAAAACAGAAAACAGCAACCCAGATTAAAACCAAGCTAGACAGTGTTTTAGGTAATTCTGCTCCTGCATTGAGTACAATTCACACCTGGGTAACTGATTTTAAACGTGGAAGACAGAGCTGCGAAGACGCCCACAGGTCTGGCCGTCCAAATGAAGTCACGAATCCGGACATGATCAAAAAAATTCACAAAATTGTATTGAATGATCGGCGCTTGAAGTTGCGAGAGATAGCAGAGATGGTGAGCATTTCATCTGAACGCATTTTTAATATTTTGCACCAACATTTGGGAATGAAAAAGCTTTGCGCGCGATGGGTGCCGCGTTTGCTCACTGTTGACCAAAAGCAACGTCGAGTGGACGATTCATCGGAGTGTTTGGCGCTGTTTAACCGAGATCCTAACGAGTTATCGCGGCGTTATGTAACAGTCGATGAAACCTGGATACATCATTATACTCCCGAGACAAAAGAACAATCTAAGCAGTGGACTGAGAGCGGAAGACCTGCGCCGAAGAAAGCAAAAACGGTTTTGTCGGCCGGCAAAGTGATGGCGACTGTTTTTTGGGATGCTCGAGGGATTATTTTAGTGGATTATCTGCAAAAAGGAAAAACAATAAATGGAGAGTACTACGCAAGCTTGCTGCAAAAATTAAGTGAAGAAATCCAGAAAAAACGACCACATTTGGCCAAGAAAAAAGTTTTGTTCCACCATGACAACGCACCTGCACACACGTCAATGGTTGCAGTCGCCAAACTCCATGAATTGCGGTTCGAATTGCTACCGCATCCACCCTATTCCCCGAATCTGGCCCCGTGTGACTTCCACTTATTCCCAAACCTGAAGAAATGGTTAGGTGGCCAGAGATTTTCATCAAATGAAGAAGTCATTGTTGCCGTGGACGAGTATTTTGAGGGGTTGGAGAAAACATTTTATCAAACTGGTGTAACGGCATTGGAGAAGCGCTGGACTAAATGCATCGAGGTAGAAGGAAACTACGTTGAGAAATAAATTTATTTTAAATAGATTTTTAAAGTTTTTCTTTGTCGTTTCGGAAACTTATCAATCAGCCCTCGTACATATCTCCGCCGCGCGTCTCCGTGCCTGAGACCGCATATGAATCTAAAGACTCATTTCAGCTATCGCTCTGAATATAACTCGGTAATAAATCATACATGATGATATTAGCCAGAGCAGCCCACGTTCAGGTTCTCGTTCTCAATTAATAAGCTCGTTCCAGTATGCCTCTTCACAGACTTATGCCTTGAAGGCAGCCACTATGTCCTCCGCTACCTCTATCTGGGATAATACTTGAAAGACTATCGTCGACACTAATCAGTCTGACGTCCACCGTGCATGGATGTGGACAAGTCCTCCTCCACGACGATGTTTTCAAGTCGCTGTATGCGTCTCGGTCAATCAGCGGTTCAGAGCTAGCCATGAGTTAGCGGCATTCATAGCAGCCCAATGGTTACTCCACATCTTCATAGGTCAGATACGGAAATCTCTCCACAGACTGGCGTCTTGAAGGTAGCCACTAAGATATTGTTAACTCCACTATCAGGGGTAATGCTTAGTGTACTTATCACGCCTAGGATGCGACCCATACTCCAGCTCAGAGCCAGACATGCAGTGCCAACAATATTATAGCAGCGATAGTTATACCTCATCTTCATGCGTCAGATAAGGGTTCTCTATCAGATGGTCAAATATAGTGCATTATGTGATCAGTTTGTCCGTTTCAGTTTGTCCGTGTCCGCTTTCATTAGGTCATCTAGGAGCGTCAATCCTATGATTCCCTTGATTTTCATTTTTGACCATCTCGGATGGGATATGTCATCCATAGAGGCATAATTAACCGTTCCCATATCAAACAGGCAGCACGCCAGTCTTCAGGGACCGAAATCCCGTCGAAAGGCAGTGAGAGGCTGTGCAGCGCCTGCGACTTTAGGTTCGGCAATTATTTTACTTGGTTTTCCAAGTATAGACTTATACTAGTCTATTTTTGCACTTTTACAATAATGTCAATTTTCTTGAACTCAACGTTCCGCCAGCCATCTATCCCCCGACGTTTTTTATTGGATTTGTATCATATTATTAGATAGATGAGTATGTAATAGTACCTAAATTAATAAATATTATTGCTGTGTCTATCTCTACGAGAAAGCAAAAGGTAAGTAGGTACGTAAACGTAAGGACTAAGAAAGGTCATAATTAGTTGTTTGTGTGGCGGATTTCGTGAGAGAATTTCGTTTAAAATTTTCAATTTTGTTTTTATTTTAAACTTTTTGGAAAGTACGTTACAAGGAACAACAGTTGACAAGGCTGTTGTTTATTTGGGCAACAAAATGTTTGCCAAAGGGCAAGCCTACGTAGCCCTCAGTAGGGTTCGCTCATTGGATGGTGTGGTGATATGCGACTTGGACCAACGCAAATTATTTAATAACCCACATAATAATGTAGCATTACAAGAATTAGACAGACTTAGAAATATAACGCAATAACATAGGTACTAAAATTTTATTTGCCTTTAACGTACTTATTATATACCTTCGCCGATCCGTCGTGGGTGCAAATAACCGCATCGGAATCGGCCACCTATCCTCGTTGTTGCAGTATTTCTTTATAGTCTACCACCATGCGCCATAAAACATGTTCAAGAACCTGATCTGTAAAGATACCGGTTCAGTAGTTTTGAAAACTCCTGTAATGCCAACTTATCTGGCTACTGCAGGGCTCCCTGGTGGTCTACCGCCTCAAAACATATCCAACAACCAGCTCCAAAATGAAGCCTTTTGAATGCAAAAAACCGCATCGAAATCGATTCAGTACTTTTTGAGAACTCCTGTAGTGCCAACTTATCTGGCTGCTGCAGCGCTCGTGGTCTACCTCCATAAAACGTATCTAAGAACCCGCTCCAAGATGAAGCCTTTTGAATGCAAAAAACCGCATCGAAATCGATTCTGTACTCTTTGAGAACTCCTGTAGTACCAACTTATCTGGCTGCTGCAGGGCTCCCTGGTGGTCTACCTCCATAAAACGTATCTAAGAACCTGCTCCAAAATGAAGCCTTTTGAATGCAAAAAACCGCATCGAAATCAATTCAGTACTTTTTGAGAACTCCTGTAGTACCTACTTATCTGGCTGCTGCAGGGCGCCCTGGTGGTCTACCTCCATGAAATGTATCTAAGAACCTGCTCCAAGATAAAGCCTTTTGAATGCAAAAAACCGCATCGAAATCGATTCAGTACTTTTTGAGAACTCCTGTAGTACCAACTTATGTGGCTGCTGCAGGGCTCCCTGGTGGTCTACCGACCCAAAGCATGTCTAACAACCAGCTCCAATATGAAGCCTTTTGAATGCAAAAAACTGCATCGAAATCGATTTGGTAGTTTTTGATAACTCCTGTGTTGCCAACTTATCTGGCTGCTGCAGCGCTCCCTGATGGTCTACCTACATAAAACATATCTAAGATCCTAAGTTGAAGTGATACATTTTCAATGCAAAAAACCGGAACTAAATCGGTCCAGTGGTTTTCGAGATAGAAGGTAACAAACAAACAAACAAACAACCTCTTACCCCAAACGCATATACCGCCTCCGTTCCGTTCCGTCCGTCGTCGTGGGTAAAGACTATAATTTAGGACCGAAATTCTAAATGAATAAAATAAATAAATAAATAAAAATAATTTATTCTCAGAATCGAATCCGTAGATATGATAGTATGAGACAACTTACGACTAGGTTAGTAGTAATAGGAAAAGAATAAAACAAAACAAAAAAAAAGGACATGTAAAACAGAAAATCCTCCCGCAGCCATGCGCAGCCTCACCGGGCGCGCAGTACGTGCAGCTCGGTGAACCTGCCCAGTAGCTCGGAGTCTAGCCTGTCTACCACCATCCTCAGGACGCTGTTTGCGCTCCCTCACACTCTCTTCACTAATAACGCAACCTTTTTACGTATTACCGCATAAAAGTCGTCGACTCCAGTGTAGTGTGTGACTCACCTCAACCACATACATATAGATATAAGTTAGCATCTAAGTATTAGCGAGTAGTCAATATACGTTCGTCTGACGCACAACACGTCTTTACTTCCGACACGCTCCCGGGTCCCCATATCGCATGGCGACCCTGCCAGTGCTGCCTAATATGGGCAGTGCTGAGCATCGCGAGTAAAATAAATACGTGTTCGTGGTAAAAATGTGTGTCGTTTCGTTGGAACTTTAATCTAACAAAAATGTGTCTTCGCGAAATCGCGACGACACATCGTTTAAATAACGGGAAAACAAAAACTGAAAAAAAAAATGTGGACAGTTGAGTTGTGGATAGTTTTAATAACATTATGGTGAGCTGGTGACTGTTGCAAAGTTGTGTATTTGTGTCTCTACAAAATGAAAGAAGAAAATGAAGAAATATGCAGTGAGAAGAACTAACAGAGAAATTCAAGAAACTTAAAGAAGATGTGGAAAGAGGAACCTGAAAGAAGAAAATGGTAATATATTGAATAGAAAGAAAGCCATAAAAAAGAAGAATAAGAAGAAGATGAAGTCAGATGCATAGAGAAATGTTGCTGGGCGCAGGGAGATGTTGGATTCAAATGATGATGATGATGTATTGCTGGGCGCTGGGAGTTGTAGGAGTCGGATGAGATGATGATATATGCAGGGCGCTGGGAGATGTTGGAGTCGGAAGTGGACGCGGCCAGGCTGATGTACTGCGGTACCGACTATTTCTTTTAGCTAGGCCAATGAAGAAGATTGATAGATAGAAGTAGGTGCGTTATGAAGAAAAACAGCATTTCGAAAAACGACAAGACAGAGACAACGACCAACCAGCGGCTCACCATACCACAAATAATAAATTTAATAACGTAAGTTAAGATTTAGTATAAACAGCCACGGATCATGTAATATACAAAATTAATATTGTTCGCAAGATTTTTTTTAACCATTGAAAACGTAATAATTAACGATAACATTTGAAAGTAAATTTCATATAACTTTATTTACATTATCCGTGAGCTCCTTACTGTTGGCAATATTACAATATTATAAAGTATAGTAAAATGTGACCAAAATAAATTACAAAGATATTTTAACAACTTAAAATTTGATGAAACAGAATAAAACAATAAAATATTTTCTTTTCACTTCGTAGATAAATATAAGGTATAGTTTAACATAGATTATGTAGGTACCAGCTTCAGAGAAAAAAGATGTTTCCGTATTTTAATAAATTACTTTTCAGCTTTAGCAATGAAAATCAAAATAACTATGTTTTGTGTTGTAATCGTAAAAAAACATAAATTAGAAAAATATAAAGACATTAAAATACCACATGTCTATAATTTTTTTTTAACGATTCAAAAAAAACTAACAATTTTCTTGTGTTTCGGTAACGTGCTCTACGAAACACGCACGATAATGATGAGACAAGTCTAAGTTCAAATTTAATATTTTATAAGATATTAAAGCAAATCATAACCCAATTTCATTTTAGCTGACAATATTTCATGTAAACAAACTATTCATAAAAATCTGTTTGCACTCTGATCATTCTTTTAGGATAGTGAGCGTGATGAATTCATTTTCTGAGAAGGAATGCATGATGCCTACAAAAATGGCATTGGCGAGGTGATGACGACGTCGAGGATCATGTTGCATTTATTGTACGAATGCAGTGACCAGCACTACACAATAAAATGCAATATTTTGTCAAACATGCAAAATTGTCTTTATAAAGGGTCTTATTCTAACATTAGTATTAAAAACTGTTTGTTTTATTTTTCCTCTCAAAGACGATAACTGATTTACATTATAACAATAGATAATAGAAGGATCAAGTTTGAAAATTGCATTAAGAATAATATTTAATGCAAAAGGGTATAATTTGAAAAAATAAAGTCTAATGATTTAGTTATTTTGATGCAACCGTATCAACTCAATTATATTTCATACATAACGGTCAAGATATTAAAATGTAACATTTACAATAATATTATAAGTGCATGTTTTTCCAGAATGAAATTGAATATTATGCTACTGTATCACTTTCTGATGACACGATGAAAAAAAGTAGGACTGCAGCGTGTGTAGCGTGCATCGAACCAGTGTCACACGAGAATTTGTATGTTTGGATTTAGCTGATCATCAAATTTGCTACTTGTGTACAGATATGTAATGAAAACTTTAATAATTGCAATATTTTTGTAAGGAATTTTATAGTAAATAATTATAATAATACAAATCATTACTGTTTTAATTTACTTGAATGATTTAAAAATAATATAAAAAACAAATAGGAAATAACACTTTAGTTGTATTTTAGAAAACAGGAATTCATAAGAAATAGGGACACTATATTTTATTGCAATCTTAATGATGAAATTGAAAGTAAATGTAAATCAAATTTCGAATAATAATATTGTGATAAATTTCTATGAAAACGATATTGGTAACTGACAATTAATTTGAATGAAAACTGAACAAAAATATAGATAGTTACTCTGTTTATTATGAATGTTAGCACTCTTTTTTATTTTTTGTATTGGTTATAATAATAGAAATGAAATATTTCATAGCACCGATTTCAATATCTTTATGAGTATTCATGATAATAAGTTGGTAGCAAGTAAAGTAAAAAGTTTATATTAGGAAAATTTTATTAATAAATAATAAGTAGGTTTAATGCGGTAGCGAACGTAATATTGTTTAAGATTTAAGTAACGGATTGACTTAAATAAAATGAAATACGACTATAATGTTTTAAAGTAACATTAATAATAGGATATGAGAATAAGATAAATAAAAGGAGATGAGTAAATAATAATTCGGTTAACATTGTTTACAGTATAGAATTACTGGTACTTATGGATGTATAGATAAAGGGGTAAGAACTTAGTAGGTAAATGTATGTAGAAAATTTTGTTTGGTTAGGAATATAAGTATTAAAAATCTTTTTGTATCCAAGAAAGCAATTAGGTACTTAATATTCTTGGTATTGAGATTAGTATTGTTTGGATTTGAGTATGTGAAGATAGATTACAAGGTTGTAGGAATTTGAGAATGTTTATTTATGTATAGTTTGGATTGTAAATGTTAAGTTTAAAGATGTTGGGAATAATTTGATAAATATAGTATTGACAAGAGTAGGACTGATCACCCAAAATCTTTTCAAGGCAATGTCTATCAGAATATTAATTGTAAGAGTTATAATGATGGTTTGGAAATGTAATGTGTATGAAATTGTTGTTGTTAACCAAAGACGAAGATAATGAAAATACTCAAAAGTGAGTAGGAAAGAGATGAGTAGCTATAATAGCTCTTAGACAGGTAGTAAATGAGTACCCAAAAAGTAGGTACAAAATAGAGGTCTAAATTAAATCCTTCAGTCTAGTCATAGGACGGACGAGCTTCCGGTGTGAATGCTGTTGGAGACTGTGTCTTAAAAAATATGACTCTATTCTAAATAAATGGTACATTGGGTGTCAGATCCTTCAATCGATCATGGTGTCAACGAGATTTGCTCTGTGAGATTAGTTGGAGTCCTGTGATGACTTAAAGCATGACCTCAAAAATAAGTACAAAATGTAAGGGCGTGGTCACGACCCATAAAAGGCACAAAGATGCCAATATGTATTAATAAAGAGTCGACTCACTCATGTTATAAAGTACCATGAATAATAATAAAATTTATAAAAGGGACCGGTACCCAATAAATAAATAAATAAAAAATATATAAATAAATTAAATATAAAATGTATTAAGCATGCTATGTAAAATGTACCTAGGTAGGATTAATGAAATAATGACGTCATGACATGTAATTACGGAATGTAAACTTGTAGTAAAGTAATTGATATTTGATATACGAAGACCAAGGACGCTTGGCAATGACTTAACGATGCACATCTGATCTGATCTGATTTGATCTATAGAGAAAAATGTTTTTGAATAGGTATTATGTATAGTAAACTGAATGTCTATTATATCTAGCAAAAAAAAAAAAACTTGGAATTGACAAATATAGGTAGTAGAAGGTATAGGTATAAGGTCGTAAATATCAAATAAAATACGCATAAACTAAAAGATAAATAAGTACAGTAAACATGCTACAAACTTTGCTATTAAAATATAATTATTATGCGTATGTTATTTGTTAAATTGATGTATTGTAGACATTAATGTTATATATTAAGTAGATAGAAAGAAGTGTATTAAAGTGAAAAGAAAATAATATGAAAAGTTGCCAACAGTACATACTAATAAGATAATAAAAAACATAATATAGTGCAGTATGTATAGTAGATATATATATTCATTTTGAAAGATTATAAACAACAAACATTGATAAATATTTTTAACATTATGACAGGTTAAGAATAAAAAAAACATTCACTAATGTGAAAGCGATGATGATTTATCATACCAATGAACTACTATTGGTTCAATTTTTTAAGAACGAAATATTTTACATAAAAATAAATAGTATACTGACATTTAAATATAATACTTTCGAAATTGGAATAATAATAGGAATAAATGTAAAAAAGAAATAAATATTTAATAGTATTTCTTTCTTTTTCAAAATAACGGGGGAGGTGTAGTGTGTGACTCACCTCAACCACATACATATAGATATAAGTTAGCATCTAAGTATTAGCGAGTAGTCAATATACGTTCGTCTGACGCACAACACGTCTTTACTTCCGACACGCTCCCGGGTCCCCATATCGCACCAGCATCGGCGAACATGCCGGAGGCACTGCAGTATCGAGGGAGCCCAAAGAATGCCCCAAAGACGCAGAACATTATAGGCTTTCTGCGTGAAGTTGGCCCACAGGCTGCTCGTGTAAAACGTCTGACAATAGGCTTTAAAAAGGGTTATTTTTACTTCAGCTGTACAACGAGCGAACCTGCGTGCCAACATGTTACCACGTATCGATATGCTCTGCGTTCTCTTTCTAGGTCTAAATTATCACTCAAATCCTCTGTGACTATATGGCCGAGATATTTAAATTGGGAAACACGGGTCAAAGGTGTACCGTTTAGTTAGAGTAATGGGTGGGATTTCAGTCGGACCTTTATTATTACGGACACTAAACAGCATGAACTCGCTCTTTTTCTCATTATATTTTAATCCGTGTTCCCTCGCAAATAATCACATGTATTCAATAATTTTCTTAAGCCGCCAATCGAGGGGCTCAGCAGCACCATGCCATCTGCGTAACTAAAGTTATTGACACAAACGTCGTCCACATGGCAGCCGACATGCATGCTGCTAAGCTCCTCGATGAGCTGGTTAACATATATATTAAACAGTTTGGGTGAAGTCAGTCCTCCTTGTCTCACTCCACATTCAAGAAAGTATTCATCAGAATATGTATTATCCCATTTTACTGTATTGCCCTGGAGACACGCCCGCGCTCCTTAGCTTTGCCCAAAGCTTAATTCTTCTTCTTTCGAGTCGATGGCTCGTCAAAGATTTTTATTTGCCCAGTATTCCGCCACCCTGATTGCTCCATCTGAGGCCTCCATGAGCTCCTCCAGGGAGCACGAGTCAGGACAAGCAGGACACGATAAAAGGTGGGCCATTGTCTGCGGAGTCGCGCCACACTCGTACCGAAGGTCCGCCCCGTCTTAAAAACCCCACCTGAGACGGTTTTCTTTACTCCGACCGACCTGGGTACGGAGTCTGTTTAAAGACTTCCAAAGAGTTCTTGGAAGTTCATACCCAGTGGGGAGATTTTCCGAGGGCAGGACGAATGGAGGAGACAGCGAAGTTTGCGCCTGCCAGAGGTCACATCTGGCTTGAGAGGCCTCGCCATGAATCGGAGCTGTACATTTGTAAAAGCTTTAGCGGCTTTTCAGCCTTTGTGGCACAGGAGAATAATTGGACGTAGTTACACGAAAAGGATCCAATCCACAACATTGTCAAAAATGACTTTAGTACACAAAACTGACCGCAAATAATACCAATCGTCCCATAAATATACTATTAACAATAAAAATGTTTAATGTTTCTCACAAAACATAACACGTAAAATTATCTTGAAACAAATACCTTCAATATCTGAAAAGTAACTTCAAACTTCAATATCTGAAAAGTAACTTTGTGTGGATTGGATCCTTTTCGTGTAACTACGTCCAATTGTGCATAGGGTGCCGTTGGTCCGATTCAAGTTTGGCTCTCTCTATGGCACACGCTACGCTCCTGCGAATGTCTGGAGGCGCAATACCGGCCAGCGGATGTAGCATTTGTACCGGGGTCGGCTTGAGGCAGCCAGTTATAATCCGGCACGTTTCGTTCAAGGCTTAATAAAATAATAAGACACCAAGTCAAACGCCTTGGACAAATCCATGAAGCACGCATACACTGGGGTTTTACGCTTGACATAGTACTGTGTGCTTTAAAGCTAATATATTACTTTCAGTGGAGAGACCCTCACGAAAACCAAATTGAGTATCATGTAACGCCATCACCTCATCTAGCTTCTTATCTAAAAGTCCATCAAAAACCTTGGCGACCACCGTAGCCAGGGAGATTGGCCTGTAATTGGTCTTATCTGAAGTATCACCTGTGCGGTTCTTTATAATTGGCACTACAATAGTTCTCATCAGGTCAGCTGGTAAGTAGGAGTGACGTAAGCAGAAAGTATACAGCATTGCAAGTACTCTAAAAAGGTGTGGCCCGGCATGCTGCAAGTGCTCAATGCTGAGCCCGTCGTGGCCTGGAGACTTGCCTCTTTTCATATTTTAATGACATCTTTCGCAGAAAACTTAACTGGATGCTCCACTTCACAAGGCTCAGCACTGTGCACTATCGGCAAGCTAGATTTCACCTGAAAATTTTCTTTAAAAATATTTGCTATTGACCTAGGCTCACTAGCACCATCGACGCTCACAGACAGGCTAACCTTGCCATTTAACTTTTTAGTCCCATTCCAAAAACCTTTAAATTTTTTAGTCGAATGTTGGGAAGCAAGGATGTCCATCTGTATCTGATCTTGGTTATTAAGGCAGTACTTTAAGCGAGACTTGAAAATTCTATGACTTTCGCGCATTTTTTCGTAGATTGGCCCCTGTCTCGGCTTACTGTAATACAGATACATTTGGAAATCTATTCTCGCCTGCCTATGAGTTTCTTTAACATGTTTATTCCAACCATAGACAATTCTTACTTTCGCTGGTTTTAGGCCAAGGTTTTGCGATTTTCTAGCGAGGCCTGACACAAAATGCTTACAATAGCATGATAAAATATGTCAATAACATGTTTATGCTGCAAATCGTAACACAAAAAATCAGCACACTCATGGAATTCTTCCGGGAAATCAATATCTCTAAGCCTATTGTTACAAATTTTATAATATTTACTTATTTCTGCTGCTTCCCTACTACTTAATACCGAAAATTCCCTACTACCGAATAGGTAGTTCTTCTTCTTAGTCGGACACTCTTGTCAGAGTGGTCGTGGTTGCGCTGACGAGGTGAGTGTGGAGTGTTTGGTGGGTCGATATCTTTTCCGAGGGTAGCTCTCCTGGCTATGTGCTTCCATTTCTGACGGTTAGAGGCGTCGCGAATACACTGGACCATGGTGGACTCAGTAGTCTTTCTGATGGCGTCTATCCAACGGGTTGGCGATCGACCGCGTGCTCTCTTGCCTTCCACCTGGCCCTGAACTACCAGTATCTCCATCGAGTTCTCATTTCTAGAGACGTGACCAAAAAACTTCAGTATTCGTAGTTGCTCAGTTGACGATAACATAACGATACATTGGTGCGAAATGCCATCCACGGGATTTTTAGGAGGCGTCTCCAGCACCACATCTCTAATGCATCGATTTTACGGCGATCCTGCAGTCTCAGAGACCAAGTTTCGGCTCCACAGAGGAAGATTGGAAACACAAGGCACTTCATCAATCTGACTTTAGTCTTCTTGGTAATCTTCCTGTCCTTCCAAATCTTTCCCAGTCGTTCCACTGCAGACCTGGTGATGGCGCACCGTCGTCTGACCTCGTCGCCAAATCCTCCAGTACTTGATATAGTAGAACCGAATAGTTTTGTACCACTTCACAGTTGGCTATATTGTGTACGTTGGTTCCAATTTGTTCAGCCCGGTCTACTATCATCATCTTCGTCTTGTCTCGGTTGACAGCAAGTCCCAATTGGAGACTGGTACTTTCTAGATGGGTTAGAAAATTTTCCATGTCTTCTCTAGTCTGTGCAAGAAAGGTAGTATCATCAGCGTATCTGAGGTTATTTATCACGCGTTCCCCAACAGATATTCCTTTGTCCCATAGGAATAGGTAGTTGCGTAATTAAAAAAAAAAATGTTTTTTACAATAGCTTTATGTTTCTATAATATTTTTTTTATTTATCAGAAGACGTTAATTCACTTGTAAAACTATTCAAAGATATTGAAAACCCTTTTTATAGAACGTAGTCAAGACCTGCTAGTCATATACCAAAGATATCATGGACACTAAAGTGGCTGATTGTGTTCGGAATATTGAGATCATTGGAGAAGAACCCGTAAAGGAGCGTATGTCGTGTCGCAGGGACATCATAATCTGTCTATTAAGCTGCCTATAAGACTCAGCGTCTTCGGAGGTTTGGAGCGTCATAGAACGTCTACTAGCCATGAGGTTTCGGGGATAGTTTTTGAGGTCTATTTTTACGGTGAGTTTTGAAGTACTTACCGTCTCTTTTCCTTGTACCCCGTCCTCTTTCCTCTCTAATAGCAGCTTTTAAGCTGTCAGGACGGTAGGTATCCCATATAACGTCAACGCGACTGTTTTTTTTTTTATGTGAGCAAATATGTATGTATAGTATAAAAACTTGATCTGCATACTCTTTGAATGTCTTAGCTGTACCAGGATTTAACATTTGTACCACAGCAGCTCCATCAAAAATACTCACGTCAACTGTGGGCGAAGTCTTCATTTCAAATGATTCTGTTCCCAGCTTTGTTTTCAGTTCGCATTCTACCTCCATTTGACAGTGATGGTGGTGCCGCATGATTCTCGTGCAAGAAAAAGTTATCTAAGTGTCCATCACGGACTTGGCATGAGATGTAAAGCCGTGAAAAAGGGAACAATCGCTGTTGAGGGCCGCACGTGACCTTTCAGTTTGGACTTATTCTTGACAGGTGGTCTGCTAAACAGAGGTAAATTGTTTTTTGGAATTGGATTTCTTACAGGTATCGTGCATTATTCTAGCCTTTGCGTAACAAACTCTTGGAATTTGGAATTTTCATGAATATGGACAAAACGAAGGTCATGTTTAACGTCCATGTTGCACCCACCGCACTAACTGTTGGAAACTCTACTCTCGAAGTTGTTGACGAATATATATACCTGGGACAGGCAGTCCGATTAGGTAAGTCCAATTTTGAGAGAGAGGTCAGTAGAGCCTTTCATTTATCTAAGGGTGTACGCCGAATTCGGCGTAGTATTTGTTGCCGCATTTTACAACTATGCCAGCGGTATCTAGGCGAGCGCCGCGCGAGCCTTTTATTTATCTAAGTAAGGAATATTACATTGTTCTTAATCAAAAACAGGCAGTTTAAAATATCCTGACCTTAAAAGGTCACTGTATCAGAGAGCGCTGCTGCCCGTTCCCTGTTCAATGTGTAGTCCCTAAGTCGCCTCTTACGACACCCACGGGAAGAGAAGGGGTTGGTGACAAATGTATTATACTCTGCCGTCACCACACGGCTAGTAATAATATCGAGGGGTGAAAGGCTAATGGCGTTAAGCGACACCAAGGGCGATATTGAGTTATATATATATTTGGAATCAGCAAATTTTTTTGCGTCTTTTGAGCCAGGTTTCATGCCGATCTGAGCACTTTTTTGTCGCTTAATGCAAATAGATTTGGCCCCAGTTTTCTATTGCGCTACTGCCTGCCTTTTTTATAACATGGTTGACTTGAGCTGTATTAAGTTATTTAGCCTAGTTACTTGAATCGTTTAGCCTTTTTCACTTTTAAACTCAAATGGTTGTTAAAGCTTTTTTCTTGTTTCTATTTCTAAGGCAGCTGGTAGTTTAAATCATTTAGCTTGCCCCAAAATTCACAAACCGCTGTCACTTAAAGCAATTAGCCTGCTACAAAAAAAATAAAAGCTTGTCGCTTGATGCAATTAGCTCTCCACAAAAATATTACGCATATGTCACTTCAATCAAATAGCCTGCAGCAAAAACAAACAAAGTATGGCGTTTGAATTATTTGGCTTTGCTCTATTTTATGTTTAGAACAGTGACTTAAAGTAATTAGCCTTTTCGAAAATTTAAGAGAGCATGTTATTTGAGATAATTATGACGTGTACTTTTTACAAAAAGCGGTCGCTTGATTAAAAAATTATTAAATATTTTTGTACGAATCACTTTTCCTTTTCTGCTATCAGTAAAAAAAAAAAAAAAATGAAATGAAATGTATGTTCAGCAAATACATTTTTCTATGACACTAGTAGATCAATGTCGTTTAAAACCTACTTATAACGTTTGCGTTACTCGAAAACTTCTCGTGAATAGTAGGCGTGCGCTTGCGCGGGGCGCTTCAGTCAACGCCGCGCCGTCAGGGAGGCCAGACGCGTGCCTTATTCTCAGATCGCGTGGTGGGAGATTGTTGGTGAGTAAGCTTCGAAATTCAATGTTATTCATGTGTAGTGCAGTGAAATGTTGTTGAATAAACATATAAATCGAAATATGTTATATCTAACTATACTTTGAACGAATTCTAATTGAATCGTGAGTAATTTGATACAAAATTATTGAAAATGAAGGTTTGAAATGTTTTCATTGGTAAACAATATTTGATCTGAGCTATTTGTTTAATTAAAAAAAAATATTTAGTTATCTATAACGATTCGTATTTCCTTTTTAGCATAAGATGGACTCGGAAAGAAGGAAATTTTTTAAAAAAGAAATCGCAGATGCCACCGCGAGGAAGAGAAGAAGAAAGGAGGAATGTTCACGAACAGTTATGGCAGAAAAAAGTGTACAACGGCGTGATTCTGACGTATTAATCTTAGGAAGCCAATCCTACAATGCACAAAATAAAGATTTGTCAATATTAGATTCAAAACATGCTAAAAAGACCGTGTGTAAAAATCTCTTTACTTCTGAAGTAAATGACGCAATACCGATTCAGAAGGTAGGTATTTAAAATTGTTAGTTACCAATTAGCCATTTTATAAAACGATATACCTACTTAGTTACCAATTAGCCATTAACTAAGTACTATTTTCTTTTCTAGGAACACGAAAAAAAGAAAGAAAATGAAGACATTGGCAACACAAACTCCAACTCAGATATTGAAAATAGAAATAAATAAGATAGAAATCTAGTATTATGACTCAAAACGTTATAAACAAAGATCAAGCAATAATACATTGCGAACTGGTAACTACAGACACTGAATTTACAACAAACGAGGTGAGTTTTTTAAATAAATAGTAAATATACTACTAGTAAATTACTTAACTACTTTATATTTAAATTTGTTACTAAAAAGTGCATACGAAGAAAACCGTCTTCTTTAAAGATTGTGTTCAATAAACTTCTTAAAATTATTTTTACTGTTTTTTAGGTTGAAAATGAAAAAAGTTCTGAACTAGAAGAAGAAAATTTTAAACCGGAAGAACAAAAGGTATTTTTTTTCTTGAACCTTAGCTTGGGTTTGAATTTTATAATGGAAACCATAATTATTATACTTATATAATATAACATTTTTGCTTCAGGATAAAAATGAATTTACTGTCTATCAAACTCAAGAAGATGAAATGATGGGAAATGCAATAATTCATAGTGAACTGGTAAATACAGATATTGAACTAATAACAAATGAGGTATGTTAAGTACATTTAAATAAGCAACAATTATAGTTAGGTAATTATTTAATTTTGTAGATAATTATCTAACCAATACTGTTTTTTTAGGACATTAATTTAGAATCAGAAGTTAGTGAGCTCAATCTGCATTCAACATTAACAGAGATTATACCAGAAAAAGAAATGGACATGATTCGAAAATCTTTAGAAGAAGATGGAGATATGTGTCAAGACAATAATGAGTTATTAGTTTCACCTGAGGCTAAGAAAAAGAGGAAGAAAAGTAAGTCTATGAACAAAAGTTACGTAGATTTTCTTTCTGAAGATGAAGATTTTGTCTGGGACTCTTCATCCTGGAAGGAAACTGGCAGCGATAGTGATTCCTCTTCTACCGAAACTGACGCCCCAAGGAAAAAGAAGAAGAAATTAATCTCTGAAGATGGCAAAGTAGGTGAGGTAGGTCTAAAAAAAAAGAGAGTTAATAAAAAGAAATTAAGAAAAGAGCTTAGAAAGAAGGGAAAGAGTTATGTAAAAAAAGATGGAAGTGTTATAAATGAAAAAAAATTGAAGCCTAATCCTTGCTTGGGAAAAAAGTGCGGGCACAATTGCGGACAAATCGAAGAAGAAAAAAGAAAAAATATTTTCGATTACTTTTGGGGATTATCCCCACAAGGTAAAAAAGACTGGATAGTGGCTATGTCGTCATCACAAGAAGTAAAACGAAAGAGATCCAAATCTTCTGCGTACAGATCAAGAACCTATAATTACTTCATCAACGATGGAGAAGGTCGACGCCAAGTATGTTTGAAATTCTTATTAAATACACTTGATATTACTCAAAAATACGTACAATACACTTTATCCACTGCATCTTATTGAATTGCGAAAGAAGAGTCACGGGGTAAATTTATACCAAGCAACAAGACAAGAGAAGAAAATAAAGATTCTGCAAGAAATTGGATTAAAAGCTTACCTGCTCTACCATCTCACTACTGTAGAAAGGACTCCACTCGTCTGTACTTACCAGTAGAGTTCAAAAATATCAAAAATTTATACCGGATATATAAGGAAACAAAAAGTTCACAAGGTGTTGACTGTATAAGCGAAAAACTCTTTCGTAATATTTTTCTTAATGAGTTCAACCTTGGGTTCCATATACCTAAAAAAGATAAGTGCCTGAAATGTCTGAAGTTTGAAACAGAAAACGAAAACGATTGTCCTGAAAAGAAGGCTCATTTGGAGGAAAAAAAAGCATCTAAAGCACGGCTAGAATGTCACCGAGAGCTAGTAAAAGATAACCCTTCCATTTTATGTACGTCGTTCGACTTGCAGAAGGTACTCAATACACCTCACGGCTCAAATATGCAATTATATTACTCCCGAAAATATGCCGTCTATAATCTCTGTTTTTACGAAAGCGTTACAAGGTCTGGGTTCTGTTACATATGGGGAGAATCGGAGGGAAACAGAGGTGCGAACGAGATCGCTACTATATTGCAAAAGTATGTTAAAGATGTTGATGCTCGAGGCTCCATAAAATCTTTAATTCTCTATTCCGATTCCTGTCCCGGACAGAATAAAAACAAAATTGTTTTAGCTGCTTTGCACAATGCCTTATTACAGTCACAAAATTTAGAGACAATACAGATGAATTATTTGTTACCAGGCCACACTGAAATGACTGTTGACAGCATACACTCCACCATAGAAAATTCAGTTCGTAACACCACAGTTTGGGCTCCTTCACAGTGGGTAACTATTTGCCAAGTAGCACGAAAAGAACCGAGACCTTACAACGTAGAGGGCTTGATACATGAGGATTTTAAGAGTTTCGACGATTTGGCAGACAAATATTTTAAAGGAAATTTAATGGGAAAAATAAGCAAGTTGCGAATTGCGACTTTCAAAAAATCTGACCCTAATACAATGAAAGTAAAATATAGCATGAAAGAAGACTCACCAGATGAAAAAATTCAAATAGTAGCGAAGCCTAAACTTGTCAATCAGAGATATACTTCTTCTCTTCCGATTACAAAGGCTAAATATAAGGATCTGAAAAAACTGTGCGATAGCTCAGTAATTCCACGAATTTTTCATTCAGAATATTTAAGCTTGAATACTTCTGACGGAAACGACGAATTAATAGATACAGATATAGAAGACGACGTAGATGTAAAGTTTTTGAGTCTGACTTTGTAAACCTAAGCATAATTTTATTATTATTGCTAAGATATTTATCTAAAGCATTTATCTGGTAAATTTCTGTGATTTCTTATTAAGAACGTAACTGATTGACTGATTGTTACAGTATTAGTAGATTTTATTCAAACTTAGTAAAAGTACGGATAATTAAAATAAAAGTTTTTCTCTGTTTTTGATGCTTACGTTTAATTGTTGTATCTTATAAAAATAAGATTTTAATAAACACTCTTTTTCAATATACTTTTTATTTTATTTTCGCCTTACATCAATGAAAACTCTTATTCACTGTTCTGCAATTTTGATATGGATCAAGATTTTATTATAGTCTTAACGACCAATATCAAATAAAATTTTAAGGATTTAGGTCAATGAGATTAGAATATTGATCGTTGCTTGAATCATTTGTCCTGCGCTTAAACAAGAATGAAATCGGTCTTTCAGCATATTAGACGTAATCTATTATGCCCATAGCTGGGTAGTACAATCTATTGGCTTTACACAAAAAACACTAATACGACCTCTTTAAATCATTTAGCTTTCCACAAATTTTGATAGCTATTGTATCTTAAATCATTTGGTTTTACTCCAAAAACAAGGGGAACCGTCACTTAAGTGTTTTTTCCTTACCCTGAAAAAATAAACAAACAAGTGTTTTTGACTCAAGCGACATTTATAAATGTATCCGTTTATTCTATATGTTTAAAAACTACAACATTTGATGAGGATTTTTATTTCAAAAAGAACTGTATACTAAGAATCTAAATTAAATAAAAAACAGAAGTTCTATAATTTTTTTCTGATTTTCAAAACTTTAAAACGCTCCAGTGTCGCTTAACGCCATTAGCCTTTCACTCCTCGATATAATTTATTATTATTTTTTTTTATTTTTTATTATCATATATTTTTTTTTAATTATTTCTTTATTCTCCAAGCTGAGGTCTACATTGTTTGCACAGAGAACCTTTTTATAATACAGATTGTTTGTTGATGTAACACGCCAAAATCAATAAAAACAAAAGAATTTATTCAAATGTGATTTGACATTCGAATAGGTAACATTCAGTTGAAAATTTCAAAATTTAATGTTTTTGTATTATCATCAAAATTTTACATATAAATTGCTCTGTGGTATAATTTCGGCCCTTGAATATAATATTTACAGTATTGTGGCATACATTAGTATATGATTTGATTAAAAAATTCGATCTACAGTTCTTATGGTTTTGTTAGCGTTTTTTATCATGTAAGTAATACACTTTTGGCTTTTTTTGGTATTCACCTTTAGACCATGCCTATTGTAGCATAATGTTCACAAACAGTCAGAAGTTTTCTGATACCATTGACGATGGGCTCAGCAGCATCATGTCGTCAGCTTGCTTAGCTTATATTATTGATATATACACCATCAATGTTACAACCAGCATGCATACTATTGAGCTCACCGATCAGGTTATCACGGTCTTAGAAAACTGTTAGAGGTCTGCGAGAAATTCGCTCGAAATCACGGCCTTAAATACAATGTCAAAAAGACCGAAATGATGGTCTTTAGGACTGGAAAGGGACCGGAGAATGTTCCGCCAGTTTTTCTGGATGGGGCGTCAGTCGTAAGGGTGAGGCAGTTCAGGTACCTAGGGCATATTGTTACTGAGGACCTACATGATGATGTTGATATAGAGCGAGAACGAAGAGCGCTAGCTGTACGGTGTAACATGTTTGCACGCCGATTTACCAAGTGTAGCGATGTCGTTAAGAAGACATTGTTTAGAGCATTTTGTCTTTTTGTCATTTTTTTTTTTTGTTTTTTGTTTTTTTTGTTTTGTTTCTCGCATACTAATTAAATATCCTAGATATAGTAGCGCGTCAGGCATGTTCGCCGCGGCTGGTGTTTCTGACTTCTTCGCAATTATCAGAACTCGTACAGCCGGATTTTGGACGCGAATCAGATCATCTGAGAATCAGATTCTCAGAACGCTTGGCCGCGAGTGCCTGGACTGCCCTATCTACCAACACTGGCAGTCTATGCACGGTGACGGGAACCGCAAGTAGTAGGTTGTAGGTACCTTTACATAAGTTTTATTTGCTATTAGTTATTGTATTGTATTTTATTTTATTCTATATTGTTTATTTTATTGTATTGTATTTTACTGGGTGTATGCCTGAAATAAATATTGTTATGGGGGAGCGAGCAAATTGCTTTTGTATGTCCGTTTGTGTGTGTGTCTGTTTGTTCCACTCTACAGGTCACGTTTCTCAATCGATTCTCGTGAAATTTTGGTGAGCAGGTTCAAATTTATTTGTAGGACATCACAACACAAAACACATAAATAATAGAAAACACACATAGAATAGTACATAATGCAACAGAAATGAAATGAAAATACAAAAACAACATACAAAACTGGTGTGTTGCGACACCCAGACACAAAGGGCCTCACTCAGCAAAAGCCGTAGCCTAGCAAGGTAGACAGACACACACACGGCGCTGATCTTCCGTGGGCCCTGTAGAAACGCGGCACGGACGAACATCATATACCTACTTGTATTATTGTTATGTATAACTATAAGAGTTTTTTGTTCTACGGAACCCTAAAAATGGCCATTATTAAAAAATATTTACAGTTTATCTACACTTCAATAACCCAGTCAATTTCTTCAGGAAGTTACACTTATTTATTATTTCCAGAGTAAAAGACTCGTCTCATCGACTCATCGACTCATCGACTCGCAAAGAAGTAGAAGAAGAAGAGTAAAAGTCAGACTGCACAAATTCAAAAGCTTTGATAACGTCCAGTAAGCTTCAGCAAATACCAGTCGGAGTGGAAGTGTTGCAAATAGTTCTGTTACACTTTTGACTGTATTTTTGGTAAGTTCAAAATTAATTTGTCTAGAACTTTAGCAATAATTATTGTTGCCAGTGATATTCACCTATAATATAACTAAGTTTCGACAAATCACCCGCTGTACCTATTGGAATAACTCTGTGTTTGTTTACCCGTGGTCCCGGTGAATCGACCCTTTACAGGTAATTTTAATTACCCGTGGTTCCATGACAGGATTTCCATTTTTATGAATATTTTTTTTTTTTTTTCTTTTATTTAGGAAACATACAGTTGTATTTATCATTATAAACATACACAATTAGTACTTAAAAACCTACAGTTCCTTAAAACATAAACAAACATTGTTACATAATATTGAGCCCACGTCAAATCAGCACACACGGGGGGCGCTTAGTTTGGTTTCTAAACCGTGTTACATTTAAATAATTTGTTACCTACCTGTTTCTTATAATATGGTAAAGTTGAGGCAAAGATATCTACATCATTGATCAATGTGTTGTGGTTACGCATTGCACGTCTAAAATACGAATTTTTTGCATAGTTTGTGCGACAAGGATTTGGGTAAAAAGTTGGTTTTGAACGTGATGAGATACGGTTAGGTTTAAAATTAATTTTAGCTAATAGTGATGGAGAATTTATGTTATTATTGATTAATTTGTACAAGAATAATAAATCTAAATAACTCCGACGCTCTTCCAGGGAGGCCATTCGATGTCGTTGCGCGACTCTAAATAATTTTGAAAATAATTACCAGTCCGAAAATCTAGTGATTTAATGAATTTATGTTGAATTTTCTCAATGCGATTAATATGCACCGCATATTGTGGGTTCCAAACTACACTTGCAAATTCAAGATGGCTTCGGACAAATGAATTATACAAAATTTAATCAGTAACTAATATCATAATATCATATCAGGAATATTTCGACTTCTGACTATATATCGATATAAAGACAAAATTTACTGACAACCTTACTATAATAATTATTAATTATCACGTGGGATTTAACACTAGCAAATGCCGAGGAGCGAAACATTAATTATGGAACAGGCAGAGGCATATTTGATATATTTTTCCCTAACTATACCGCTAGTATTTACACTGTAAGGACTGATTACTCTTTATTAACTGAGGAATTCCAAACCTTGAAAATAAATCACATAGTTTCTCTATGACTTTGCTAGTGCCCATTCAACCCATTTACTGTACGCATCCACGATAACAAGATACATCTCGTTATTTAATGGCCCTAAAAATCCAAATGATTTTTTGGGAATGGCTACAGTGGATACTTCCAAGGGGAAGGGCGTAGCTGAGTGAAAATTGAAAAGTTATTTATTAATTTTTCAATAGCCTGGTCTATTCCCGGAAACCAAAACTGAGATCTAGCTTCTGTCTTGATCTTAACAATGTCAAAGTGGGATGAATGCAATTCATTCAGAATTATGCTTCTTAAGCATTCTGGTATAACGACTTTATGGCCTCTCATTAAACACCCGTTCTCGATAAAAACTCTAAGCGACATGAACGAAAAAAATGTTTTTTTAATTATCACGAAAATCCAATTAAATACTAGTAGTGAGGTGGATGCTTTAAAATGATGATATTGTACAGTCACCTGCAGAGAAAACGGACCCCTCACTTTACAAATAAACGACGAACGCTAAACGAAGCAGGTTTGCGTTCTTATTCTTAACTTACGTCTCTGTATTACACATTTGGCACATTCTCAGCGCTCGCTGCGGTTTAAAAATCTTTATAATTAATAAAACATAAAACGTTACTGACACGTTAGCGTGGGTTTTAACCTTCATCTTTCTGGTTCGGAGCCGAGTCTTCTAACCTCTGAACCAACGGTCGTCGTTGCAAAAGGTTGAAAAATTTGTAGACAGTTTCGTCATGTCGCGAAGGTAGACAAATAAAAGGATAATATTAGCATTTTGTCATATTCACAAGTTACTGATTAAGTCTTACGTCTGCATCTTGTTAAAATATAATTATATGCTTTCTGTGTTATTTACGACGAACGCTAAATGAAGCAGGTTTGCGTTCTTATTCTTAACTTACGTCTCTGTATTACACATTTGGCACATTCTCAGCGCTCGCTGCGGTTTAAAAATCTTAGTCAATAATTAATAAAACATAAAACGTTACTGACACGTTAGCGTGGGTTTTAACCTTCATCTTTCTGGTTCGGAGCCGAGTCTACTAACCTCTGAACCAACGGTCGTCTGTTGCAAAAGGTTGAAAAATTTGTAGACAGTTTCGTCATATCGCGAAGGTAGACAAATAAAAGGATAATATTAGCATTTTGTCGTATTCACAAGTTACTGATTAACACATTAACTTTTATACATTTTTACCTACCTATTTTTGCTCTAGTAACGTCATATTATATATCTGTATGACGTTACTTTTGTACTTGATATTTTAATCATTAACTCATTGCCATACATTACTACCTCAATCCTGATTTTTCATAGTCGAATATCGAGTATATTATAAACTAATATTAGTCTCTTTAAAAGTCTCCCTAATTTTAAGATAATGTATTTACGGTTATGTCAGTTTAAAGAACTTTATTCTCATAAAGACTACACATAAGTCACTTAACATGAGAACTAAAATAATAAAAAAGTATACATTGGCAAATGTCCGTTTACGAAAAACATGCAGTGGGTACTTAATAAAATAATTCCAATCTTACTCTAAGTTTGTAGGCGCACCGGCCGCTGCCGCCGATACGTACTTTGTGGTTCTGACGTAGTAAGCAAAAACCACCTACGGGGTGTTCATTTAAATGGAGAATTTACAAAGAATGTGTTTTTGTAATTGAGATTTAAAGATGTTAAAGGAGTCATTATTTTTTATGTAGCAATATTATTTTGCAATGCTACCAACATTACGGCATAGGAACTATTTGATGAAACGATCTCTACAAAATGGAGTGGCATTTTACATAAAATCCGAAGTATCGAACGTCACTGTAGAAGAGCCCGATATCACAGATGCAAACTGTCTAATAGCAAAAATAGGTGAAAATACTGCAATTGGCCATGCTCGCTTTCTGATCTCGAACGATAATTTTAAAACCATTTCGAGATATAAGGTTTCTCTATTATCAGATTTTAAAATAAGTCAGCATTTATTAAGATAATCCATAAAAACCATTAACCTTCATTTGACCTATCTATGACGTCATCACAAGAATAAGCGAAGAAAACACATTTGCCAAAAGTCGTTTAAAAAAGGTCAAGTGTCAACATGACATCTTATAGGTTATGTTGTTCTAATATTTGGAGGCAGATTACTCCAAGTAATTTTGGTTTGTTTGTATTTCTCTTCATTTTTCGTTCTATATAATTAAACTCAGTCACGATGGCAACAAGAACGACGAATTTTGAAAAAGCGGATTCTCGAAATCTACCACAAGTGAACAATGTAATGATTCTGGAGTTTATGACTAATTCCAGCAACCACAACATTGCTGAAATTCGAGGAGCCAAAGCTCTAATGTAAGTAAAATGCCTACTTATAATATAGCTTATATAGGTTACTCAACAATCAAAGCTCATACCTATCTACTATAATACATTTTGTGGGCGATAGGGCAAATAATAAATATCTTTCATTTTAGAGTTTTACCACAAGCCATTTGCCTTGCCTACGGACTGTAGTTTTATTCTCGGAGCATGCAACCCTGCCGTGACGATTGTTTTGACTTGGTTTTGACGTTTGTTGTCGCCATTTTTTTAGTAAGCATAGTGTGGCAAAGACATCGTATATCTATTACGCCACTTGTGACGTCACGCTTACATTTTCTTAGTAAATTTTTGAAAAAATATTAAAAATAGATGAAATGAATAAAACGCAATAATATCGAAATTAGTTTCTTAAAATGGCCTAGATTTTTAAAATAAATCATAAAAGAAACCTGTAAAAAATTTCGAGAATGGCCAATTGTTGCTATTTATCGTTCCCCATCCTATAAAAATATAAGTAACTTTTTACAATCACTTAGTGTTATTTTGGCTAACTTATCTTCTTTTAGATTTTTTTTTGTATTGGGAGACATGAATATTGATATAAAGCCTGGGAATCAAGACCGAAATTCATCAGACTACTTAACCCAAACTGCTTATTTAGGCTACTTGCCGTCCCATGTTCTTCCAACTAGAGGTCCTAGCGAAGACCAGACTACCAATAAAAACGTTAGTATTTGATACTACGCTTACCGATCACCGCTCTTTATTACTTTACTTACATAAGTGTTACAATAAGTCATACACGATGAAAACGTACACTAAGCTAAATAATGAAGGCGTAACTCGCGACCTCGAAAAGTTTGACTTCTCCCCAATAATATACAAATCGCAGGCCGCCTTTGCGCACTAAATCTATATGTTTTTGTTTTATTGTTTTATATTCCTTTTGTGTGCAATAAAGTGTTTTTGCTTACTTACTTATTTACAAATCGATTGAGTGACCCACATGAAGCTGCAGAGTATCTTGTTACTTCATTGACTAAGATAATTGAAACAAACACAGAAACTAAATTATTAAATCGACGCCAGAAGGTTATCAAACCATGGATTACCCCTGGCTTATTACGTTGTATAAGAAACCGAGATAATCTGCATAAAAAAGTTAAAAAATCTCCCAATAACGAGATACTTATAAAATTACCTACTGTCGGTATCGAAACTTTTACAATGTTCTTCTTAAAAAAATAAAACGACAATATGACAAAGCTGGCCAAAATAAAAATAAATTATGGAGAGTCATCAAAAGTATCACTAATATGACTCAGACCAAAACATCTGCTCAAGCGCTAATTGCGAACTCGACAAATGCCGCACAGACAGCCAATTCAGCAAATAGTTTCTTTGTAAACATTGGAAAATCTCTTGCAGAAATGGCTTCAAATAATAGCTCTCATCGATCACCTAAAAAACCATTTTTAATTTCACAGCCCCCTAACATGAGCCATGATTGACACCGACGAGTCTGAAATTGAAAATATAATAATATCATTGAAAAAAGACTGTGCCACAGGTGTTTCGTCTTTCATAAAACATCATAAGATGCAATTAATCCCGCCCCTTAAATATTTATTCAATCTTTGCTTTTCAACTGGTATCTTTCCTAAAGTGTTAAAAATGGCACTAGTAATACCCATACACAAAAGTGGAAATAAACATGAACTCAATAATTACCGCCCCATTTCAATCCTGCCGTCTTTATCGAAAACCCTTGAGAGAATTATTCACAAAAGATTGGTGCACTTTTTGGAAAAAAACTAACTATTAGCCCAATCTCAATATGGTTTCAGATCTGGCCTATCTACTTCTAATGCGGTGGACGAACTTACTGATTATGTTGTAAGACATTTAGATTCACAAAAAAGTTTTTGGGCATATTTTTGGACCTTGCAAAATTGTGATATGTGTCGTGGTAAGGGTGGTTGGTGCAGTTAATTAAAACAAATCATTTTGTGAAACGTCTTGTATTCACGACGGTTCGAACAAGAGAGCCAATAAATCAATTATAAAATACTTAATTTTACTTATTGCTAAATCAGCTACGTGTGTCACAATGTTGCAGCTAGACATATAAAATGCATGTCGCGGTAAAAGTATAATATGAGGCGTATACTACACCTCCCCCGAAAAGTTAATCCTTCACCCCCATCGGCAAAGAAAAAAAATGTGACGAACGTAACTATATTTGAAAACTAAATACTATAAACATTTTTTTTAAGGTAAATAAGTAAATGATTCTAAATCTATAAATACTTAACTTTAAGAACAGTATAATTTTGTGTTATTTTTATGGGTTACATATGGTTTAAATTCTTTTGAAATCTCTACATTTGGTGACAAATCTCTAATGACCTCATAAGGTCCTGTGTATATTGGTTCTAATTTATTACCTATTTGGTTTTTCAGAAGAACCAAATCTCCTGGTTTATACGTTACTGCGTTACTTTTCTTATCGTATCCTATTTTTCTATCAATTTTACTACTTAACAGATTATTTCTAGCATCTAACTAAGCTCTTTGTAGCCTATACTTAAATTCCTTAGGGTAACTATCGTAATTGTAGAGAGGGTCGACAGAAGTTAAGATGTTTGACGGCAAATTACACAATTTTCCAAAAACTAATTCATGAGGTGTGTATTGTGTCTCCGTGTGAACAGTGGTGTTATACGAAAAACACCAGTAACTTACCCAACTGCTCCAGTCAGTTTTATTATTACTGCACTGTATTCTTAAGTACGCACCTAGACTTTTGTGCGTGTTTTCCAGAGCACCAATAGTCTCGTGGTGGTAAGCAGTGGAGTGAAGTTTTTTGATATTCAATAAACTACACACTTCAGTAAAAACATTGGACATAAATTCTGTCCCTTGATCCGTTATATTCGGTATGCCATATCTTAAAATATAATTATTTACAAAGGCTTTACTTACCGATTCTGCGTGCTTAGTCTCTAATGGATACGCCTCTACGTACTTCGTCAAGTGACATTGAAGTATTAAAATATACTTACTTTTAAAATTATCTACATCTAGGGGCCCCACTATATCTAAGCTAACTCGCTCGAACGACGTGTTCGGAGTCGAAGTTATTACCATCGGCTCCTTTACATGTTTATTAACATGCTTCTGCAGTTGACAATCTTTACACTTTTTTACGTAATCTGCTACGTCACGGCTCATACCTGGCCAAAAATAGTATTTCTTAATATTATTCAACATCCTATTTACCCCCGCATGACCGCTGGTAGGTAATATATAGGTAGATGGAAATCATTGCAGATGACTCTTCTTTCATCTTTATCTGTGATTCTAGTTACACGTTTTGTAACTAAAATTCGTGGGACCTTACAGTGAAAACTCTTCAAAAATCTTTCTATCTCTCTATCATTTTGTTTATCTTTAACTACAACTAACTCGTCTATGTTATGTTTTTTGCACAATGACTCTAATTCCCTCGCTAACACTCCTACGGTAGATAACGATCGGGATAATAGATGTATGCAAGATTCTGACGGTACGTACACAAAACTTCCTTTTTCGCTTACAATTGGACGTAGTTACACGAAAAGGATCCAATCCACAACATTGTCAAAAATGACTTTAGTACACAAAACTGACTGCAAATAATACCAATCGTCCGATAAATATACTATTAACAATAAACATGTTTTAATGTTTCTCACAAAACATAACACGTAAAATTATCTTGAAACAAATACCTTCAATATCTGAAAAGTAACTTTGTGTGGATTGGATCCTTTTCGTGTAACTACGTCCAATTTTATCTGAATTATTATTTCCTCTATACTTTGAATCAATAACTAACTCTATGCAATCTTTTGGTGTCTTGAGGATTTCAACTACTCCAGGTTGATCAGGCCTGTTAGTAGTGGAAACCTTCGTTGTCAAGTCAGTTCGGTCATCTACGCTACTTGTTTGTAACTTTCGGGCCATAGCTCTCGTCATGACTGATACTACGTGTTCTCTCATTACTTTTAAATCATTACTGTTCAACGGTAGACGACTCAATGCGTCTGCAGCTGCATTGTGTCGTCCCGGAAGGTATTCTATTTCAAAATCAAATTCCTCCAAATACAATCTAAATTTTGTCAACCTACTTGAAGGATCAGTCATGCCGAAAAGGTATATTAATGGCTTATGGTCTGTTACAATTTTGAATTTCTTACCATATAAATATGGTCTAAAATGTTTTGTAGCCCATACTATTGCCAACAACTCTAGTTCTATTATTGGGTACCGTGTTTCGGCTGGTTTTAAATTCCTGCTAGCGTACGCTACGACCTTACCATTTTTATTGGAGAGTACGGCGCCTAATCCGACCTTTGACGCATCCGTATGTAAAACAAAACTATTACTATCTGAAAAATCTGGAAAATCTAATACTCGTGGGCTTACCAAAACTTCCTTTAATTTCAAAAACGCTGTTTCACATTCTTCCGTCCAATTAAAAGTTACATTTTTCTTTGATAGTTTATTCAAAGGATAGGCAATATTCGCAAAATTTGGGATGAAATGACGGTAATAGTTGGCAAATGCCACAAATCTTTTAACTTCGTCGGAACTAGTTGGCCTTGGGTACCTATGTAATGCTTCTACTTTCTGAGGATCTGGATAAACACCTTCGGATGTTATTTTATGACCTAAGTACATAATCTCTTTTCGTAGGAATTCACATTTTAGTGGATTCAGTTTCAGATTTGTACTCCTCAGACGCTCTAAAACACTTATTAAATTCCTATTGTGTGACGTCATTGAGTTTCCGATTACAATGCAATCATCTAAATAAATAAAACATTGATTATAGTTTAGGCCAGACATTGCTATTGTCATTAGTCTAGAAAAAGCACTGGGACTGGTTTTTAGCCCCATAGGACAACGTTTCATCTGGTACATCTTGTCAGTGGTAAAAGCTGTAAATTTACGAGTTTTATTATCCAAAGGTAGTTGGTAATAACCTTGAGAAAGGTCTAATTTAGAAAAGTAGATGCTACCAGATAAAGAGTCCAATATCTCGGTGATATTTGGCAATGGAAACTTATCGTCCTGTATTCTGTTGTTTAACTGCCTGTAGTCAATGACTAAACGCCATTTTTTTTCACCCGTTTTATCACTCTTTTTAGGCACCAATAAAACTGGGCTAGACCACTCAGATGTAGTCTCCTCTATGATGTCATTATCAAGCATTTCCTTTATTTGTTTTTGGAGCTCAGTTCGTAATGCATTTGGTATCCTATATGGTTTTACATACGCTGGACTTACGTTTTCTTTTAATCTAATGCTATGTTCCATTAAGTTCGTAGTACTGAGTTTATCCCCTGGTAAGTGAAATACGTCTGCGTATTTCGCACATATCTTTTCTATATTCAATTGCTCTTCGTTATTTAAGTATTTGCCTAAGTCCAGAAGATTGAGCAGTGTTCTAACTCTATCGACATTAATCTTACGTTTGTCATATTCACAAATATCAAATTGCCTTAAACTTAATATTTCTAGTCTAGATAAATCTAATTTTATCTCATTATCTGTAGTGTTCAATATTCTGACAGGTATTTGACCATTTATGGGTTTTGTAATCATACCTGCTACGTAAACCCCTTTGCAAACTTCTTTTGCTAGAAGCACACAATCCTCGCATAAACTAGCTGGTATGAGTTTGATTACCTCGCAACGCGGCGGTATTGTATGCTCAAAGATATATGAATTTCCGTGAATCGGTAACACTACACAGTTACCGTTCGACTCTAACGTCAAAGTATTATTTTTATAGTTTATTATAGCATCATTTCGCTGAAAGAAATTTTGTCCCAGAATACCATCTGCGACACACGACAAGTTTCTAAAAACATAAAATTTCTGGTTATACAGAATGCCCTTAAAATTTAAAGTCAACATAATATACCCGCGGTGGCTCCTTAATACTTGTTAATAATAGTTTTAAATATAAGGAACGAGTTGACATAGTGAGCCTGTCTGTTGAGCGTACTATTGAAATAGCCTGTATTGAACTTGAACAACTTATTGTAATGAGCGTATACAGACCACCAGATTCATCTTTTGATTTATTCGAAAAGATAATGGATGAAGCGTTGACTAAAATCAGCGATAAAAACAAATTTTTTATAATTTGTGGTGATTTTAATGTTAATCTGTTAGAGGATAATAATACTTGTACTAGATTTAAATCTTTATTTTTATGTCACAACATGAACTATCTTTTTTTGGAGCCTACTAGAATTACTGCAACATCTGCTACTTGCATTGATAATATATTTTCTAACATTACGCCTACTTACAAATCGGTCATCAATAAATTAACCTCTGATCACTCTGGTCAGATAGGTATATTCAATATTAAAATAAAAAAGGACCAAAAAGAGGATATTACATGTGTCCCCATTAGTGACACTCGGCTAGAACACTATAGGAATAATATTTTAGATAAATTATCGGAAATACCATACAGTGACGATCCAAATTTATTGTATAACTCAGTATTTAACTTTGTCAAAAATGAATATGATACGGTATTTAAATCAAAAACTATAAAAGTTAATAACAAAGCTTTGTTTAGTGATTGGGCGACAGCGGGAATTCATAGGAGCAGACGAAAATTATATGAACTCTATGAAGAGAAATCATATAACAAAAGTACGGCCTTTCTAGATTATGTTCGTAGTTATTCAAAAATGTTTAAACGCGTTTGTGCCGTAGCTAAATCCAATTTCATTAAAATCAAAATTGAATCTAGTAGCAATGTAATGAAAACGACATGGAAAATTATAAATAGCGAGACTGGAAAGGCCAAAGCTACACATAATAACTTCAAGCTTAAAATAGATAATCAATTGTTAAGTACAGACCTAGAAGTAGCAAAAGCCTTTGAAAATTTCTTTACGGACATTCCAGTTTCAACAACCAAGTCTTTAAATTCATCTCCCGCTGCTGCTGAATCTATACTTAAGCAGAACTTTGAGGAATGTAAAACAGATTTTAAATTTAGGCACGTAAATAATGAGGACATTGTAAAAGCGTTTAAATCCCTGGAAATGAAAAAGACGGCTGACGTCCATGGTCTATCTGTAAAAATTATAAGTTCCATTATAGATTGTATCGCACCTCACCTTTGTTGCATATTTAATCAATGTATAGATAATGGTGTGTTTCCTGACTTGATGAAACTAAGTAAAGTGATACCTTTATTCAAAGCCGGTAGTACATCAGACCCCACAAATTTTAGACCTATATCGATACTACCAACTCTTAGCAAAATATTTGAAAAACTCATACTTAATCAATTGCAGAGTCATTTTTATGTCAATAATTTAATTCATGTTGCTCAGTTTGGTTTCACAAGGGGTCGTTCAACAGCCGACGCTGGTGTTGAGCTAATTGACAATGTTTTTGGTGCCTGGGAAGACGCAATGGATGCAATAGGTGTATTCTGCGATCTATCCAAGGCTTTTGATTGCGTCCATCATGACATTCTTGTCAGGAAGCTACGCCATTATGGTGTAAAAGATCAGGCTCTTGGCCTTCTGGAGTCATATCTAACAGATAGGGTTCAGATGGTCGATGTTAATGGGAAAAGATCACCCGGATCTTCAATAAGTATGGGCGTCCCGCAGGGTTCAATTCTTGGACCTTTCTTGTTTTTAGTATATATTAATGATTTACCTTATCTTGTTAAAGCAAAACATGGGTAAGTATTGTTTGCCGATGATACTTCTTTGATATTTAAAGTTAAAAGACAACAATCAAACTATGACGACGTAAACAATGCTATCTCTAGTATAGTGAATTGGTTTACTGTTAATAATCTATTACTTAATGAAAAGAAAACTAAATGTTTTAAATTCGTATTACCCAATGTGAAACCGGTAACTACAGATATATTTATAAAAGGACAGAAATTGGACCTTGTAGATTCGACTGTCTTTTTGGGCATTACTTTAGATGCCAAATTACAATGGGATTCTCATATAAATAAATTGTCGAACCGACTGAGTTCAGCAGTGTTCGCAGTTAAAAAAATTAGAGCCCTTACCGACGTAGACACCGCTAGACTAGTCCACTTCAGTTACTTTCATAGTCTAATGACCTATGGTATTTTATTGTGGAGTCACGATGCGAATGCTAATAGTATATTTATTTTGCAGAAACGGGCTGTTCGTGCAATTTATAGATTAGGGCCTAGAGTGTCACTGAGGGAAAAATTTAAAGAAATCAATATTCTGACATTTGTGTCTCAATATATCTATGACAATCTTGTGTATATAAAACGAAATATAAGTAATTTTCAGAAGCACAGTGATATACACAATTTTAATACTAGAAATAAAGACAAGTTGGTTGCTTATGTCAGCCGACTACATAAAATTAGTAATTCTTTTAAAGGCAATTGTATACGCTATTACAATAAGGTCCCTACTGATATTAAAAACTTGCCTTTAGACAAGTTTAAAATAATTATAAAACAGAAATTGTATAAAAAAGGTTACTATAGGATATCTGATTACTTAGAAGATAGGTATCCATGGGAATAGATTGTTTGAGTAGCAGGCTTTTTCGATATGTAATAAGCATTAATTTTGTAATTGACAATATTTTATTTAAAAAAGGAAACGCAAAAGATGCGACGACTGTGGAGTTTCTTCGGTGAGCTCTTCTCCACAGATTCCGCCATTGTGTTAGTGAACTCACCCAAAAAAATGTAATGACGGATCTAAGTGATGTAATAACATCCTATGGAAATATTAGGTCCTTACATATGAAATTGGCGTTTTGTCGTACTGGCCACTTTGATCACAAATTTCTCCTATTTGGTTAGGAATTCGAAATTCAAATTTATACAGCTATTTCCACATGTAGTTGTGTTTCGTAAACCGTCATTCATTTGTTTTTTTACTTATCTTTTTTCTGTTTGCATCGATTTACAAAATGGAAAATTTGAAATATCGCGTTATTTACGAGTACGAGTTCCACCGTGGCACCAGTGCTGCGGAAACGGCTCGAAGGGTTAATGATGTGTATGGCGGTTGTGTCGCAAAAGAAAACACAGTGCGTTTTTGGTTCCAACGTTTTCGTTCTGAAAATTTCGACCTGCAAAACAAGCCCCGTGGACGGCCGGAGACCCAAGTTGATAATGAAGCATTGAAGGCTATTGTGGAAGCGGATCCATCGCAAACCACGTCCGAGTTAGCTGCAGGCTTCGGTGTTAGTGATAAAACTGTTTTAATCCACTTGAAGCAAATTGGGAAGATTAAAAAACTTGAAAGGTGGGTTCCTCACGAATTGAGTGAAGCAAACCGGCAAACGCGCGTCAACTGCTGCGTTACATTACTTGACCGGCACAATAACGAAGGGATTTTAAATCGAATCATTACCTGTGATGAAAAGTGGATTCTCTACGATAATCGGAAGCGCTCATCGCAATGGCTGGACCCTGGCAAGCCAGCCAAAGCCTGCTCCAAGCGAAAATTGACCAATAAAAAGTTACTTGTAAGCGTTTGGTGGACTAGCGCCGGTGTCGTTCATTACAGTTTTCTCAAATCTGGCCAGACGATTACGGCAGATGACTATTGTCAGCAATTGCAAACCATGATGGAAAAGCTAGCTGGTAAACAACCGAGGCTGGTCAATCGCTCTACGCCACTGCTGCTTCACGACAACGCTAGACCACACACTGCACAACAGACGGCTAGCAAATTAGAAGAGCTTCAATTGGAATGTCTAAGGCATCCACCGTACTCCCCGGACCTTGCTCCAACAGATTACCATTTTTTTCGAAATTTGGATAACTTCTTGCAAGGGAAAAAATTCAACTCAGATGGGGCAGTCCAAATCGCCTTCAAAGATTTTATTGATTCCCGTCCGAATGGTTTTTTTAGTAAAGGGATCAATGAACTACCTATGAGATGGCAAAAGTGCATAGATTACAATGGCTCATACTTTGATTAAATAAATATACTATATAAAAATTTTTCGACTTTTTGTTCCTCCCATACAAAACGCCAATTTCATATGTAAGGACCTAATAAATTATTTTGACTTTGACTTTGACTTTATTGTTTTTAAATATAGGCCCTAAAATACTTCCTTGAGGTATTCCACACTCAATAGGGAGTTCCTTGCTTATAATGTTATCTACCTTAAGGCCGGGTTATTGCAAAAATTAGCAACTCAATGCGGTTTAGTTGAAAGTTCAACCGACGCATTACTGAAATAACGTTCATATTAGCGTGCGATGCTTCACGGTGGTTACGTCCGACACTGCGCAGGAATCGTGCGAGAAATTCGTTTTTCTTTAACTCTTTTGCTTATTAACAGAAAATTGCAGAGTTTATGAAAAATGTAATCGATTTAAAATCTAAGTCAGTAATAGGCACGTTATATTAACGAAAAAAAAAATTTTTTTTGCTGCTTTTTTTTAAACTTGTGCTTCTTATTTCTAAATTACTATAATGTATTTAAAAATTCTACTCGATTTAAAATTTAATTATGGATATATTCTGTTAGCATATATTTTTTTTACATTTATAGAATCAGTAGAAGTGCTAGTATTTGATCGTCAAAGTAGCGACTATGGGCGCTATTTCCACATAACCCCGCCTTAACGCGTTGAGTCCGGTCAGTAAGGTAGTCTTTCATAAGGCTTAGTTGTCTTCCTCGAATTCCAAGTCTTTCCAGTTTGTCAAGAAGGATAGGAATAGTCACTGTATCAAATGAAGTTATGAAGTTCTCGAAGTTTTGCGTCCAATTAATGAGAAATCAGCTATAAAGCGTTTTGCTGATGGATTATCGGATCAGAAGCTAAGCACCATTATAGCGTCTAGGCAGTTCTCATCCCTACCAGAAGCCATAAGAACAGCTTTGGATGAAGAAACTTCAGCAACGAGAGAAGAGCACGTCACGTACTATGCACGTGCGACACAAAGCCATCGTGGTTTTCATCAGCGTCCGTTCCCTACATCAAGAGGTAGGTATTTAGGAAATAATACACGATTTTATTACAATAATACAAATAAGGCATCAAGTAGCAGTGCGGCGCCGGTAAACACAGGTCACAGAGGTAATCGATCTGCTAATTACGCCCGATCAGCACAAGGCCCGCGGCAAGCACCACTACCACCCGTTGCACAGGCTGCGCCGCGTGGCGGGTCGTGGCGCGGCGCGACATCACGTGGATCGGCTCCGCGTGGCGCTGCACAGAGTACGCGTCATCGGCCACGTATGTATCATGTTCGTGAAGATGACGCAACTGAAAAACTCAGTTTTTTCGATTCTAAACTAAATTATGGAATATTTAGTTACAATAATACAAGTCTAGTAAAATGTAGTGTAAGCAATAATGATATAGATTTATTAGTAGATAGTGGAGCAAGTTTATGTGTTTTGAAATACGAGTGGTTGTGTAATAAAAGGTATTTATTTAGCCAAATGCAAACAGACATAATTACTATAAAGGGTATTAGCGGAAATTTAAAGTCAGAAGGTTTAAATTAAGGAGCGACCTTTGCACTCTTCCTCTTGCCAATGGTAAAATCTTATCCTACGCAGACGACACTGTGCTACTCTTTAGCGCTGACAATTGGAATGACGTTTTCACACAGGCTCAGGTAGGCTTTAACAATATAATGCAGTGGCTTAGGTGTAACGCACTGACGCTTAACACGGATAAAACAAAATATATGACTTTCTCTTATAACTCCTCTACCCAGCCTTTTCAACCTAATTTCTCAATAGTGGCCCACCTTTGTCCTGATCAGACTTGTGCGTATGCACCTGTCCTAGGATTAGCACTACTAAAACGATTAAGTACCTTGGCGTTATAATTGATCAACATCTCAACTTTAAACCGCACGTTTAAGCTCTTGCTGCTAGGGTCCGTAAATTAATTTACGTGTTTAAAAATCTTAGACACGCTACTAGTCCAGCCCTTATTCGAACAGTTTATCTTGCGTTCTGTCAATCTTTACTAATATATTGTATTACATCTTGGGGTGGTACACACAAATCAACCTTAATTGAAATAGAAAGGGTGCAAAGAGCCATTCTCAAAGTTACAAGCGATCGTCAAAAAACATCCTTTAGTTCCATTCGATCCAGCATTTATAAACCATCACAGGCGGATAGATAGGGTTTGTCAAAGTGAACGTTTTCGCACTACCCACTCACATCTTTTTTTCTGCTTTCTTGGCTCTTTCCTATACAATAAGCTAAGCTTCTTCTTATCCCTTTATTCTATGAATTTAATACTATGCAAAAAACTGTAACAAAATGGCTTAAATGTAAATCATATGAGGAGACTGAAAACATATTAGCTACATTAGTTAACCAAATTACCTTATATTAAATAATTGTTATTTTAAAAACTCTTTGATTAACTCTTACTTTATAAGCACTTACTAACCTGATTCCTAAGAACACAGGTATAGTTTAGGAATCAAATTGTTAATGCAGTTTTGTAGCGGCATAAACATTTATCATAGCAAGCAAGGCGCTAACCTGATTCCTAAGAACACAGGTATAGTTTAGGAATCAAATTGTTAATGCAGTTTTGTAGCGGCATAAACATTTATCATAGCAAGCAAGGCGCGCGGGCTCGAATAATTTTCCGCTCGCACATATTACCCGTCTCGCTCGGCAGACCTATCGGCCCGAGTGCGCACGACGACGGGCGCCCGGGCCTCCGATTATATTCGCCACGTTCCTCAACGACCACAACTTAGATATTTTCATGGTCCAAGAGATATTTTCATGGTCCAAGAGACCTTTCTCAAACCCAGTCAGCGTAATCCGCGTTTGGCAGGTTACAATATCATACGTAATGACCGCACTTCTGAACAATTAGGAGGTACGCTCATCTATTATAAACGTTCGCTTCATTGTGTCCCTATCGACACTCCTCCCTTAGAGTTTATCGAAGCGTCATGCTGCCGGATCGACATGACGGGGCATATCCCAATCACTCTTGTCTCCGCGTACCTTTCCCCTGCTGATCATAGGGCACTGCTTAGGTCGGACTTAGAAGCTCTTTTTAATTTGGGGGAATCTGTAATCGTTGCAGGGGACCTCAACTCCAAACACGTTCTCTGGAACTGTAGGGTCACCACCACCCGAGGCCGGATCCTTGATTCCCTGTCAGACCCTCTCAACTTTGACGTCATTGCTCCACTCGAACCCACTCACTATCCCGACAACCCTAACCACCAGCCTGACATCCTTGACATTGCACTTCTAAAGAACATAAGCCTACGCTTAAGTGAGTTAGAAGTGCGACATGAACTCAAATCCGACCACCGCCCAGTTCTCTTGAGTCTCGACTCGCGTACCCCTGTACCCGGCCCTGACAGTCACGGACCGACTAAAACGGTGGTGGATTGGGACAGAGTCCAGTCTTCGCTGGCCTCTTCCCGGTCTGTTCACCTGGATAGCATCCCCCCCGTTCTCTCCTCCCCAGATGACATTAACCTCGCTATTGACTGCCTCACCAAGCACATACAGGGCGTTGTGAGTAGCTGCTCTCGGCAAGTTACAGACGACCTGACGGTCGCTTTGATTTGCCGCCCGAAATACGTGCTTTGAGGACTGAGCGAAACGCCGCTAATCGCGCTTACGATGCTGCTCCTACCGAACAGAACCAAAGGGTTATGCGTGCCTTGGACAGGGAGGTGCAAGCACAGGTAGCTCTTTTACGGGACGGCAGGTGGGAGAAGTTTCTCGGTAAACTTGTCCCTTCTCACTTGGCCTTCTGGCGCCTATCTCGTTCGCTCAAAGCGGACGCAGTCGCTCCCATGCCCCCTCTCAAACGTCCCAACCAGCCCCTCGCTTTTGACGACGACGAAAAAGCGGAATGTCTGGCAGACAGCCTTGCAGCACAGTGCACTCCCAGCACAGTCCCTGCAGACCCTGACTTTCTTATAGAGGTCTCTACGGAACTCAACCGCAGAGCCTCTCTCCCGCCGACTGACCCACCCCTGCGCTGCGTCACAGAACAGGAGGTGAAAGACCTCATAAAGGCATTAGCTCCCCGTAAATCCCCAGGCATGGACGGCATCACCAACCGTGTCCTGAAACTTCTTCCCGACCACCTCATCTCAGTTCTGACCAAGATCTTTGACTCGGCCATGAAGACATGCATCTTTCCACAAGCTTGGAAGGAAGCTGTCGTCATCGGCATTCACAAACCTGGCAAACCTGCCGACGACCCTACTTCCTACCGCTCGATCAGTTTACTCATTAATATGGGTAAAATGTATGAGGGTGTCATCCGATCTCGACTCTGACTTTGCCTTCTCTCACAACCTTATCCCCAACGAGCAGTTTGGTTTTCGTCCCAAACACTCGTGCGTCCAACAAGTCCACCGCACAGTGGAGGACGTCTACTCTGTTCTCCTCAAGAACAGGTCCAGACCTACAGGAGCCGTCTTCTTAGATGTAGCGAAAGCGTTCGACAAAGTCTGGCACGAAGGTTTGCTTTTCAAGCTTTACAAACTCGAGGTGCCTGACCGTCTCGTACACATCATACGAGACTTTTTAACCGATCGCTCTTTTCGCTGCAGATACGAAGGCGAGCTCTCGACTCGCAGACCGATTCGCGCCGGAGTCCCTCAGGGCTCCGTGCTCTCTCCCATCCTTTTCTCTCTTTACACTAGCGACATGCCTAGACCCAGGAACGCGCAACTCGCCCTCTATGCGGACGACACTGCCGTTTATTCCAATCACCCCCGTCTCTCTCAGATAGTTTCGAATCTCCAGACTGCGGCAGATGCCCTCGGGAAATGGTTCCGCAAATGGAGAATAGAAGTGAACCCCGACAAAAGTTCCGCCATTATTTTCACTCGTGGCCCTGCGCCCACGCTCCCCCAGATCAAACTTCTCGATCACCCGGTACCCTGGGTGCGTGAGGTGAAATATCTAGGTGTCACTCTCGATGCTAGGCTCACGTTCGGTAAGCACATCCAGAATGTTCGCAATCACGCCGCGTTCGTTTTAGGCCGTCTTCACCCCATGATAGGCAAGCGGAATAAAATCTCTCTTAGGAATAAGGTGAGGCTTTACACCGTTTGTATTCGTCATATCATGACGTATGCTAGTGTAGTTTTTGCTCACACCGGTGTCACTCACATTCGTAAGCTTCAACTCATTCAAAATCGCTTCTTACGTCGGGCAACCGGTTGCCCGTGGTTCGTTCGTAACGTCGACCTTCATGTAGATCTCGAGCTACCGTCCATTAAAGGTTTCATGATAGACGCTTCACGTCGCTATTTCGATGCCGCGCCTCACCACCCGAATCCTCTGGTCGTGAAAACCGCCGGTTATTTCCCTTTCCCCGTTACGCGTACAAAACGTCGGCCTAAGCATGTTCTGTCCGATCCTGTCGATCCCATCCAGTCTGCTGTTGAGATAGCCATTGCCAATAGAGTACACTCCACGGAATGCCCTTCTGGTAGCAACCGCACCCACCGGCGGGGACGCGGTAGACCCAATCAAGTTCTGCATAATCCTGAAAGACCCCGTCAAGGTCATTCCTCTCCCGCGCGCTTCTCGCCATGGCAACATCCTAGGCCGAGGTCCGTGCCCCCAAGTGGGCGCCCTTAGGCTGTTGCTATAATACTAGGGGTAAGAGCCTTCCGCTCCCCCAAAAGTCCTGTTACGCTTGATACGTTGATTTTGCGACACAAGCATTAGGTCCACGTAAAGAAAAAAAAAACCGATTATTCATTCTACAGCTAGCGGTCAAGCTTGAGAGACGGCCTCTGCTATCCTCAAGTAAACCGGCGAGCTCGGGGGTGAGACTGCCGCTGCGTCCACTCCTTACGCTCAAAGTCGTGTATGACCTAGCTAGTGATCCTAGTACTTACCGATTTAGGCTAAGACCTAACCTAGTTCCTTACTTTGTTTCGTAAGTTTACTGTATTAAACCTTCTGAACATTCTATCTGGCGTCTCACTCACTCATCCCCCCTACATTTTGGCGCCCAACGTTAAATAAGTCAAGAACGAGAAGAGACTCACTCATCCCCCCTACATTTTGGCGCCCAACGTTAAATAAGTCAAGAAGGAGAAGAGGCACTTACTCATCCCCCCTACATTTTGATGCCCAACGTTAAATAAGTCAAGAGGGAGAAGAGACAAAACCTCATCTACCAATATTCTGACGCCCAACTTTAAATGAGTAGACGTAAATCAAAACAATTTAAAGAAGACAGTAGTCAAGAGGGAGAAGAGACGCAACCTCAGATGGTGATCCAGTTTACCCCCGGTTTGGTTAATTCGAAATTTTGCGGAAATTGCTAAACCATTAACAAATCTTACAAAATAGAATATGAACTGGAAATGGGAGCAATAGCAAGAGACAGCATTTAATACCATTAAGAAAGCATTAACCACAGCACCTGTACTAAAGCAACTGGACTGTAACTTGCCTTACATAATTTAAACTGATGCCAGTAATTACGCAATTGGAGGAGCTTTGGTGCAGGGGGAGGGTGAAAAGGAATACCCTATTGAGTACGCTAGTAGGCTACTTACGCCAGCTGAACGCAATTACACTACTACAGAAAAAGAAGCATTAGCCATTGTATGGGCAGTAACCAAGTCTGCCGTCCGCTAACTATAATGCCGTTAACTAGCATCTGAGCAATTTTCACTTTTTGATGTTTTCCGAATCAGAAAAAAAAAGCTTAATCGAACCATCTTACTCATATTTTTGTATCTTGTTTAGTTTCCGAGATAAAAAAATTAAAATGTCGTTAACTAGTTGGTTTTTGCAAGAACACAATGCTATAACACAGTTAACTTCATTTGCTTAGCTTAATAGCGGTTAAAGGTTTTTAACTTTCATTTCGACCTAAAATTCTATTAAAATTACATAACTTTATTGCCGCTACTTAACTTTCCTTACCTAGAAGAACGTTAAAGCACTTTAACAACAATATTGTTAAGTTTTCTTCTGAGTGGTAGTATTTCAATCCCATACTTGAAAGCCATTATATGAAAAAATAAGACAAAAATGCGGTTAAAGTTCGATAGCGGCATTTTAGTGTTTTAATTCACGTTTTATTTTATTCAAATTACAGTGGTAATTTCGCTAGCAACGGCAAATCAATGTAAAAATGTACTTATTTTGTAGTGTTTTCAAGACTAAAATGCGGTTAACCCACATTCCTTGTCTAAAATGCGATTAAGCCATCTCCACACCACCGCGAGCAGTACGCAAAGTACTTGCTGCGCGCGTGCTAAGACCTACTTTTCTTATAAGATACCTGTCTAATAGGAAAAGTAGGGTAATACATGAACAAATATTTAGGTACTTTTTACAGCTATTTGTTAAAATATTTCTATGATAAGTTACTTCAATTAAATATGATCGATTTCTTAAATCTATCTTCATGCACGAAATTAGTAGTAATTTTACTAGATGAGCTATAACTTTCTGTTTTACTCTTTGATTTTATTTTGCTCTTTGATTACACAATCTGTCTCAAGATCTGTCTATTGTTTTTTACCCTTACCCTTTTACCCTATAGTCACGGTTTTTATAACTTTATATTATGAATTATGTAACATTAGATAATGATCTTACCTTTTCTAAATAATAATTCCTTAGGCGTACCTACAACGCTATTTTGGTGAAATAAATTCCAAAATGGCGTACTTAAATATCCGCGTGCTGTTGTTCTTCTTGGGTCTGGTCCTTGTGTTGAACATCACCCAGCTTGCCTTGTCTTCGAAGCGGCGATTGAAGATTACGTACCAGGACCTGCAGGTGGATGATCAGGATAACGACACGTAAGTCATCATTCTCAGTCCCACTTCATGAGCTAATTCTTTGAGTTGGGTTTGTTTCTTCGAAGCGGCGATTGAAGATCACGTACCAGGACCTGCAGGTGGATGATCAGGATAACGACAGGTAAGAGTCATCATTCTCAGTCCCACTTCATGAGCTAATTCTTTGAGTTGGGTTTAAGTTTCTTCGAAGCGGCAATTGAAGATCACGTACCAGGACCTGCAGGTGGATGATCAGGATAATGACAGGTAAGAGTCATCATTCTCAGTCCCACTTCATGAGCTAATTATTTGAGTTGGGTTTAAGTTTCTTCGAAGCGGCAATTGAAGATCACGTACCAGGACCTGCAGGTGGATGATCAGGATAACGACAGGTAAGAGTCATCATTCTCAGTCCCACTTCATGAGCTAATTCTTTGAGTTGGGTTTAAGTTTCTTCGAAGCGGCAATTGAAGATCATTGCGGCACTGAGTTAATCACTTGAACGGTACACGGATCAGTTTCCATCAAACATGTAAACTTTATTTTTAAATATGATTGTACTCTAAGTATATGATTGTATTTTAAGTATATTGATACTATGTTGGCTGACCTATTAAATAAAAATAAAATTAAATAAAACTGCCTACTGTACCACCGGCCATACCACTATGGCATTGTGGGTCCTAAACTATACCAACAATTAGTGTTGTCACAATAGCACTTTGGGTCGGGTCGGGCCACATCACAGAGTACCTTGTAATATACGGTAATAGAGACCAATCTTAACTGTCAAAACTGGAAACGCATTGTCTATAGATTATTATAGTTAGATATATATTTTTAGTTCTATTATAAAATACAGATGGCGCTATTTATAACTTTCATTTAGGTAGGTAGGTACCTATACCTGCATTTATTAATTTATTTAAATTTTCTGTTCAACTGGTTACTAAATAAAACACAATTTAAATGAAATGTTTTTTCACACAAAACATTTAAAAAATTATTTAAGGAAAAATTAAATTTCGAAGTCAGACTTCTAATTAATGAGCAGCGACTGAGTAGAAATATACAAATATCTAATAGCGTTTTAGAACTACATCTGCAATGAGCACAAAATTTTAAAAGACACATACAAATCTCGTAAGAGTACTAAGATAAAAATAATCTAGAATATGATAATATAATGATAAAAAAATATTCCAATGGATCTCATTCGATTAAGACAATGCTGTTGTCAATTATTTGAATCAAAAACAATTTTAATAAAGGATACAAGTTTTTATTTTTATCTGCTTTAATGCATTATAAGGTATTTTCTGAATTATCAACGTTCAAATACTAAGCGAAATTGCCGTTACAATGGAAGGTTTTGTTTTAAGCTGCATTTTAGCCTAACAATAAACACTATGAATAATGTACAAAAAAAACACGTAAGCTTAAATGCAGCTAAGTGCCGTTAACTGCGATATAGTTACGTAAAATTTTGTGTGTAAAAATACAAAAGCATTAGCTAAAATGCCGTTAGACATTCTGACGGCGTTTTAGTCCGGGAATCATTATATAAATTAAAGCATTTTACAATATAGATTAAATAATTTAAAATCAAACACTACAACGCCGCTAAGGTAGTCCTAACATTTTAGTTGTGTGTTCATGAAAGAATATTTATAATAATACTTAGTTAAAACGTATAAATTGATTTATTTCAAAACATATTACACATAGCAATGTGGGAGTTTAACTACATTAAAGCTATTTTAAATATCTACGTAATGGTATCATTAAGTCATACATTAGTCATTTAGTTTTCAAACAGCAAGCATTTTTCCGTTCCCGCACTTTAATCCCTTTTATCTCGAAACTTGGTTTTGGTACTTAATGGCATTATAGTTAGCGGACGGCAGAAGTTTAGAAGTTACATAGAAGGCACAAAGTTTCTAACTATCACAGACCATCAACCGTTGAAATGTATTGTTGTGGTGAAGGTGTGAAAACAAATAAGATATAATTTATGGGGAAAACAATGATTTATTTTAAAGAGAATATTAATGTACAAGACTAACATGTCGAAGGGCTTCTCAAATTAGACTGAGTCAAAACGACATATTTCGAAATCATTTGAAAATACAATTCTAGAACAAAATAAAGCTGCCAGCCAGTGTGCATTTATCACATGCCAGCATTTTTAAATAACAGAGTAAGGAGTGTAGGTATTGCTATACCTAACAAAATGGTTATTCAATCTGAAGTCTCCCACTGGACGTCTTACCAGGTGGGCACTACAGTTACAACTATATGAATTTGAAATAAAATACACTCCAGGGAGAACAAATGTTTTAGCTGACAGTCTTTCTCGCCCACCTTGCATAAATCACACTGAACAATGTGAAATCTGTCTTTTCAAAGTTGATCTTCCGAGACGCGGAGAAAGAAACATCCGTGATGAACAAATGAAAGACGAAGAACTGAATTCCATTATTAAAATTAAATAGATTCAGAAAACTATATACAATCATCAAAAAGGGGTTACCTGCTTCATAAGGGAGTGCTTTATCGATTCACTCCAGACCAAGAAGATGACAATGCGAAATTAGTTGTACCTCGTCATGAAGTTCCTAATGTACTTAACCAGTTTCACGATGCACATACAAGTCGTCATTATGGAGAAGACAGAACGAAGAAGACGAAGAGGAAGACCAAAGAAGAAGACTTCCTTTCCAGTGCCTGGTACTCTTACGGGACGTCAACGAGTACCAGAGGGGGAGAATGTAGCGGCATAAACATTTATCATAGCAAGCAAGGCGCGCGGGCTCGAATACTTTCCCGCTCGCACATATTACCCGTCTCGCTCGGCAGACCGATCGGCCCGAGTGCGCACGACGACGGGCGCGCGGGCCTCCGATTATTCATTGATTTATTATTTCGATTCAGCTGTTACTCACCCGAACTTTCTGGTGAGAAAAGCGTCAATTTACTTTCCGCATCCCACTACGCGATTCAAGCGTCGTCCTAGACAAACTCCAAACTAGTATTATTAATGAAAATAAATATTTGCTTTTTTGTAATAAATTGAAACCTCACCTCCTAGAAAAATGTTATTATACAATTGATGAATACTTGTCAGATAAAATTTAATAAATTGATCTCATAAATATTTTTATAAAACTGTTATTAAGTTAAGTTTATAATAATAATAATAGTATGATCTTTGCTACACCCTATTAAACAGGGTACATGTAATAGTTAAGGCTGACTATATGTGTGCAATGAATAAATGATTACTGATTACTGATCACGCTCTCACAGATCCGGACGATGAGATCACCGTCGCGATTAAAGCTGCCATTGCGTGTAGGCCAAACACTACTACAGAATGCCCTTCAGGTAGCAACCGTCCCCGCCGGCGGGGACGCGGAACTAATAGTAGAATTAATACAGTAAGACCCGGTAGTCATTCTTCTCCGACGCGCTTCTCGCCCTGGCAATGTTCTGGGCCGCGGTCCGAGCCCGTCTGAGGGCGCCCCCAGATACGTTCGTCATAAATTTCCTAAGGGGTACGAGCCTTCTGCTCCCCCGCAAGTCCGCGCCCACTATATTACCACTCTGGTATAAATAGTGATTAGGTCCGTCAAAAAAAAAAAAATATTCATTCGCAATCACGCCGCGTTCGTTTTAGGCCGTCTTCACCCCATGATAGGCAAGCGGAGTAAAGTCTCTCTTAGGAATAAGGTGAGACTTTACACCGCTTGTATTCGTCCTATCATGACGTATGCTAGTGTAGTTTTCGCTCACACCGGTGTCACTCACATTCGTAAGCTTCAACTCATTCAAAATCGCTTCTTACGTCGGGCAACCGTTTGCCCATGGTTCGTTCGTAACATCGACCTTCATGTAGATCTCGAGCAATGGACGGCCATTAAAGGTTTCATGATAGACGCTTCACGTCGCTATTTCGATGCCGCGCCTCACCACCCGAATCCTCTGGTCGTGAAAACCGCCGGTTATTTCCCTTACCCAGTTACGCGTTTAAAACGTCGGCCTAAGCATGTTCTGTCCGATCCTGTCGATCCCATCCAGTCTGCTGTTGAGATAGCCATTGCCAATAGAGTACACTCCACAGAATGCCTTTTTGGTATCCCAATCAAGTTCTGCATAATCCTGGAAGACCCCGTCAGGGTCATTCCTCTCCCGCGCGCCTCTCACCATGGCAACGTCCTAGGCCGAGGTCCGTGCCCCCAAGTGGGCGCCCTTAGGCTGTTGCTATTAATTCTAGGGGTAAGCCTTCCGCTCCCCCAAAAGTCCGGTTACGCTTGATACGTTGATTTTGCGACACAAGCATTAGGTCCATGTAAAAAAAAAAACCGATTATTCATTCTACAGCTAGTGGTCAAGCTTTAGAGACGGCCTCTGCTATCCTCAAGTAAACCGGCGAGCTCGGGGGTGAGACTGCCGCTGCGTCCACTCCTTACGCTCAAAGTCGTGTATGACCTAGCTAGTGTTCCTGGTACTTACCGATTTAGGCTAAGACCTAACCTAGTTCCTTACTTCTGAACAGTCTATCTGGCGTCTCACTCACTCATCCCCCCTACAGTTTTTATTTTATTGTGTAAATTGATAAAAATAATATTCATTATAAATTTTACTTAGTAGTCCTGTACAATGTTTATATTAGCCTAAGATTTCACAGAATAAAGGGGTTTGGGTAAAGTTGGCGTTGTTTTCAGTTTTGGCGGCCACTCATGAAAGTTGTAAATTTTAATAGACCTATTTAAAAGGAACATTTCTTACTATAGAGTACATATAGCTACATATTATCGGGGCCGAGATATCACACTTTATAGTTTAATTGTAAGAACTGATACGAGGGCTGATTGATAAGTTTCCGAAACGACAAAGAAAAACTTTAAAAATCTATTTAAAATAAATTTATTTCTCAACGTAGTTTCCTTCTACCTCGATGCATTTAGTCCAGCGCTTCTCCAATGCTGTTACACCAGTTTGATAAAATGTTTTCTCCAACCCCTCAAAATACTCGTCCACGGCAACAATGACTTCTTCATTTGATGAAAATCTCTGGCCACCTAACCATTTCTTCAGGTTTGGGAATAAGTGGAAGTCACACGGGGCCAGATCCGGGGAATAGGGTGGATGCGGTAGCAATTCGAACCGCAATTCATGGAGTTTGGCGACTGCAACCATTGACGTGTGTGCAGGTGCGTTGTCATGGTGGAACAAAACTTTTTTCTTGGCCAAATGTGGTCGTTTTTTCTGGATTTCTTCACTTAATTTTTGCAGCAAGCTTGCGTAGTACTCTCCATTTATTGTTTTTCCTTTTTGCAGATAATCCACTAAAATAATCCCTCGAGCATCCCAAAAATCAGTCGCCATCACTTTGCCGGCCGACAAAACCGTTTTTGCTTTCTTCGGCGCAGGTCTTCCGCTCTCAGTCCAGTGCTTAGATTGTTCTTTTGTCTCGGGAGTATAATGATGTATCCAGGTTTCATCGACTGTTACATAACGCCGCGAAATCTCGTTAGGATCTCGGTTAAACAGCGCCAAACACTCCGATGAATCGTCCACTCGACGTTGCTTTTGGTCATCAGTGAGCAAACGCGGCACCCATCGCGCGCAAAGCTTTTTCATTCCCAAATGTTGGTGCAAAATATTAAAAACGCGTTCAGATGAAATGCTCACCATCTCTGCTATCTCTCGCAACTTCAAGCGCCGATCATTCAATACAATTTTGTGAATTTTTTTGATCATGTCCGGATTCGTGACTTCATTTGGACGGCTAGACCTGTGGGCGTCTTCGCAGCTCTGTCTTCCACGTTTAAAATCAGTTACCCAGGTGTGAATTGTACTCAATGCAGGAGCAGAATTACCTAAAACACTGTCTAGCTTGGTTTTAATCTGGGTTGCTGTTTTCTGTTTTAAAACGTAAAACTTTATCACCGCACGAATTTCGTTTCTTTCCATTGTTAAGAAAATTTACGACAGAGAAAGTTCTACGTCCTATCAAACAAATTCCATCAGTTCGATTAAATTCAAATTTGGCGTTCTATTTTCAAAAAGATGCCAAAATATAATGTAATTTTTTTTTTTTTGCGTATCATTTTTTTAAGTTCGTCGTTTCGGCCAGTTATCAATCAGCCCAGGTAATTCTTGTTGAAATAAGTAAAAACCTTTACTTATAATATTGTTATGTTGTATAACGTGTTGTAGGTGTCGAGTGTGTCAACCCGGGTAGCGTACTGTAACGACTCTCCGGGAGAGAGCCGCCACTTAATAAACACAAAAGGAACTTTTATAACACAATCACTATTTTATTAAATTATAACTGCACTTGCACTACTATAATAACATTCAATCGTCCGCACTCGACGGCGGACGGCAGGTGAGAACGTCAAATGCCGACGGCCCCAGCCCGTCTGAAGTTTCTATCGTTCTCTTTCTAAACTGAATAGTTAAAAAGAGAACGAATATATTACAAAAAGAATACTATCGCCAGTATCAAACTTCATAGCACTCGGACCAACGAGGCCCGATGCTACAGTACCTTGTTTTGAAACTGACCAAGAGGTATTCTTTCAAGGTTGTACAGGTATATGTGCCGAAATCTACATACTTAGATACCGAGGTCGAGGCCATAAATATTACCACCAAGACCCACTTCACCGTTGTCATGGGAGACTTTAATACCAGGGTAGGAGTGTGAGAAGGCGACGTCTCGCGCATCGGGCTGTACAGTATTGGGCTCAGAAATCAACGTGTCAAATGTAAGTAACGAAGTGGGAACCAGTCACTTCAAGGGGAAGCGGGGTAGCCAAAAGTTAAAACTTTCGGTGGGAACTCTGGAAAAGATTAAGATTCGAGGCGAGATGCCGGAGCGAGCTCCGTCGTCGGACATCCACCGTTTGAATAAAGACGGTAAGACGAGACCTCCGAAGCCGCAATACGCAATGCATGGATGGATAAGAGAAGCGATTGAGCAAAATCAGGGGTCAAAAGTCTTTGCTAAAATACTGAGTAGGGGCCACCTGACGAAGCACAAAAACTCGGAAGGCAAAATCGTCACATCAGTTCCAGAAATCATCGCCGAGGTCGAAGACTTTTACGGCCGTCTATATGCCTCACATGCCCCAAAGCTTCCGCCTGACGCGAACGACCCAAGAGCCACACTGACATGCCACTTCACTGAAGATCTCCCTGATGAAGACGAAATTGAGAGGGCTTTCAAACAGCTTAAAAATGAAAAGGCTCCTGGCGAAGACGGAATCACTTCCGAACTTCTCAAAACAGGAGGTACTCCAGTACTAAGAAAGTTAAAGGAGCTATTTAATTCCGTCATAGCCAATGAAACTACCTCGAAGGCGTGGAGTGAGAGCATGGTGGCGTTGTTTTTCAAAAAAGGACATAAAACTCTCCTGAAAAACTTTAGACCGATCGCGCTCTTCAGCCACGTCTATAAGCAGTTTTCGAAAGTCCTCACAAACCGTCTCGCTGCCGCAAGATTTGACGCCTTCCAGCCTCCGGAACAAGCTGGGTTTCAAAAAGGTTTCAGTACCGTAGACCACATCCTCACAGTGAGACGACAGGTTATACAGAAGTCGCAAGAGTATAATCAGCCGCTGTGTCTAGCATTTGTGGACTACGAGAAAGCCTTCGACTCTTATATCTCAGTCACCTCCGCTTTGCCGACAACATAGTGATAATGGCTGAATCGTTGCAGGATCTTTGTCAATAAACTAGGGTAAGACTAAGGTCATAGATTATTATTGTGACAGATAATGTCTGTTAATTGATTTTTCATTTATCGCTTTATAATTATTAGACTAAGGTCATGTTCAACAAACTAATCATTTCGGAACCGATCTCGATCAATGGCGAAGTGCTCGAAGCTGTCCAAGAATATGTCTACCTCGGGCAGACATTGCAGTTGGGTAGAGACAACTTCGAGCGTGAAATCGCAAGAAGAGTACAGTTGGGCTAGGCAGCATTCGGGAAACTGCGTCATATTTTCTCGTCGCCACTACCACAATGCCTGAAAAGCAGGGTGTATTACCAGTGTGTCCTACCCGTTTTGACATATGGGGCCGAGACGTGAAGCATGACGGTGAAGCTGGCCCACTGGCGACATGTCACTCAGCGAGCTATGGAAAGATATATGCTTGGTATTTCGCTACGGGATTCAATCCGAAAAGAAATCATCTGGCAGAGGACCAAGGTAGTTAGATATCGTCTAGAAGTGTCGCTCGCAAGCTGAAGTGGCAGTGGGCTGGCCACGTCTGTTGCAGAACCGATGAGCGTTAGAGCAAACGGCTTCTCGAATGGAGACCACGTCTCGGGAAACGTAAAATGGGACGCCCCCCTGCCAGGTGGACTGATGGCCTGAGGAAGGCCGCTGGTGGTGGCTGGATGAGGAAAGCGGTCGATGGTGTGCTTTGGCGTGCTCTTGAGGATGCTTACGTCCAGCAGTCTGCAAGAGGCTGATTGATGATAAAATAGAGAATTATAAATCAATTCACAGTTAGCGGAGAAGTAGCTTAACAAATACAGTCAAATAAGACATGAGAACCCCCTTTTTGAAGTCGGTTAATTACTAATTCTACTTTGAGCCTGTTATTCTTGTTTATCATAATCGAGATAAAAAATAAGTTTAAAAACTAAAACCCGACTACGGAAAAAACGAGCTCTAAAAGCATGAAACAAGAAAATATCTTCAAATTCTTACTTATCTATTAATTAATTGTCCAGTTTGTTATGTTTAGAAAATAGCCGTGGTCGCATGCTACCTTGCTTGCCTTAAGGGTTGCTCATTTAACTATACATTTTAGGGTAGGTGGCAAGCGATCACGGCTATTCTCTGAACATCACTAATATCTATGCGTTAAATTGAAACATATATAAGTTGTTTACTTATTAGATATTAAATAAATAATTGGATGATAAATAAAATAGATAGGCAAGAATTTGAATATATTTTCTTGTTTCATTTAGAGCTCGTTTTTTCCGTAGTGGGGTTTTAGTTTTTAAACTTATTTTTTATATGAATTATTTTGTGGTATTATTTTCAAAAAGAAAGAGTTTTAAGTAAATAAGTATACATGATCATATTTGGGAATTCAAAAGACTTCTTAATCTTTCTAGTTTCTCAAGAGATCGAGGATCATGAGGATATTTGTATTTCAATTCAACCAATCACGACAGTTCTAAAATATGATATTTTCATATTAATCGCCGTAGAATATTGACCATTTTACAGATTCTGTAGTAGGCCTGCATTTTTATTGTAAATTCGACGTGCAAAGTTATAAAGAGATGCCGCCACTTGTTAAATAAAACTTGAAATCCGCGAAATTAACCTGTTTACAAACAAAACTACGTAAGGTACGTAAGTGCGGAGTCGGACTCGCACTTGGCCGGCTATGTTTTTTATGGTCCGATAACGAGACCTTTAGATCAAAGTTGTCTATCAATCACGTTGATTACCTAAACAAACATCTGCAACGTGTTTTTTTATTTATACTTATAAATTATATGCAATTATCGAAGTAATGCAAGTAAAGTAACGTGCAATAGCTAGTAATATATATATAGAATGTGCAGATTAAGCCCTTTCATTTGATACCCCACATGATACATTCATAAAAATATATATTCTCTGTCCTCTAGAGGGCGCCATATTGAATTTAGTATGACGTCACATAGCCTATAACCAACGGACAATTAAGACGCTTCTAACGATACCTCATTTGTTCAATTATGATAGATAGTTTAGGAGATATGTGGGAACAGACAAACATACATACATACATACATACTTACATACATACAAACATACATAGCGGCTAAAATCATAACCTTCCTTTTTGCTTCGCCGTAGTCGGGTAAAAAGAAAGCCAGTAGTCACCTACGGCCTTCTGATCTGAACCCATAGAATATTCATTCATCCAATTACAATTTTTGGGGGGCCATAACTAAGCTCCGATATTACTTACGACAAAAACCATTATATATATTGTGTGTTTATTCAAGGTATTGCTATATGCAATGAAAACGATGGCCGCTAATAAAAAAAATGACGCCACTTGTCCCATACAAAGTTACCCAAACCCCTTTATCTTTATAGATGTGACGCCTACTTGCAACTTTAGGTAGGCCAAAGTGGTTCGGTGCTCTACGCCCAGCACTGATGAAAGGCGAGGTCAAGCTGAAGGCATAGGACAGAAATAGCTAGTACCTGATCTTTATAATTTTGTATTTGTTGCAGTGACAATGGTAAAATTATTGTTTTTGATGCTTTTGCTTAGTATCGAAGTCGGATCGAAACGATCAAAATGGGATGAAAAAGAATGCAAGGAAGAACAAGATGTTATGACGAAATGTTCGGAGAAAATAAAAACTAACGAATTGACACAAAAACTAGCAAGAGGAGGATGCAGAACAGGAAAGAATTATAACGAAAATTGCAAACCAAAGGCTGCTGAGGGTATCGATGTGGCAGGATGGGCATCGATGGCCAACTCTTTTGGTAAATCGGTAGGCGTAAATGTAGATCCATGCAGCGAAGAAAATATTAAGAAAAACTATAAAGATAGAAAATCGACTGATGCTGAAACAAAGAAAATAAAAGAAGCAGGTTGCACCGATTATTTTAGTCTTGCCTGCAGCACTAAAGCTAACTGGCCACTTTTAATCGCAACAGTGTCTGCTGCAATGTATTTAAATCTATAGATACTACTCGTAAAAAAAAAAAAAAATATAATAAAATAAAAGTAACGACCAGGCGATGGTGGCGTCGCCTGGTCGTTACTTTTATTTTATTATATTTGTTTTTTTTTTTATTTATTTATATTATGAATATTGTTGTTGTTTTTTGTTGTTATTGTTGTGACTTTTTTTGTATGGAAATAATGAAAAATCAAATTAATTGCACAGTAGTTTTATTAATTGTTTTGTTAGCGGAGAACATTATAGTACTGGCCACTTTTGATCGCAACAGTGTCTGCAATGTATTTAAATCTATAGATACTACTCGTATAGTTAAATGTATGAAATTAAAAGAAATTTACAGAACAAAAAGCAAAAAAGTGTGTTTACGAATAAATGTCTATGTCAAAATCTGTCTATGTCAAAATCTACTGAAAATTATTTTCTTTGTGATTTCTATGCTTATTTTATTATATTTGTTTTTTTTTATTTATTTATTTATATTATGAATATTGTTGTTGTTTTTTGTTGTTATTGTTGTGACTTTTTTGTATGGAAATAATGAAAAATCAAATTAATTGCACAGTAGTTTTATTAATTGTTTTGTTAGCGGAGAACATTATAGTACCGGATGTCCAAAAAGGGTATTTGCACTTTTAAATATCAATAAATCGTCTCTAATGAGGAAACAAATATAATGTCATACGTGGAATTTATTGGAAATTTAATTGAAATGGATTCGTATATCGGAGCTCAGCGCGCATTAAGTGTACGAGCTTATTATCAAAACAATAATTCGATATAACAGTTCGCTGCTTACATCGCGCGCAGTTCAATGTTCGGGACATTTATTTATCTCCCAGTGCGAATATCACTAGTGGCTCTGTGAGCTGTAGACCTCGCGAGTCTGTAGGTATGTCTTTTTATATTTATTTTTATTTTTTCTCCACAAACATCCCCAAACCCTTGATTTTTTATTAAAATTAAATTAACTTAATTTTTTTATTTTTATTTATTTTTATTTTATTTTATTCTATTTTATCTTATTTTATCTTATTTCATTTTATTGGTTAAGAAATGTGACCTGTAGAGGAAAACAGCCTCAGCGGTAGACCTTGTAAGCTGGCAAACCCCATAACTCCCCGTCATTTTTAAAATTTCCAAAAACTGGCTTGAAAAAAAATTTAGATTAATTTATCGAACCTGCTCACAAAATTTCACGAGAATCGGTTGAGAAACGCGACCTGTAGAGTTAAACAAACAAACAAATCCACAAACAGATGGACATACAAAAGCAAATTTGGCCAAGCTGAAGCAGAGACGCTTCGCTCGCTTCGCTCGCTCGGTCAATTAGCAAATGGATTAAGACGTAATGGACATCATTTAAACGACATACTTTTTTTGTCGTAATCTTTCCATTGTATGTACTTTTTGCAGATAGTAATAAAATTATGAAATGATATATTCTTCATATAAAATTTTTGGGTAAAAACTGCCAACACCCTTTTTGGACATCCTGTAGTATAGTAGGGGGCGCCCATGATGGGGATTTTGGGACTTCCTCGAGCGCGTCATATATATAAGGGGCTTGCATCTTGTTGTGCACCTCCTACATAATATAAACAATTTATACAGTGACGTGCGTCCAGGGCAGCCGATCAGAATAGTCAAAAAAAAATTCGACCGTCAGACATACTCGAGCACGTCAGATTAAGGTAAGATGAGTTAAATACATGCTAAAAAGTGTGCATTTCAATAATCCGACGATTTGAGCGTGACATAAAGGAGTTGGAGGGTCACTAACTTGCAAAAAAAAACATTGACATTCTCGAGCGCAGTCGATTTTTTTTTTATTTTAAAGGAAATAGTTCGAAAAAAATATAATCTGCCAATTTACACAAGCCGAAGTAGCAGAAATCGTTAACACATTCACCGCCCATCACGACACGTTGTCGTCATCGGCAAACACACTTGTGGCGCCCGTGACGACTATGCGCGTCATGAAATTATTGATTAAATATTTAATAAATAGGTATTAAAATCAGATGGAACCGTATTATTTTACATAAAGGATTATGTTTATCTATATCATTAAAAAAACACAATTTAAAGGTTGTTATGCGTTTTATCTCAAGGTAAAATAGAAGTTATGTTTTATTACACTTCTTATAACGATGGCTGCCTGGAACAAAGCCGCAATCGTAAAAGTAAAAATGTTCAGGAAAAAGATTTAGTGAAATCATAATATAACAAAAAAAGTATTAGTAATCTTGAAATGAATAGATCAAATTCTTCGTTATTTTTTGCCCAAAGTATACAAATAATCAGTAGCCACATTGCCACTATTTGCGCCAACAAGTTGTATCCGCAACTATGCATTGTGGCATTGTTACAGGAAAAAATAAACAGCTACAATCTAGGTATTACAACGTTGTTCAGTGTATAAGAGGTATATCTGTAGCGACCTTATCGTCTAGTATCATGGAAACAGCCACCAATACGTTAGGCCTCAGAAGGCGTGTCCATGAAGACTGGTTTGACGAAAATAATGCCATTTTATCTTCGGCTCTAGAGGAACATCGTACACTCTTACGATATGAACACAGTACTTCTGAGGATATAAAGAAAGATTGTGAGCAATTGTGCTTCCCAATCTTTTATATTCCTCCGAGACGTGGGTCCTATACCGCAAGCATATACGTTTACTTGATCGGTTCCATCTAAAATGTCTACGCAACATTATGAATATATGTCGCCGTAAAATAGTTGTATTGTAGCCGTGATATGATCATATACCGGATAACTATCTTACTAGGGATATGATCATATCACTAAACTAATCTAGTGAAATAGTTATTATCGATCAAATGGCTGTACGAAGCAGTCCATTATTATAAAAAATGGTTAAAGTACAGTGAGCAGCACATCAAGCTACACATATGATCATATCACTAAACTAATCTAGTGAAATAGTTATTATCGATCAAATGGCTGTACGAAGCAGTCCATTATTATAAAAAATGGTTAAAGTACAGTGATCAGCACATCAAGCTACACCGCGGTATCTCGCGCGTTGGAAATAAAGGAAATAACGTCTGCTTTGCAATAAAAATGTATTTTATGTTTATCGACCAATTTTGATAAAACTTGGTTTGTCATACTATTTGAATGATCAAACGAACTTACCTGAAGTGAAGTTCGATCATAATTATCCCGGCCTCGTCGAAGAGATTTAACTTGACCATGTAGTAGTCCTACTACGCGTTTGTACCTACTCGCACACAGTTATTTTAGCGTAGGAGCGAAAGAGAAAGCAAATGCTTCTCACATCCTACCCCTCGCAGCCAGTATCGCCTCTCCGTGATATCGTGTTTCATTCTTTTCAGAGAGCAAGACAAGTATTAATAATATACAACATTGACTTCAAATATGGGTTTAGTTTGTCATTAGGTTAATGAACAAACATCAGGGAGGGTTGGGACCTTAAATCTCTTCGACGAGGCCGGGATAATTATGATCGAACTTCACTTCAGGTAAGTTCGTTTGATCATTCAATTATCCCGTCCTCGTCTCGAGATTTAACTTGACCATGTAGATGTTCGGAGATGAACAATGTTGTATGTAGTAAATAATAAAAAACATTATTAACAAAATAAGTTGGTATAATGTTTCACTGACCTGATCAACAAAAGTAATAAAACTAAGTATAACAAAAATAACTTTAAACTTCAAAGGTAATTGCATAAAATAAAAGTGTACTTATTCATTAAATATTGCCTCAGCAAAATTAGAACTATTGTTAACAAGAGGCCTATTGTAAAAGTTCGCAAATACTGCAGATTGTTCCGACCAACCTGCAGTTTTCCGAATGACGTCGACGCTTATTCCGGCACGGTCAGCAGCCGACGTGGCCGCGTGACGGGTGCTATGGGAACGGAACACGTTGGTGTCGACGCCGCTCTCTTCCATCACCTGCTTTATCCACCTCCCAATAGATTGGGATGAAGCAGGGTGGAGAGGCTTTTTACAAGTAATAATGAGCCTAGTCACATTAGAAGGCCGAATATCTTGAGTAATATTTAAATAATCGATTAAAGTTTTTGCAGGACAGATGCTTGGTTTATTTTTAAAATAAGGCAAATTTAATACTGGTTGAGGTTTTCCTATAGCTGATGTTTTAATCAAATCGGTTATTTTAATTAATATCTTATCCGACAATCTTACAATATTTGACACATTAATTAAGGATAAGGTTTGGCATCTCTGCCCAGTTGCCAGCGCAAGCAATACAACCAGTTTTTTAGTAATAATGTCAATTGGTAACGAGAAATTAGGGTAATAGTTCGATAAATAATTTAATACGATCATAGGATCCCAAGTAACTGCATACCTTGGAAAGACGGGCTTTAATCTAAAAACGCCTTTAAAAGAACCTCTTGATACAATCATTGTCACTCAATCTATTAACAGAAATTAATGAAATTGCTGAACGATGATTATTTAATGTGCCGTATGCAGCTCCATCTTGTAAACAATTGTTTAGAAAATCTATTAAATGATGTACACTAACATCATGAAAATCAATATTCTTAGCTTGACAATATCTCCACCATAATTTTAAGCTAGACGTGTACTGCGAAGTATTCTTTGACAAAGATGATAACATTACGTCTAAGGCTGAAACGGGAACTTGTCTTCTCACGAATGCTTGCCTGATAAGATAGTCGCAGCCAGGGAAAGATGCTGTTTGAGTGGATGCGTTTTGCTGAAAGTAGAAGAAAGCAAACTTTTACTTGGCTGAAAAATTATAATTTCGCTTATTACAAGTGATTTGAAGACAGGGAACCATGGATGGGATGGCCAATTAGGTACCACAATAATACCTGTTGCTTTTTCATTTATGATTTTTTGTAATGTTTTTAAAATAAGCGAAAAAGGCGGGAATGCATAGAAAAAGTATTCTTGCCAGGAGACAGTAAAAGCATCTATGTTAACAGCATATGGATCCCTTTTCCATGAAATGTACATATCACATTTTGCGTTTATTCTTGAAGCAAAAAGGTCAATTTCAGGCCAACCAAATTTAGCAACGATCTTATCAAAAGCATAAGAAGACAATTCCCATTCAGTATCAATGTTTAGTCGTCGTGATTCATAATCAGCATCTACGTTTTCTGAGGACTTAACATATGAAGCGAAGATAAATATATTTTTTTCTTCACACCACTGCCATATGTCCTGGGTTATAGTATTTAAATGGGGAAACTGAACACCGCCCATACGATTTATGTATGATATGGCCGTGGTGTTGTCAATACGCATCAAAATTTCACAATTTTGTAGTTGATTAGCAAAAGATTTCAAACCAAAAAATGCAGCTAATAGCTCTAAATAATTTATATGCTGAAGTTTTTCTTCTTTTGTCCAAAATCCCCCCATCTTCTCACTTCCGCAAGCTGCCCCCCAACCGGTCAAAGAGGCATCAGTATAAATTTCTAAAACATAATTTGATGTTCTTATAGGGTTAAAAGAGTACAAGATATGATTTACCCACCAGTCCAAATCGTCACTTATATTGCTCGGCAACGACATGATCCTATCATAATTATCATTTTTCAAAAGAGCTAAATACTTAGCTCTCTCAAAAGACTTCGTATGTGACCAGCCGTAAGCTACAGCTGGGCACGCTGCTGTTAAGGTACCAGTGTACCGAGCAAAGTCACGAATACGGATCCGGTTTAAATTTTTTAATTTTAATGATTGTTCTAAAATATTAATCTTTTTCTTATCTGGTAATTGTAAATACATATCTTGAGAATTTAATAAAAATCCTAAAAACTGGCAAATTTTGTTTGGTGTAAGAACACTTTTTTCATAGTTTATAAGAAAACCCAATTTTGTCAAGCAATCTATAGTTTGTTTGGCATTTGTTAAACAATCTGCATAGCTATAGCCAATGCACAAAATATCATCTAAATAATTCACAGATGTGAAGCCTCTCGACCGAAGGTGGGACATTACCGGTTTTAAGAGTTTTGTGAAAATGTAAGGCGCCGAACATAATCCAAATGGTAAGGCGCAGAATTCATACATAACACCTTTGAAATTGAATCGCAGAAATTTTCTGTGTTCTCGATTAATAGGTATCAAAAAATACGCTTCTTTTAAATCCAAATTTAACATGTAACAGTCTGAACTCATAAGTTTAGTTGCGGTTCTTGTATCTTCCATCTTAAAATGACTAGCATAAACATATTTATTTAACTTTTTTAAATTTAGAATAAATCTCATTTCGCCATTACTTTTGGGTATAAGAAAAATCTTAGATAAATATTGACCATTTATGGGTTTACAAGATCTAACTGCTTTAATTTTTAATAAGTGAGATATTTCTTTATCCAATGCTAATAGCTCAACTTCAGAAAAAATCTGCTCAGGGTATGTGTCAGGATCCTGACAAGGCTCCTGAATGAACGGTATCCGGTAACCTGATACAGTGTCTAGAATTAGTGGATCGTTCGTAATAGACTGCCATTCACTAAAAAAATATTTTAGTCGACCAGCCTGTACCTCTACGTCGTGTTCCGGAAGCGGGATGTCGCTTGCGCCGGGCGCCGGCGACTGTTGAAGTTGTACGCAGGCGGTGGCGGCGGCGGCTGGCGCGAGCGCGCCGGCGGCGGCGGCGGTGGCGGCAGGGGCGCGCTGCGGCGCGAGGCGGGGGGCGCACAGTGGTGGACGTTGTATGGCGCGGCGGAAATAATTGTTTTATAGAAAGGGAATGTTATAAATGTTGGATATTAGTTCATAAAATAATAAGAAAGCATATTTTTCATAATGTTTTAGTTATATTATAGTATCGTAAAAATCAGAAAAGCAGTAAATGAAAGAAAACTAAAAAATAAATAACAAAATAAATTAAATCATTAATTTTTGTGCATTTTTTAAGACATATACAATAATGAATATATATATACAAAGAAAGCATACAAATACATACACAGTAATGAACAGGAATAAAAATCATTAAATTAAGTTTGAGGATCATTCTTCATTTCCTCCATGCAGCAAAGCTTTTACATCTTCATGCAAGGGCAAATGCTTTGGGCTACGCATAGCCCTTAAACTATTTGTGTACGGATCTGAAGAAGCCAAAAGCATGTGAAAAACATCTTCGTTCGTCAATTCACGTGAGCATTTTCGAGAATGGTTTAATCTGTATCGACGGTAGTCCTTGTTGCGCGCCTCTTGGGCTTCCTCAGATAACATTCCCACTGGCAATGCAGCAGCTGAAATTATATGACTGCCGTGCATTAGAACCTTATGCACTGTATTTGGCATATAGTACCAGTCATATAACCCAACATACAGTCTTGTAGTCTCTTCACAATACTTCCCGAACTTTTCTGAGTCAACTGAAGCCCCGGAGTTGATTGTCTGCAATATTATAGAAAATCGATGAATCAACCTTTCATCGACTCCTGTAATTTCCGCCACTATATCCACATTATCAAAAAACCTCCTTGACGTGTTTCCATCATTCGACGAGCCCATTCCTTGCTTAACGAAGTCCACCTTAATTCCCAATCTTTTGAAAAGCTCGTCTTGTATTTTTTTCTTCTCCTCTTCTTTAAGTGGCAGCGTGTTGGCATTGGTTCTCCAGCTTTTAAACGATTTATTATAGGCAATATGCAAAATACATTCCATAAATTTCAGTCTTGCATGTAACGGACTAAGGCCTACTTTAAAAGCGTCCGTATTTACTTCTTTTGTTTTTAAATGTTCCAGCTTATTCATTTCAGTCGGCTTCGCCTTGCATATATAGCACACTGCATTAGAAGAAGTATCTGTGATTGTTTGTGCAATTTTACCATCGATCATGGTTAAATGAAGTTCATGAGTCACTCTAAAAATCCTGTTGTTCATGGAAATCGTTGTTTGATTTAGATTAGCTATTTCACTTTCCATTCTTGAGATCTCGTTTTTACTGACATCCGTTGTTTCTTTCATGAACTGAAACTGTACTGGTCTGCAATACCTGGTTGAAGAAGGAGTTTCATTTTTCCAATACACCAAAGAATTATTTATTTTGTTGTTAAGACGGAGCGGAACTAATGTTGTTAGAAATATGTTGGTATCTGTAGCACCATCTTCGACAAATGACTGTTTGTATTCAGTGTGGCCCGATGAGCCATCGCAACCCCATTTTGATAAAAGTGTTACTTCCTCACTCATACTTGCCAATTCATCGTCAGTTTTTGTTTTATATATCCTCTTTACAGTATGATCTAATAATTCTTGAAGACCTACGTAAGCGTAGCTTTCTGTTGCATCTATATGAGGAGGATAGCAATCTTTCTTTGCATTTAAGACATTATGATAAGCTGGAAAAATATCACATCCAATTTCCTTTGCAGCTTTTCTAAGAATTTCATATTGATGCCTTGTTAATGATGCATCTAACATTAATGCCCACGCTTTCTCCGCACTAAATGCTTCACATCTTGTTGATTGATCGCTTATTCTCTTAGCTGCTGCAGCAATTAATTCAGGTTGGACAGTTTCGCATAGCTTTTTAACTTTATACCTTTTGGCTCGGTCACAACATTCATCGATAGGTTTTTCTGGTCTTCCACTGTGAGATCGTTTTGATGATCCTGCTGCAATATCTTCATTAAGAACCGTAAACTTTACTGACAGCCATTTTTCATTTTTAGCAAAAAAGAACTTCTTATTCCGAGCTGCTTCATTCCACTTTTTTGTAAATTTGGGAAAAAAGGTTTTGATCAAATGTTCACTTATTTTCACTAACATGATCTCCGATAAATCAGTATGATTGCTTTTAATAACTTCAACGCACTTATTGACATCGCGACCGCTTGCGATAGCAATTTCGGCTAATTTGTCGTTAGAAATAGTAAAATTCGCCATTTTAGTGTAAAATTTGTTATCACTGTACCGGTTATGAACAAGTAATGAAAAATAAAACAAAAGTTTATCCCTTTTATAGCCATTACTATTTTTTTTAGGTAATTTACCCTCATTAAAAAAATTAATTCTTAATGTAGGCAATATGAAGCTCATTTACTAATAGGACTACAAAAACAAGGTTAGCAGATATTAGCAGCTGGAAGTGATTTGTTAATTATCTATAGGAATGTACCTATCACGTAAACTACATAAGACACCGCCGGAAAGCGCCGCAAGCTAGATATGGTCGATTGAAATAAGAAATTATGTAAAAAAAAAATGCTTTGTTCTCTAACGATACTACATTAATACTAAGTACTTTCCTCAAATTATAAATTTAGTTTTAGATGCTCTAATGTATGTAGTATTACCAGTAATTTTTATATTTTTTTTAAATACACTGGTTATCTAGTGTAACTAAGCAAAAAAAGTCATATTTTTCAAGAAATAAATAACGTTTCTTTAAAGTCTGACTTTAGCCTTTAATTTAACCAATAACACAATAATAAAAATAAAAAAAAATTTTATAGCATTGTTTGTTGAAGACTGTAGTATTTATTAATGATACAAAATCTGCCTAAAGTTGAACTCTGAAAAAAGGACTTTTTTCCGCCGATCCATCTCTGTGGGGCGGCGGTCGCTGCGTGCCTCCGCCGCGACTCGGTTGTGCTCGGAAATTTCGCTGAGGACGCTGCTGTGCTCCTTTGTAGTTTAAACCGGACGACGTGGAGGGAGTTGGGCCAGCTATCAGTTGTCCAGTTTTTTAATACCTCTTGAAGATTTTATAAACTTTCCTAAATTTTCTCCAAACAAGAATTTATCCCTTTTTCGATCTTTGAAAGGGGCCACATAGGCTTTGTCTAGCATTGGTGTAATGAGAGAACGTCTCGTGTCTGTTTCGAGATAATTTGAATCGCAAATAAATCTGCCGGCGTCATTGAGTGTTTTTATTACATCACTCATTTCCATAGTTTGCGAAATTAGACCCGTCATAGCCTGGCTAAGAGCTGTAAGGGCTCGGCCGAGTTGGGCCTGCTTGCTAGCAAGCCTACTATCCCTATTTCGGCTGGATTCTGTCAGGATAATTTCAGGATTTAACACTGGTGGTTTCGATGACGGTATATTTTTAGGAAATAAATACCTTTTATCGAGATCTTCTTGTTTCCTTTTTTTCATATTTCCGCAATTTTCTTCTAATTTTTTCTTCTTCATTTTCATTACGTGGTCGTTTCGGCATGACGAACAAAATTTAATCTGTAACGGTAAACTATGTGCGAACGCCGCGCGCGCACGGACAAGAATGAAACACGATATCACGGAGAGGCGATACTGGCTGCGAGGGGTAGGATGTGAGAAGCATTTGCTTTCTCTTTCGCTCCTACGCTAAAATAACTGTGTGCGAGTAGGTACAAACGCGTAGTAGGACTACTACATGGTCAAGTTAAATCTCGAGACGAGGACGGGATAATTTGGCATAAAAACAACAACGCAATGTTAAAATTTATAAAAATTCAAGATGGCGGCCAACTTTCATGTTTTTCGACCGATTTTGATAAAACTTGGTTTGACATACTATTTTGGCATAAAAACAACAACGCAATGTTAAAATTTATGAATATTCAAGATGGCGGCCAACTTTTCTGTTTATGGACCGATTTTGATAAAACTTGGTTTAACGTACTATTTTGACATAAAAACAACAACACAATGTTAAAATTTAGAAATATTCAAGATGGTGGCCAACTTTCATGTTTATTAATGATAAAACTTGGTTTGACATGCTATTTTGGCATAAAACAGCAACGCAATGTTAAAATTTATAAATATTCAAGATGGCGGCTTACTTTCATGTTTATTAATGATAAAACTTGGTTTGACATGCTATTTTGGTATAAAAACAGCAACGCAATGTTAAAATTTATAAAAATTCAAGATGGCGGCCAACTTTCATGTTTTTCGACCGATTTTGATAAAACTTGGTTTGACATACTATTTTGGCATAAAAACAACAACGCAATGTTAAAATTTATAAAAATTCAAGATGGCGGCCAACTTTCATGTTTTTCGACCGATTATGATAAAACTTGGTTTGACATACTATTTTGGCATAAAAACAACAACGCAATGTTAAAATTTATAAAAATTCAAGATGGCGGCCAACTTTCATGTTTTTCGACCGATTTTGATAAAACTTGGTTTGACATACTATTTTGGCATAAAAACAACAACGCAATGTTAAAATTTATAAAAATTCAAGAGTACTTCACTCTTGTAGAACTTAAAACGAATCTATTCCATGCATCCCACGTTTTTCGTCCCACGTCCTACAAGAGTACTACACCAATAAAAATCGAAATAAAAATTATTTTATACTTTTTAGTAGATCTAGTCAAGACAAATCCAACGGGCCAAAACACGACTAGGTTATGTTGAGTATTTGAGGAAATACAGCAGCCACCTTCCGGCTCCATCATGAGATCCTGGACATCACGTATGACTAGAAATCTTTTCAACACAAATCTAACGAGCCTAAACACGAAGAGATTATGTTGTATATTTTTGGAGTTTCTATGGCCACCTTTCCTGCTCCATCACGACACCCTGGATATAACGTGAGGCTAAATATCTAGTCAAAACAAATCCAACGGGCCCAAACACGACTAGGGTATTTGAGAAATTCCTGTGGCCACCTTCGGCTTCATCATGAGACCCTGAACATCACGTATGACTAAAGATCTTGTCTAGACAAATCCAATGAACCCAAACACGTCGAGGTTGTGTTTTTGATAAAACATTTAGTTTCTGTAAAGAGATGTTTGTTGGCAGGAGGTGCCACATTACCCCTACTTTTTTATTTTCTTACAACAACTTCTCCGGGTCCGCTTCGAGTCTGCGGAGGCCGCTGGATTTGGTGACGTACTTCTCCGGGTCCGCTTCGAGTCTGCGGAGGTCGCTGGATTTGGTGACGTACTTCTCCGGGTCCGCTTCGAGTCTGCGGAGGCCGCTGGATTTGGTGACGTACTTCTCCGGGTCCGCTTCGAGTCTGCGGAGGCCGCTGGATTTGGTGACGTACTTCTTTCTCCAAGTTTTATGGTTGACTTTTGTTGATTTCCAAATCTACTTCGAATTTGGACTTTATTAACTTAAACTTAAATACATTACAATTAAATTATATTTTAAAACACTCATTTTATGGTCGCACGGAGTGAGGTGTAGGCCCTTATGTACCCTCGTGTCCCTGAATTTTTTTTTTTTACAACATAGTTTCTTTACCACTAGACGTAATCACTGGCCAAATTAATTAATTTTAAATTAGATTACTTTGATTATCAAGTCTGCTATTGCAGACAAGGCACCCAACTTTTCCCTTTTAAACCTGTTATTTAAATTCTTATACTAGAAGCTGGAAGAATAAATATTAAATTATATTCATTAATTTGAAGTTTTCCTTACACTCCTTTTTACAACTTTTACCCTGGTAATTTTATAACCTTATAATCTCAACCCCAAGGATAAATACGTTACACTACAAGCGTTCGCATCATCTCAGCTGCTAAGTAAGAATGCCCTACACAAAGGCCAAACAATAAGGCCAGCACCCGCGGCAGGTGAGAGCTAGCATACAGGAGATGCTCAATACTAAGACCGTCGTACCCTGGTGATTTTCCTCTCGAGATAGACTTAACAGTATTCCTAAAGTCTTCGGCAGTAAATCTTATACCCAGGTCTGCAATATGCGGCTCAGGGGGCATCTCCTCCCCTCCGGCGATTGGTGCAGTGATATGAGGCTTAACCGCGAAGTGGTCTTTGAAGTTGTTTGCTACAGCCCTCGGATCATTCACTCCATTCACGCCCGCGGGAAGGCCTGGCCGACCGTTAAGTTTGCTGGTACATATCCAGAATGCGCGAAATTCATACCTAGAATGGTGCTCCGCAAGTATACCCATTTTAATTTAATAAACAATTATTTATATTTTAAAGGGGTTTGAACATCCCCGTATGGGAGTCTGGCATAGTGATAACCACTATTTTGCGGGAATGTAGGATTTTTATTGAAAAAACGGCGCATGATGAAACCTGTATATATCGATAGAGGATCTAAAGACGAACAAAATGATATATGACTTGATGTCCTACCGCGCAACATTTTTGAGATAATCTATGTTAAAGACCCTGTATGGTTAAAAATCAAAATTTATTCCTTCTGCGATTAAATACTTATGTATAACAATTTTTGCACATGTTTGCACTTTCTGCGCCTCATACTATATCTTACATACATACATACTGTAGTATTAAAAATAAAAAGCCAAAAAGAACTACTATGCAAGAATAAAAAGCCAAGAGTTGATTTACTTACCAAAATTAATTCCAAATAAAAACACAAAAAACAAATACAAAAAAAACGGAAATACGGTAAAAGATGACTAACATAACGCTAAATAATTTTGAAATAAAAACCGAACAGAAAAATAACTAAACTCATCACAGTTCACCAAAATTAGTACGTGAGTTCAGAGATAGTGAAGTAAATAGAGCCCTACCTGTCTAGGGAATTATTGCGCACAAAACTGTAGAACAAGTATGGGGACTAACGTTAAGGTGCCAAAAGTACAGCCAGGAATAGATGACGGTGGCGTGAAGAGCCGGTTTGAATTTAGGGAAAAACACTAGCAACTTACCAATTTAAGGGTTTGTTTACAGCAAACTGATACTAAAAAATTCATTAAAAATAAAACGTCAAATCTAGTAAACTTCAACTTCAACACCGCACTTCCTTGGTGAAGATCCCGTGATTCAATATTGCTTCTGCAGCAACCACCGATGAACCTCCAACTCCGATGCCAATCCGATGTCCCCGAAATTGCAGCTAGACAGCAGCCAGGGACTTCCGCAGTCAGGAGCGTCCACAGGAGCAAGATAGGGTCCTCGACGTCACGGCTAGGACCATTCCCTCTCGGGGGTGAGCAGTTCGAATCTGAACTGAAACTTAGTCTTCCAGGAAAAACGGGTAACAGGTGGACCTCAGAACTCTCCTCTGTTCGCAAACTGGCGAAACTTTTAGTATGCTCAAGCTTTCAAAAGATAATCAGAGCTTACAAACGAACAGCTCAAAAAAAACTGAGAAATTCCGCGCTTTTGCAACCGTTCAGAACTCAGACAGGAGATTGAATGACAAAAAAAAACAAAAACCTTTCAAAATCGAATTCAAAATTAGTAATTAGAAAAAGAAAAAAACACTGAGAAAAACACGAAAAAAGTTTCGAACACCGAAGCGTAACACAATGCTACAATACATACATACATATAATCACGTACATATCCCTAAAGGGGTGAGCAGATCCTTATTTAGCACACGCGAAGCTCACACTAAAACTATGGCAAAATATTTGGGCAAATGTAATTGCTTATAGTTCAATATTTTCTACGATTGCATCCGTAGTATTAAAAAAAACGAAAATTCGATTTTACAAGCTTTTATTTAGTTTCACCTGTCCCGTTGTCTGTCTGTCTGTCTGTAATCAAATCTTGCAAGTTAAATTTGATCCACTTCCCAGTTTCCGATTGAGCTGAAATTTTGCATTCATGTATAAATCGGATGACAATGCAATATTATGGTACCTTGGAGCTGGTCTGATGATGGAGACGGAAGGTGGCCATAGGAACTCCTCTAATACAGAACACAACCTAGTCGTGTTTGGGCTCGTTAGATTTGTCTTAACAAGATCTTTAGCCATACGTGATATCCAGGGTCTCATGATGGAGCCGGAAGGTGGCCACAGGAACTCCTTAAATACACAACACAACCTAGTCGTGTTTGGGCTTGTTGGTTTTGTCTTAACAAGATCTTTAGTCATACGTGATGTTCAGGGTCTCATGATGGAGCCGGAAGGTGGCCACAGGAACTCCACAAATACACAACATAACTTAGTCATGTTTGGGCTTGTTGGATTTGTCTTGACTAGATCTTCAGTCCTACGTGATTTCCAGGGTCTCATGATGGAGCCGGAAGGTGGTCACAGGAACTCCACAAATACACAAACATAACATAGTCGTGTTTGGGCTTGTTGGATTGGTCTTGACGAATACTTTGATACTAAATGGTAACCAGAGTCTGATGATGGAGCTAGAAGGTGGCCATAAGAACTCCGTAATTAAACGACGCAACCCCACCGAGTTTGGGCCCATTTGATTTGTCTTGACGAGTACTTTGATACTACATGGTAACCAAGGTCTGATGATGGAGCTGGAAGGTGGCCATAGGAACTCCGGAACGACGCAACTCCATCGAGTTTAGGCCCATTTGATTCGTCTTGTCGAGTACTTTGATACTATATGGTAACCAGGGTCTGATGATGGAGCTGGAAGGTGGTCATAGGAACTCCGTAATTAAACGACGCAACCCGATCGAGTTTGCGCTCATTTGATTCGTTTTGACAAGCATCTTAGTTGGCGTGAATATGCAACTCCAACAGTTTTGGGAAAAAGTTCGTTCCGTTTGTTATGAATGTAGATTATTATATGTCTGATTGATTAGATGGATGCCCCAATGCCAAGGTGAGCACGTGCCGAGGGCTGAATGGTATGAGATTGTATAAACATTTCATATCGCTAACGTTGCGCCTCAGGGTACCAGGGCGAACCCTGTTGTACTGAAGCCCTTATCCCTCTACAATGGACCTCGGCAAGGATGGCATACACATAATACAGCCTAAATCAATTCAATTTCCTGCTAAATTTAATTACGGCACAGCTGAAAGAAGAATGCTTCCGATTGTCTTGTCTTGGGCTTCAACTGTGCACAAAATGCAGGGAACTACTGTAGATCATGCTGTTATTTATCTAGGCTCTAAATTATTTGCTGCTGCTCAAGCTTATGTGGCTTTAAGCAGAGTTAAGTCTTTAACAGGACTTCGAATCGAAGAACTTGACTTCTCCAAGTTGACTTCGAAGAAACCTTGTAATGTAAAGAAATGGATAGAATGACAAATGTTACAAATAACTAACTTGTGATTACATAACTAATTTAAACATTAGTTTACCCTACTACAAACAAAAAAAAGGAAATATTTAAATATAAATAAAATACATAAACTTTAAGTGCTCAAAGCAGCACATTATTATGTGAACGTACTACGGACTACATAACGGAAAAACGCTGCTACGCGCTACTAACTACGTCGTAGTAAATCTCGAATTAAACATACTAAAAAGTTAAAAATAAAATTAAAGAAAAAAAACATTTTTTAAAAACAAGCTTTTATTATTTGGAAAATGAACTAAAAAGTTAAAAATAAATTAACTCTAATTAGAAGTATAACACTTTATAAGTTCATTGTAACCTTTAACGATAATTAAGCTTCTTCGTCTACGACAAAATAATTCCATATCGTAATCATATATTTTTAACACCAAAACTTTACACCTTAATTATTAAATCTTCCCGTTTTTATTACAGTCTCAATTTTATAAATAATAAAAGCGTGTTACATTTTGATGGTATAATTAAGCTATCACAATGTAACAAAAGCGTGTTACATTTTGATGGTATAATTAAGCTATCACAATGTAACACGCTTTTTTATTTATAAAATTGGGACTGTAATAAAAACGGGAAGATTTAATAATTAAGGTGTAAAGTTTTGGTGTTAAAAATATATGATTACGATATGGAATTATTTTGTCGTAGACGAAGAAGCTTAATTATCGTTAAAGGTTACAATGAACTTATAAAGTGTTATACTTCTAATTAGAGTTAATTTATTTTTAACTTTTTAGTTCATTTTCCAAATAATAAAAGCTTGTTTTTAAAAAATGTTTTTTTTCTTTAATTTTATTTTGCTAATATCTTCGTAATTACTTACATTTGGTAACTGTTGTAAAGCTTAAATAACATATAATTTTATGTGTTAAAACGTGGTGTAGCGTTAAAAAAAGAAAGCTAGCTAACCTGTGGTTGAGAACCACAGGCGAAACGTGAAATTTAGGTGTGCAAAGAAAGAGTTAGTAGGTCCTGATTTATTTAAAACATAAGAGATTTTTAATATTGATCTGGTCACTATAAGATGTTGTTAGGTGAGCTAATTACGTAATAACTTAAGACAGAAGGACTCTTAAGTAGGGACTGAATAAATTAACCGACTTGGTATTACATGGATCTCACAACTTTTTACGGTAGACTAAGTTGCGTGCGAGACTTGGTTTTTTTACAAGTTATGTTTTTGATGGCATCTCATTTCTTTTTGTAGATCGCATGAAAACACAATGTAAAAATGCACACCTACGCTCCACCGACCCTACACCTAACCTACACCTAACCTACACCTACCCTATACCTACCCTATACCTACCCTACACCTATCCAACACCTATCCAACACCTACCCTACACCTACCCTACACCTACCCTGCACCTCTTATTCAATTATATTCCATTATACAGGTACACTGATTCATTTACTGCAAATGTAACTTTGTAATCCTATATAATGCCCCAAGATTTATATGGGATTACAAAGTTATCTAGCAAATGATGTATCTAGAAAACTGAGCCGAAATTGCAAAATGTTTTAGTTTTTCCTTGGTTTATACACTAAACACTAATTCCATTCTAAATTTGAAACTTCTATGTCTGCTAGAAGTGCCTTAGAGTTTTGATGATCGGTCAGTCAGTCAGTGAGTGACAAAATTAAGAAACTTTGACTAGTTATAATTCATAAACTACTGGTTCAAATTGATTGAAATTTGAAATATACCGTATTTATACAATGCCTGCTTGGTTACTGAAAACTCAGGCTTCTAGTTTTATCCACAACGAAGTTATAGGGGGGTCGAAAATGGCCTGAACTGCTTCGAGAAAAGTATGGTACGGCCGTGCCGCTTTTTTGCTCGACTTGGCGGGGGCACTGCCAAAATGGCCTGAACTGCTTCGAGAAAAGTATGGTACGGCCGTGCCGCTTTTTTGCTCGACTTGGCGGGGGCACTGCCGTGCCCCCAGATAGTAAAATGTGCGAGACTCGGAAAATATTTAAATCTAAATTACGGTATTGTAAAAGTAACGAGGTTCAGATGAAAATGGATAACATTGCAAAACACCATGCCGATAAAAACTTTAATAAATTTTGGAAATCGACTAATAAATTAAACCTAAAGTCGAGCCTACCAGTGAGTGTGGGCGACGCTCACTCGCCGCGCGACATCGCCTGTCTGTTCTAACGTCAGTTTAGAGTGGAGACGCCGCTCGGGCCGGCGGCGCAAGTGCTCGATGCTGAGCGTCCACATGGAGACGTCAGCATCAGGTTTACGGCCAAGGATGTGGCCGCGGTGATTAAAAGAATGGTGAGGGAAAGTCGCCAGGCCATGATGACCTCAGTATCGAGCACTTGAAGTACGCCGGTGCGCACCTACCGAGAGTTCTGGCTATGTTTTTTAGCTTGTGCGTGGGACATAGTTACTTGCCTGATGACCTTATGTACACAGTGGTTATACCAATTTTGAAAAACAAAACTGGTGATGTGTCGGATGTTGGTAACTATAGGCCTATTTCGCTCGCTACTATTATAGCTAAGGTGCTGGACAGACTGCTTGACCAACATTTATGACGCTCAGTTTGGCTTTACGCCAGGCTTATCAACTGAGAGCGCTATCCTATGTCTCAAGCAGACTGTGCAGTACTACACGGCTAGAAAAACTCCCGTGTACGCTTGCTACCTAGATCTTTCAAAAGCTTTTGATTTAGTATATTACTACAAGCTGTGGAGCAAGCTGCAAGGAGAGGCAGAGCTGCCGAGTGAAATAGTGTCAATGTTTAGGTATTGGTACAACCACCAACAGAACAGTGTGAGATGGGCAGGAGCACACTCGGAAGTGTACAGGTTGGAATGCGGGGTGAGGCAGGGGGGGTTGACCTCGCCGCGCCTTTTCAACCTGTACATGAACCAGCTGATCGGGGAGCTCAGCAGCGCTAATGTTGGATGCTCTATTGGCAGGGTGTCCATTAATAACATTAGCTACGCAGACGACATGGTGCCGTTGAGCCCGTCGATTGGTGGGCTGCGGAAACTCCTGCAGATTTGTGAGTCATATGCTGGGGCTCATGGGCTCAGATACAACCCTAAGAAGAGTGAGTACATGATTTTTAAAGCTGGTAACAAAAGCTACTCGTTCCACCTATTATTCTTGGGTTCTATACTCACACTGTTAGATTTTTCACGCGCGTTCGATTCCATAAATATTTCTCTTTTAATCTCCAAATTATCTTACTATGGCTTTGATAATTCTTCACTAAAATGGTTTAATAGCTATCTAAGTGGCCGTTCGCAGCAAGTGGTTATAAATAAAGCGGATGGTTCTCGAATATACTCAGGTACTAATCCGATCAAGAGGGGTGTTCCGCAAGGATCCATATTAGGCCCAATCCTTTTTATAATTTATACTGCCGATATTGCTCAGCATATACGCACATGTAAGTTTCATCTATACGCAGATGACGTTCAGCTGTATCACTCTGTTAACCCGAATAATCATGATTCGGTGATAAAGAATATAAATTTTGATCTAAATAATATTGCTATTTGGTCGGCTAGAAATGGGCTCGTGCTCAATCCTACTAAGTCCAAGTTCCTAATTTCTGGATCCAAAAGCCAAGTACGTCAGCTAAAAGCTTGCAACCTGTAAAATATTCAATAAAACACGCGTGACCCGTTATGCGTTTATTTGACAACTGATTGACAGCTCAATACATAGTCTTATATCTACACCTCCACCCTTAATTACTTATATTAAGTATTCAAAGTAACCTTAATCCACTTAAGTTAGACGACAAAATATCAATAAACAGTTATCATAGTGTTGAAGAAACAAATGAGTAATTTTACACCTTTTGTTATTATAATACAACTTTTACCTGAAGCTAACAAAACAATGAAAAAGAAATGTATTAAACTATACCATAATAATATTTTATTTATTAATATTCCTAAGAACATAATTTTAAATCAAAACTTATTTAATTCTACCCATAACAGAAGGAAATTAATAGTACTTCTCATAGGTACAATATAAATCGGAAATTAATATTAAAGGACAGAAACTATGTTCAGTCGATTTCAAATCCAAAACGATTAGGTGGCCTTCGATTCCTATTTGGTCGCGAATCACTGTCGGAAGTATTAAGTTTGCCAAGCGAGGGGAAACATCCCACCCGTACGGGAGAGGAAACCAGTGCCAATCGCGGGAAAATGCGCGCCGAAGTCGGCAGGCCCTGCCGACTCGGAACCTTCGGCGACTCTCCACCCCTCTCCTCACCACCACTAACATCGTCATCACCAGGACATATTTGTGAATTGCGCAGACTCCTACTTTGAATATTAGTACTAGTATAAGTTGGTACTATCGATGACGCCAATGACCTGTTTTGCGCATCAGGCCAATCTAATGAAGACCTGTTTTTCAACTGATCAATGTGCCTATGTACCTCGGTCCCATTATCTAAGCGAATCGTGTAATCAGTATCATTAAGCTTCCTAGCTACCATACCCGGCGACCATTTATCCGCTTGCCTGTACTGCCTGAACCAAACCGGGTCCCCTTCGTTGACCTGCCTCTCGGAGCCACCCGCTGCTTCTTGCTGACGCAGTTGGGCCTTCCTAACCCCGGCTTCAAGATCCGGTTTTAATGCGTCCAAGCGAGTACGCAACGACCGCCCTTGGAGGAACTGCGCTGGACTAACCCCTGTAGTAGTATGCTCAGTGTTGCGGTAAGTAAGTAAAAACCTATCTAGTGCTGAGTCGACGTAAATTTTTTGTTTGAGCGCTTTTTTCAACACATTTTTGCACAATCTTACCGCATTCTCAGCTGCGCCATTTGACGCTGGATGGTAGGGGGCCGTTAGTACCTGTTCCACTCCGTTCCTACTTAAAAATTCTTTGTATTCAGAACTAGTAAATGGTGGGCCATTATCACTTACAACTTGCTTCGGGATTCCAAACTTAGCCCACAAGCTCCTCAAAGCAACGATTACAGCATGAGCTGTGGTGCTACGCATACGGATTGCTTCTATCCACTTGGAACCCGCATCGATGATTACTAAATATGTTAAACCTTCAAGCGGCCCCAAGAAGTCTAAATGCAATCTGATCCAAGGACGGGCTGGCCACGGCCATGAGCGCGGCACGTGACCTGGCGGCGCATCAGACACGGCTGCACACACCGAGCACGCGCGGCACTGCGCCTGCACCGCCTCGTCAATCCCCGGCCACCACACGTAGCTCCTGGCAACACTCTTGGTCTTCACTACCCCCATGTGTGTGTCATGAAGTTCTCTTAGCACCTTATCTCGACAAGCGGCAGGGACCACCACACGTTGCCCCCACATGACAATACCCAGTTCACTATACAGCTCATCCTTCCTATTGAAATACGGTTTAAGTCCTTCTATCTCTATGTCGTGTGGCCATCCATCCCTTATGTATCCTAAAACCCGACTAAGCAAAATGTCTTTTGCTGTTTCTTTCCTTAAAATATTGTAATCTAGAAGTAATGCATCAGATGCAAAATGCAAATAAGTTTGTTCTGGAATCTGACCCGCCTCGGATTGTGTGCCCTCTTTATGCGATTTAATTAACCTTGATAACGCATCCGCAGTGTTCTTATCAGTTGAAATGTATTCTATGTTGAAATTATAAGCTGCAAGGATTATTGCCCAGCGCTGCAACCTACTGGCAGCTGTAACGGGAATACCTCTTCCCTGGCCGAATATAGTCACTAAGGGTTTGAGGTCAGTGCGGAGAACAAATTTTCGTCCATACAAATACTGGTGAAATTTGGTGACTGCATAAATAATAGCTAACGCCTCTTTATGTATTTGACTATAATGTAGTTCGTGTTGTGTGAGCGCCCGCGACGCGTACGCCACGACTTGTTCGCGGCCGTCGGGCCCGCGCTGTGCCAGCACCGCGCCCAGCCCGCGCGCGCTGGCGTCGCATGTCACTACACACAATCTTGCCATGTCAAAATCAAAATGTGCCAACACCTCTGTACTAGTCAATTTTTTTTTAATGCCCGCAAAAGCTTCCTCGTGTCGTGATACCTATCCCACTGCCACGCCACACCTTTTTTAACAAATTATATAATGTACTTGTGTAGCAACTCAAATTTTTTATAAATTTTCCATAAAAATTTACCATGCCGAGGAAAGACCGAAGCTCAGACACACATTTAGGAGGGGTCATATCCAATATTGGTTTAATCTTATCGGGATCAGCACTCACACCGACCTTATCGATAACGAATCCTAAAAATTTTACCTTTTTCTCAAAAAACGCACATTTACTTTTTTTTAATTTCAACCCATTTTCACGCAGTCAAGCAAAAACTCGATTAATGGTCTCTAAGTGTGAGCCTATATCTTTATTCATTATTAAAATATCATCAATGAAGTTAATTACATTTGGAATATCTTTCAGTAAATTCAGCATAATTTTTTGGAAAATCCCTGGGCTGGACGAAAGGCCATACACCAGACGATTATATTTAAATAATCCCGGTGTGTATTAATCACAGTGTACATTTTTGACTGCTCATCTAGCTCAATTTGGTAGTACGCATGGGACAAATCTAGCCTAGTGAAGTACATGTTTCCGTTGACATTCGTCAATAAATCTTCTACCTTGGGAACCGGGTACCTATCTACAAACAAACTTTGATTAAGAGTCACCTTGTAGTCTGCGCAAATTCGAATACCACCACCGTTTCTCATGACAATGACGAGAGGAGTGGCCCAGTCAGAGGAGTCGACGGGCTCGACGATGCCGGCGCGCAGCGTCGCGTCTAGCTCGGCGTCCACGCGGTCGCGCAGCGGCCGTGCGCGGCAGTATATTGGCACCGCCCCCTCCCGCACGCGCAGTGTAGCCCTTCCGCCAGAGAAACGTCCCAAAGAATCTTCAAATAATATTTCATGCCTGGAAATTAATTGTGACACAAGTTGGTTTATATCGCCTTTTTCTTTAATAACATTCAATGGCACCACCGGTATCTCGATACCTAATTCAACTAACCATTGCCTTCCTAATAAACTAGTACTTCCGTTTTTTATTACATACAAGTGCAATTTCTTTGTTTTATTTTTATACTTTACATTGACATCCAAATACCCTAATGGCTGAATTCGAGAACCATCATAAAATTTTAATATTAATTCAGTAGATTGTAGCTTCAAATGTCCAAATGTCCGTTTATATGTCTCAAAACTTGTGCATGATATCGCAGAACCAGTGTCTATATCCATTGTTAGATTACGATTTTCAATTTCAATGGTTAAACGTACCGGTTTGTAAGATCCCAACGACATCAAATGCAAAGCCTGCTCCTCTTCATTGAACAGATCTTCCTCGTAATCCTCGACACCATACGGCTCCTCGCACTGGGGCTCCATATCCGCCCCCGGTCCCACTCCGGACTCGTCACACACCCAGTATTGACTGGTGCTCGCCGACCGCGAGCTCCTGGCGCCGCTACTGCGCCCTCCACGGCTCATGCCACCACGTCCACGAAATCCACCGCCACCGCCGCGGTAATCACCGCTACGACCCAAGGCCACGGCCTCCCGGCTAGACACACGTCCAATCTCGCCGGACATATTATTTCTTCTCGGACACACTCTTCTCAAATACCCTTTTTCTTGACAATTTGAACACACGAATGCTCTAAATCGACAGTCAGCCTGACGATGACCGTCTTCACCACACGCCCAACAATGGAATGCGAATCGATTGACGTGACGATCGGCGCCGCCTGTACCAGACGAACGCGCTATCGCGTTAATTTCAACCGATCCTCCTTTTTCTACATAATGCGAATTACGCTCAGCGGCCTCCAATGTACTTGCAATTTTTACCGATTTTTGCCAACTCACTTTATCTTCGGCGAAAAGTCTTTGGCGAATAAAATCACTTTTAATGCCACACACGAACTGATCTCTCATGTTTTCGTCCAATGTTTTTCCAAAGTCACAAAAGCGTGATAACTTTTTTAATTCCGCCACAAACGCTGCAATTGTTTGATCACCCTCTTGTCGACACTGGCGAAATTTATAACGCTCAGCTAAGAATGACGGCTTGGGTTGTATATGATCACTCATTAGCTTAATTATATCTTCATAAGTACAATCTTTAGGCTTCTCCGGACTACACAAATTGATCATCAATTCATAACCAGCTTCCCCAATCACTGATATTAACGTAGGTACTGTAGCGGCTGTAGCCTCCTTGGCTACAACTCGCTACTTTAAATACAAAAGACACTTTTATAACACGATACTTTATTTATAACTTAAACGCTCTGTTTATAACTTTAGCACTAGAAATAATACTATGGTCCGCACTCGACGGCGGACGGCAGATGAGTACGTCAAACTTCCACGGCCCCAGCCCGTCTGAAGTTTCTATCGTTCTCTTTCTAAACTGAATAGTTAAAAAGAGAACGAATATATTGCAAAAAGAATACTATCGCCAGTATCAAACTACATAGCACTCGGACCAACGAGGCCCGATGCTACAGTACTTTGAGGGCTTCTTTAGTTTCATTCACTAAAAAGTACATTTCTAAACGGTCACTGTAACTCTGCCAATTTCCACTGTCCACATCAAACGGAGCCAATTTTCCAACACTTGACATTTTATAATTATTTCTAATCCCACTCGTCAGCCACTGTAAAATATTCAATAAAACACGCGTGACCCGTTATGCGTTTATTTGACAACTGATTGACAGCTCAATACCTGGGCTGATTGATAACTGGCCGAAACGACGAACTTAAAAAAATTATACGCAAAAAAAAATATTACATTATATTTTGGCATCTTTTTGAAAATAGAACGCCAGATTTGAATTTAATCGAACTGGTGGAATTTGTTTGATAGGACGTAGAACTTTCTCTGTCGTAAATTTTCTTAACAATGGAAAGAAACGAAATTCGTGCGGTGATAAAGTTTTACGTTTTAAAACAGAAAACAGCAACCCAGATTAAAACCAAGCTAGACAGTGTTTTAGGTAATTCTGCTCCTGTATTGAGTACAATTCACACCTGGGTAACTGATTTTAAACGTGGAAGACAGAGCTGCGAAGACGCCCACAGGTCTGGCCGTCCAAATGAAGTCACGAATCCGGACATGATCAAAAAAATTCACAAAATTGTATTGAATGATCGGCGCTTGAAGTTGCGAGAGATAGCAGAGATGGTGAGCATTTCATCTGAACGCGTTTTTAATATTTTGCACCAACATTTGGGAATGAAAAAGCTTTGCGCGCGATGGGTGCCGCGTTTGCTCACTGTTGACCAAAAGCAACGTCGAGTGGACGATTCATCGGAGTGTTTGGCGCTATTTAACCGAGATCCTAACGAGTTTTCGCGGCGTTATGTAACAATCGATGAAACCTGGATACATCATTATACTCCCGAGACAAAAGAACAATCTAAGCAGTGGACTGAGAGCGGAAGACCTGCGCCGAAGAAAGCAAAAACGGTTTTGTCGGCCGGCAAAGTGATGGCGACTGTTTTTTGGGATGCTCGAGGGATTATTTTAGTGAATTATCTGCAAAAAGGAAAAACAATAAATGGAGAGTACTACGCAAGCTTGTTGCAAATTAAGTGAAGAAATCCAGAAAAAACGACCACATTTGGGCAAGAAAAAAGTTTTGTTCCACCATGACAACGCACCTGCACACACGTCAATGGTTGCAGTCGCCAAACTCCATGAATTGCGGTTCGAATTGCTACCGCATCCACCCTATTCCCCGGATCTGGCCCCGTGTGACTTCCACTTATTCCCAAACCTGAAGAAATGGTTAGGTGGCCAGAGATTTTCATCAAATGAAGAAGTCATTGTTGCCGTGGACGAGTATTTTGAGGGGTTGGAGAAAACATTTTATCAATTTGGTGTAACGGCATTGGAGAAGCGCTGGACTAAATGCATCGAGGTAGAAGGAAACTACGTTGAGAAATAAGTTTATTTTAAATAGATTTTTAAAGTTTTTCTTTGTCGTTTCGGAAACTTATCAATCAGCCCTCGTACATAGTCTTATATCTACACAACCTAGATCTTAAAATCATGGGTGAAAAGATCGAGCAAGTGGAATCGGCTAGAAACTTGGGAGTTGGGACTACTTATGGATGCAAATTTAAAATTTGAGAATCATTGTCTCGAGTTGGCCCGAAACTGTTTCTATTGTTTAAAAGTCCTTTACAACATAATACCTTATATTAATACCGAATTTCGCATTAAGTTATGTGAATCACTTATTCTCTCTAAATTTAATCACTGTATCACAGTTTATGGCACTTGCTTATATAAAAAATCATTATCAATTATTCAGCGTGTGCAAAATGCTTGTGCCCGGTATTGCTTCAGTATACCGCCTAGATCCCATGTAACACCTTTTCTGAACTCATCTAATATTTTGAAAATGGGAGGTCGTTTAAAACTGTATTATGCAAGCCTGTTATTTGACGTCATCAAAACAGGTTCACCAGGTTACCTTTATGAGAAGTTATCTTGGAGATATTCTCACCACAGATACAATGTTCGATGCAACTCAATTTTGTTTGTGACACCTCGTCACAGGACTGCAGCCTTCCGCGGCAGTTTTAAGTTCCAGGCCTCGAAATGCTGGAACGACATTCCTCCACCGCTACGTCGTTTAACGGTAAAACACACTTTTAAAAAAAATCTACGTCAACATTTATTAACGCTGCAGAAGGCTGATTGTTGACTTGGAGTGTGAGTTACAGTATTATTATGTTTCATGTTCTTTAGGAAACACTCTAATTGTCTAATTGTATAAATAATTGTATAAGTGCCGAAGGGGGGAGAGAGAGAGAGCAATATTAATGAGACAACAACCTTACATTGTACATCCGAAATGAATAGACTGTTGGCTCTTATGTTTAAAATTAACAACTTATGTACACAGTTTGACAATAAATACTATTCTATTCTAACAACACATTAAAGCTGCGTTCTCACAATAACGAAGGTGTCGTAAGAATTGACAGAGCAACTTCAGACCCATTCCGTTTCGAAAAGGGTGTAAGACAAGGCTGTATTCTATCACCTATCCTCTTTAATATCTACGGAGAATACATAATCAGAAGAGCCAGCGAAAACTGGGAGGGAGGCGTCACCATTGGTGGTACCAAAATCACAAATCTTCATTACGCAGATGACACCACGCTTCTGGCCGCTAATGAAGCGGATTTGGTTGAGATCCTAGGTAGGATGGAGCGTATCAGTCTGGAAATGGGTCTAAAGATCAACCACTGCAAAACCAAGGTCATGGTAGTGGATCGTGGCAAAACGCTTCAACTCACAGGTACTCTTGGACTTGAAATAGTTGAAGATTTTATCTATCTCGGCGCGAATATCAACAACACCGGTTCTTGTGAAAAGGAAATCCGGAGGCGCATAGGAATGGCTAAAAGCGCCATGTCTCAGCTACAGGGTATATGGAAGGACCGTAACATTTCACGCAGAACGAAAACAAAGTTGGTCCGCTCTCTAGTATTCTCCATTTTCAACTACGGAGCTGAGACTTGGACTCTGAAAAAGGCTGACCGCAACCGCCTTCGAGATGTGGTGCTGGCGAAAAATGCTGCAGATTCCTTGGACAGCTTTTCGCACAAATTTGTCTATCTTACGCGAACTTAACATCAAGACCAGACTGTCAACTGTATGCCTGCAGAGAATTTTGGAGTTTTTTCGGTCACATAGCCAGGAAAGAAGGGCACAACCTCGAACAGCTCATTGTCACTGGCAAGGTTGACGGCAAACGACCAAGAGGCCGCAGCCCTACAAGATGGGCGGATCAGATCCGCTGTACTCTGGACACCCAACTGCATGTTGCGCTACACGATGCCAAGAACAGGAACAAGTGGCGGAACATCGTTAGCAAGAAGCTGATCCAACGGGGACCTCACGACCCTCAGTAATGAGGAAGGCGACGCGAGGAGGAGGATATACTCAGGAGAGCAGATATCGCTGATTTTCAGCCACAACCCGGAGAAACACGGACGCGACGACAAGTTAAATTGATCGTTTTACATATGTATATTCCGTGCATACACTTGTGGTGCAAGAAGAAGCTAGCCATGCAGGTACTGAGCCTTTTTTCGGTGTAACTTGAGTAAAGCAGGTCTTTCATTACACAAGTGGTATTCAAACCATGCTGAGATTCTGGCAGATGACTTACAGTGTCTTGGTATAAGGCAGTTAGATAAATAATACTTACTTAAAAACACTATGGTTGTCCTAGGATGTATCTTCTGATGAGTTGACAATGCGTTGCCCTGAAACTGAAATCCAAAAATACACTAAAAGACAGATAGATGCTAAGTTTCATCCGTAATTCTTTGACCCGTTAGGTATTTTAGGACCTATGGCTAAATATCTTATGTCTTGTTTTTGGAATTAAAGTGGGATGACCCACAAGAATGAGTTGAATTTGCTACAAATCTAGTACAAATGTCTAAGGTTGCTGTTGCTAAATCGCTGTACCTAGGAATATCACACTTTTAGTCTTGCCTATGGTTGCTCCTTGTATTTAAGAGTGGTAGATGAACAAAAATAATGTCACGGTGAATCTTTTGACTCCGGACTCGTGGTCCCACTTGCATGCGCTGTTCCCCTGGGGAGATCACGTAGAATTCGCATTAGTTCGTTGTCCCCCCTGATTCACACTTAACCGTGGGATGCGCATGGTATTTTATGTTCCAAACCCGCATTAATCCCAAAAACAAACAATTAACTACGATTTATGCAGCGAGTGTCGATTCGTCTGACATTGAATCTCTCCAAGTCGAGTCCATTTGCATCGAGGGTCGCTTTAAATGCATTTTTACGTCTTCAGGCCGAGTTTATACACGGATACACAGAAAAAAAATGCTAAATTAAATTTAAAAAAAATCATCATCATCATCATCATCGTCGTGTGGGTTTTAAAATTCATTTATTTCAGACCATTGATCCATAAATAAATTAAAAACAATTACAAACAATTATAAAAACAAAAACAATTTTAAAAACAATATCAATTAAAAACAAAATATAAAATTAAATCAAATCAAACTAAATAAAATAAAAATTACACTAAATCAAATCAAATTAAAATGTCATAATACAAATAAATAATAAATGTCATTGTACAAAGGGTGATGAGCTGGTATGCAGCTTCATCCACCCATGCACCATAGGTGAGTCCCACCGCTCGGCCAATGCGCTCAGGATGCCGTTAGTGCTGTGCCGGAAGCGGTTAAGCAGCGAGGCGCTCCGCTTTCTAATAATGGCAAAGAAATCGTCTGTGTGCGCCTGTGCGAACATAGTCGAGGCGCTGCAAAACCGCGGCAGACCCATCAGCACCCTGAACGCATTGTTGTACTGGACACGCAGGGCGCTGTATGCCCGCTGAGTGTAGTTGGTCCATAGGCTGCACGCGTAAAACGACTGACAGTATGCTTTAAATAGAGTTATTTTTACTGGTACAGTACAGTGAGCAAACTTCGAGCCAGCATGTTACACCGAATAGACAGCGACCTGCGTTCCCTCTCGATGTCCTCATTGTCGGATAAATCCTCCGTGACCCAGTGACCCAGATACTTGAACTTACTTACCCTATTCAAGGTCGCACCACAAAGAGAAGAAGAAGAAGAAGAAGAAAAAACGTTTATTAATGTTAACAATACACACACACAGAGTTTAGTAAGCAACTATATTATAACCCAATTCTCACAGCTGTGCGCCTGTCAACGTCATAATATTTGCATGTTGGTAGGTTTGGTATCCGTTTTGATAGGCGTCGGAGGAGGTGAGGAAGTAAGCGGGTGGGTGAATTCAATGCCACCAACATGACGCCTCTGACAGCTCGAAGCGCACAGTTAAAATAATTGAGCTATACCAATCCAACAAGATACGAGTATGTCTGTGTACCGCAACACAAAACAGGTCCTAACTCAGCATTATGCTGGGCCCGATAACGTGCCACAGCGCTGTTATTCTGTTAGTACCTTCTTAGTGAGGTGCGCGTTCAAGTGGAAGTTTATTTAAAATTTACTCTGTTCTATAATAAAATTATAAGTAGGTAGCGTTAATTGTAAGACTTAAAAAATGATTTTTAATATGAATAAATAGCTAAGTGTCACATAAACATGAGTTACATGGTGTTACTATATTAATCCTGATTAATTTAATAGTTTTAACCAACTGTCCCAAAGCTAACATAACTTTCCAAGATTGCGGGAAGGAAATGAATTTTGATACCTACTCAATATCGCGATATTATTAGAGGGTAGGTACTAAGATGAGGGATGCCAGCCAACCACTCGCAGATAAGTGTAGGCGCGGAGAGCAAAAAGATAACGAGCTTCAGTGTAATTTACCAAAGTTGTACCTATACGCCCTACGGAGACAGTACGTTCCTTGGGTTCGGAGTCGCAGCCACATATCGGTAAAACCCTGGCAAAATTAAAATAATAAAAGTTTCTGACATTAAAACCAAATATAAAATTTGCATGTTAGGTCACCAATATAATATGATTTAATCGTAGATGATTAGACCTGTACCTGTATGCCCTACGGAGATAGTATGTTCCTTGGGATCGGATTGGCAGCCACATACAGGTACGCATTTATACAATTAGAGTGTTTCCTAAAGAACATGAAACATAATAATACTGTAACTCACACTCCAAGTCAACAATCAGCCTTCTGCAGCGTTAATAAATGTTGACGTAGATTTTTTTTAAAAGTGTGTTTTACCGTTAAACGACGTAGCGGTGGAGGAATGTCGTTCCAGCATTTCGAGGCCTGGAACTTAAAACTGCCGCGGAAGGCTGCAGTCCTGTGACGAGGTGTCACAAACAAAATTGAGTTGCATCGAACATTGTATCTGTGGTGAGAATATCTCCAAGATAACTTCTCATAAAGGTAACCTGGTGAACCTGTTTTGATGACGTCAAATAACAGGCTTGCATAATACAGTTTTAAACGACCTCCCATTTTCAAAATATTAGATGAGTTCAGAAAAGGTGTTACATGGGATCTAGGCGGTATACTGAAGCAATACCGGGCACAAGCATTTTGCACACGCTGAATAATTGATAATGATTTTTTATATAAGCAAGTGCCATAAACTGTGATACAGTGATTGAATTTAGAGAGAATAAGTGATTCACATAACTTAATGCGAAATTCGGTATTAATATAAGGTATTATGTTGTAAAGGACTTTTAAACAATAGAAACAGTTTCGGGCCAACTCGAGACAATGATTCTCAAATTTTAAATTTGCATCCATAAGTAGTCCCAACTCCCAAGTTTCTAGCCGATTCCACTTGCTCGATCTTTTCACCCATGATTTTAAGATCTAGGTTGTGTAGATATAAGACTATGTACGAGGGCTGATTGATAAGTTTCCGAAACGACAAAGAAAAACTTTAAAAATCTATTTAAAATAAACTTATTTCTCAACGTAGTTTCCTTCTACCTCGATGCATTTAGTCCAGCGCTTCTCCAATGCCGTTACACCAAATTGATAAAATGTTTTCTCCAACCCCTCAAAATACTCGTCCACGGCAACAATGACTTCTTCATTTGATGAAAATCTCTGGCCACCTAACCATTTCTTCAGGTTTGGGAATAAGTGGAAGTCACACGGGGCCAGATCCGGGGAATAGGGTGGATGCGGTAGCAATTCGAACCGCAATTCATGGAGTTTGGCGACTGCAACCATTGACGTGTGTGCAGGTGCGTTGTCATGGTGGAACAAAACTTTTTTCTTGCCCAAATGTGGTCGTTTTTTCTGGATTTCTTCACTTAATTTGCAACAAGCTTGCGTAGTACTCTCCATTTATTGTTTTTCCTTTTTGCAGATAATCCACTAAAATAATCCCTCGAGCATCCCAAAAAACAGTCGCCATCACTTTGCCGGCCGACAAAACCGTTTTTGCTTTCTTCGGCGCAGGTCTTCCGCTCTCAGTCCACTGCTTAGATTGTTCTTTTGTCTCGGGAGTATAATGATGTATCCAGGTTTCATCGATTGTTACATAACGCCGCGAAAACTCGTTAGGATCTCGGTTAAATAGCGCCAAACACTCCGATGAATCGTCCACTCGACGTTGCTTTTGGTCAACAGTGAGCAAACGCGGCACCCATCGCGCGCAAAGCTTTTTCATTCCCAAATGTTGGTGCAAAATATTAAAAACGCGTTCAGATGAAATGCTCACCATCTCTGCTATCTCTCGCAACTTCAAGCGCCGATCATTCAATACAATTTTGTGAATTTTTTTGATCATGTCCGGATTCGTGACTTCATTTGGACGGCCAGACCTGTGGGCGTCTTCGCAGCTCTGTCTTCCACGTTTAAAATCAGTTACCCAGGTGTGAATTGTACTCAATACAGGAGCAGAATTACCTAAAACACTGTCTAGCTTGGTTTTAATCTGGGTTGCTGTTTTCTGTTTTAAAACGTAAAACTTTATCACCGCACGAATTTCGTTTCTTTCCATTGTTAAGAAAATTTACGACAGAGAAAGTTTTACGTCCTATCAAACAAATTCCACCAGTTCGATTAAATTCAAATCTGGCGTTCTATTTTCAAAAAGATGCCAAAATATAATGTAATTTTTTTTTTTGCGTCGTAATTATATTTAAATTATATAAACTATATTCAGCCAAAACAATGCGAGGACGAGGCAACGCAGAATAAAAGGTCATGTACTCTTTCTTTATCTGTAAACGATATGCTTAATATAGTAAATTCAGTGAAGGGTGGTACTGCACCCCAGCCGTCATCCTCAAAAAATATAGATACAAAAAATATCCTACCTAATTTTGACCCCTCATCAAAAAACCAACAAGGTTAACGAGTGTGCGAGTGTATACGGCTGGGATGAGAGGACAACTATTCATTTTGCCATGCAAAAACTCTAGGGTTTGGCCAAGGTGTGGTACGAGGGCCTAAATACTATTTTATATACGTGGGTAGAGTGGCAAGACAAATTTTAAGTGCTTTTCCTTGCGACCAAAACTATGGCCAAATTCTGGAGGAGATGCTTAGAAAGAAAACTTTGGCGAACCAATTGAGAGTTATTATTACCAGAAACTCGCGTTCATAAATCAGTGTGACATTACTGCAAAACGCGCCGTCGACTGCCTAATACATGGCATTACGGATAGGACGTTAAGGTCTAGTTCTTTAGCCTTGAGCTGTTCGCAGCCCGATCAGCTACTTCAGTTTTTAATAAGCAATAAAGAAATGCAATCTGCAGATCGTAATTTTACTAAAAATAAAAATGGGACTGAAAGCAACTCGAGACAAGATTACTCGAAGGGAACTCCAGACAATCCAAACCAACCGCGGGGTCACTTGTTTTGCTTTAATTGCAAGGAACGCAAAAAAATTGGTCACGCTCAAGACGTTTGTTGTTTCAACTCTAATGTTAGTGTCAGAAAAGAACCCTTAAAAACACTATGCATAACGAGTTCCTCACCTAATTCCAAGTATATCAAAGAGGTCAAATTGAACAAACTGACAGTACAAGGGTTCATTGATTTTGGCAGTGAAGTGACCTTGGTGAAGAAATCTTTAATTTCTAGCCTAGGAGTTGATCACGACCAGCTCCCAACAACTATGAAAGATTTTGGGAATGACTCAGTTCTGTCATTAGGAACGGTGCTTTTAGAGGTAGCAGTGGACGGAGTTTGTGCAAATGTTGCATGTAAAGTAGTCAATGACGACTTATTAGACAATCCTATTTTGATCGGTCAGTCCTTCACTGAACAACCTCATATTATTGTTTTTAAGGATTCGAAGACCTTGCAATTCCGGAATATTAACACTGAGATGCCAGAAGTCGATCCTAACATGAACGAACGCCAATTGCACGAAGTGAGAGTAGATGTAGACGTTGATCTTTATGGGCCTGCTTCAATTAGGGCCCGCATAGAAAACAATTATGATGGAAATGTTTTGTTAAATAATAATGTTATCGGAAAACCAATGCAGGAATTTGTCGTATCGGGAGGCGTGTACCAAGTCAAAGGTGGAAATTTAGACATTCCTGTGTTACCATGTACAATCCCATGCAAATTGTCTCAGAATTTTCTAATCAGCAGAGGAGAGACTGTAGAAATGGTTAGGCGAATAATGATACAGTCACCAGGAGTTGCAGAGTCTAATGACTCAACCAGTTTTGATAAGACTATTAAGGAGGACGAAGTTCGGATAGGCGATTTAGCCAATGAAGAAGATAAACAAAGGTTGATGGATATTTTGGATAAATATAAAGATTGTTTTGGGAAAAGTCTTAAGGATTAGGTTGCACAGACTTGACGCAGATGTCCATCGAGACTAATAGTCAACGCCCCATTGTTTATCGACCTTACCTTATCTCTTTCATGGTGAGAGACTGTAGTCCATAGACTGTAGTCTATGGTAGGCGAAATTATAGAGGCGGGAGTCGTTCGAGAGTCTGTGTCTGAATACGCAAGCCCAATAATATTGGTGTGGAAACCTGATGGAAATTTCAGAATGTGCATTGATTATAGAATGCTCAATTCAATCACGGTTAAGGAGAGATACCCTATGCCTATCATAGACGATGAAATTGCAAGGTTATCTGGTCAGGCATGCTTTATTACATTAGACTTGGCGTCTGGTTATTACCAGGTGCCAATATCGGACCAGAGCAAGCATTTGACGGCTTTTGTTACTCCTGACGGCTTATACGAATTCAAGCGCATGCCGTTTGGACTAGCAAAAGCCCCTGCAGTTTTCCAAAGGTTAATTAACAAAGTTTTGGGAGCTGCTAGGTTCAATAAGGCCACCGCCTATATGGATGACATCCTTATCTTTGGCAAAAAATCTAAAGAATGCCTGGAAAGGCTTGAAGAAGTTTTAAGGGTTGTTAAAAGCAGCCAACCTTACGCTCAACTTGACAAAATGTGCTTTTTTGCGTTCGAATATTGATTATCTAGGCTACGAAATAAGCGCATTAGGAGTCAAACCAGGCCAAAAGAAAATACAATCTGTTCTGAACTTTCCAAGGCTGGAAAATCTCCATGGTGTTCGTCAATTCCTCGGACTAGCAAGCTACTTTAGAAAATTTATTCTAAATTTTGCACAAATTGCTTCTCCGTTGACCGACCTATTGAAAAAGAGTACAGTGTGGGAGTGGGGTCAAAAACAAGACGAATCATTCGAGAACCTGAAGTCTAATTGGTAGAAAGACCGGTATTAGCTATATACGATCGCGACTCAGAAACAGAACTACACACCGATGCGAGTAAGGAAGGAGTTGGTGGTATATTGTTGCAACGTAATAAGGACGATGGCGTTTTCCGGCCGGTAGCTTATTGCAGTAGGCGCACCTCTCCAGAAGAGAGATACTACCACTCGTACGAGTTGGAAACCCTGGCGGTTGTTCGTGCGTTGGAAAAGTTTAGGGTTTACCTGTTAGGAAAAGAATTTAAAATTGTCTCCAGTGCACTTCATCAACATCGTGGCCACCCTCCGCGCATTGAAGAAGCAACACTACTTGTACAACCCGGAGATTACGAAGCTCACCATAGAAAAATTTACACCGGTGCTGCGTTACAGATGGTACGACTTCGCCGCCTTCCAGCCAGAGGACGACGACGCCGAGCTATTGAAGTTGTCTCGCTTCTTGGAACGCGAAGCCCAACGCTGCGCCCCGTACGCTCAACCCGAGCAACCTACAATGGCCGCGCCCACTCAACGCGTGGCAACCCACAGCACACTCCCACGGCGGCCACCACAGAAGACGTACGCCGCCACAGTGGAGCCCACAGCTACAGTTACAGCAACAGAAAAGCTGTGCCCGGTATGCCAGAAGCCCGGACACACTGCAGCGACGAAGTGTCCGCAATACATCGACGCAGGGGTCGATGAACGATGGGACATAGCCAAGGACAAAGGGCTATGCTTCAGATGCCTCAAATATAGGACGCGGAAGCACAGTTGCAAGCCACTGCGATGCAAAGTCGACGACTGCGACCGCACGCATCACCCGCTGCTACACTTCGTCAAGAAAGGCGAAAACGAAACAGAAGTCGTGAGCACCGCCAGGACAACAGAGAAGACGCACAGCTTCTTGAAGATTCTTCCAGTCACCGTCACCGGACCGCGGGGCGACTACAGTACTTACGCCCTACTCGACGACGGGTCTACAGTCACGCTCATCGACGCCGCCATCGCTAGAAAGATCGGCGCAAAGGGGCCGATCGACCCACTACACATCGAAGCCCTATCGAACAAAATGGGCGAAGCTAAGTCTCAACGCGTGAAGATCACAGTACAGGGGACATCGAGCAAAGTCAGCATTCAAGCGCGAACCATCAACAGCCTGCGTCTCTCACCACAGCGAGTCGAAAGGAGTGACGTCATCAACTGCCCGCATCTGGCGGGCATTAGCGCGCGCTTGATTCACGACGCCGTTCCGAAGATTCTCATCGGTCAAGATAATTGGGAGTTGCTGTTGGCTACAGAGACGAAGCGGGGAGAGCGGCACCAACCCGTCGCGTCCCTCACCCCCCTCGGCTGGGTACTACACGGGGCACATACACGCACGCTCGGAAAGCGCGTACACTACGTGAACCACATCGTCACCCAGGAAGAGAACATGGATGAACAGCTCCGCCAATACTTCGCCATCGAGTCAATCGCCATAACACCGAAAAGACCACACAGCGATCCGGAACAACGTGCGCTCAACATATTAGCAGAGCGCACAGTACGACGCGAAGACGGCCGCTATGAAACGTCCCTCCTCTGGCGCACCGATGATGCACCGATGCCCAACAACTACGACAACGCGTTGAAGAGACTTCAAACTACAGAAAAAAAGATAGACAAGGACCCTCTCCTCAAGAAAAAATACGAAGAACAGATGGAAGCGCTCATACAAAAGGGATATGCCGAGCCAGCACCCGCCGACTGCACCGAAAAAAGGACATGGTATCTACCACACTTTGCCGTCCTGAACCCTATGAAGCCCGGCAAGGTTCGCGTGGTCCACGACGCAGCAGCGAAGACGAAAGGGGTGTCGCTCAACGACTATCTCCTTACCGGTCCCGATCTTCTGCAGTCGCTGCCCGGCGTATTGATGCGACTACGCCAGCACTGCTACGCCGTCTCCGCCGACATCAGAGAGATGTTTATGCAAGTCAAAATAAGAAAAGAAGATCGAGATGCGCTGCGCTACCTATGGAGAGGAGGAGAGCGGGGGGACACCCCTCCCCGCGAATACAGAATGACGTCGCTTATCTTCGGCGCTACGTCATCACCGGCTACGGCGATCTACGTCAAGAACGTCAACGCGGAGCGCTATAAAGAAAAGGAGCCAGACGTCTACAACGCCGTGATAAGAAATCATTATGTCGACGACTACCTACAGAGCTTCACGACAGTCAACGAAGCAATAGCTACAGCAAGCCGGGTGCGCGACATACACAGCGAAGCACACTACGAGCTACGACAATGGAAATCGAACTCGGCAGAGATTGTCGCCGCCCTCGCCGAGACGACTACAGCGTCTCAACCGGTCACCTTGGACGGCGGGACTACGACGGAACGCGTGCTCGGGCTCGTATGGAAGCCACACACAGACGAGCTCGCCTTCAATCTCGACCTCGCCCGCCTACCGCAAGACATCTTACAGAACACGCGCCCCACCAAGCGAGAAGCACTGAAAATCGTCATGTCCCTCTTCGACCCACTGGGCTTCGCATCACCGGTCATATCACGAGCGAAGCAATTGCTACAGGAAGTGTAGCGAAGGGGAACCGACTGGGACCAACGCATCGACGACGACCTCGCAGTACAGTGGACAGAATGGACGGGGTACCTACAGAAGCTAGCCGGCATCACTATGCCGCGCTGCCACCCACACTACAGCGACGCATCGGATCTACAACTACACGTGTTCGTCGACGCCAGCGAGGCCGCCTTCGCCGCCGCACTATACTGGCGCATCACCGCACCGGACGGCCACGTCATCACTTCCCTGGTCATGGGAAAGTCAAAGGTCGCCACTCAAAGTGACCTCGATACCACGCCTCGAGCTACAAGCCGCCGTTATGGGAAGTCGCATGGCCGCGACAGTCATCGACGAACACGATCGCAAACCCGACTCCGTCACGTACTGGACAGACAGCCGAACAGTACTCACATGGTTGAAGACAGGCGCGCGCTCATACAAGCCCTACGTCGCCCACCGCATTGCAGCCATAGAAGAAAACAGCAAGCTCAGCCAGTGGCGTTGGGTACCTACCAAGCTCAACGTCGCCGACGACGCCACCCGCAACGTACCGGGCGACTTCGACGCACAGCACAGATGGTTCCGGGGACCACCCTTCTTACTCGAAGATCCGACAACATGGCCTGAAGACAAACAGAAAACGTCCGAGGAGAAAACTGGGGAAGAGAGGACTAACTACGTTCGACAGCAGGCAACATCGAAACTTACAGACGCGATCCCCGATAGCAACCGATTTTCGAAGTGGGAACGCTTACTTCGAGCCACAGCGCGCGTGCTTCAATTCATAGCACTCTGTCGTCCGAAAATAGAAAGAATAAACTACAAGCGCACGAAAAAGAATAGAGAAGCTGATCCAGCCTGGGGACGAAAACAAACAGGCAAGCCGAAGCCGCAGGTGACCATGAAGCCAACAGAAGCTGATCGCAGCTACAGAATAATAGAAGCCGGGCTCATGGTCAAGGCAGAGAAGCTGCTCATCATAGCGAGTCAGCGAGATTCGTTCCCAGAGGAGATAGCAGCGCTACAGCAAGGATATGATATCGCGACGAACAGCCGCCTACGCCCACTTGCAGTTCAATTGGTCGACGGCGTCATCAAGATCGTCTCCCGTATCGCCGCGACAACTGGCGTCCAGGAAGAGGTGAAGACCCCAGCGATTATCGACGGAAACCATACGACGGCAAAGCTTTACATCGACTTCACACATAGGCATCTGCACCACGCCAATGTCGAGACGACAATCAACGAATGCCGCCAGCATTATTGGATACTTCGACTGCGGCCAACAGCACGCATGGTGATCCACAGATGCCTGCCATGTCGACTGAGGAAGGCAGCTCCACCTCAACCATCGACAGGGAACCATCCGCTGGCGCGCCTAGCACACCATCAGCGCCCCTTCACCTATACTGGGTTGGACTACTTCGGTCCTCTCACAGTCACTGTGGGCCGGAGTAAACAGAAAAGATACGTCGCACTATTCACTTGCCTGACCACGCGAGCCGTCCACTTGGAGATCGCCGCCTCACTCACAACAGATTCAGCCATCATGGCGCTTCGTCGAATGATAGCGCGCCGCGGCTGCCCAACAGAGATATGGTCCGACAACGGAACAAATCTACAAGGCGCGGACAAGGAACTACGCCGAGCAATCGATCAAGCAACAGAACAAGAGGCGACGAACAAGAAGATCAGCTGGCGTTTTATACCCCCTGCAGCACCATTTATGGGCGGGGCCTGGGAACGCCTAGTACGGAGCGTCAAGAATGCACTCTACGTCGCTTTGAAAGAAACAAACCCGACAGAAGAGGTCCTCAACACACTACTCGCTGAAGTCGAATATACAGTCAACAGTCGACCACTCACCCACGTATCGACAGACCCAAACGATCCAGAGGCAATAACACCGAATCACTTCCTGCTGGGCGGATCTGCTCGAGTAGTAACACCAGGGACGTTCGACGACTCTGACCTGATAGGACGAACACACTGGAGAGCATCTCAACGTCTCGCTGACATCTTCTGGTCCCGGTGGATTCGTGAATACCTTCCCGAACTTCAACACCGGCGGGAGCCTCGAAGCAAGGGACCAGCACTTCGCATCGGAGACGTCGTCCTAATCGCCGACAACACTCTGCCGCGTAATACATGGCCACGCGGACTGATCGTCGCAACCTACCCTGGCACAGATGGGATCGTCAGAACAGCAGACGTGAAGACCAAAGGAGGCATTCTACGCAGACCGACCAAGAAGCTCGTCGTGCTACAATCAACAGAAGAGGCGTCCCTTCCACGGAACAAGGATGCGTCGACCGAGGCGACGGACGACGCACGGCGGGAGAATGTACGGGACGGCCTCTAATTAACTGCTAGCATAAGACTTAGCCTTATAGATATTGTAGATTAAGTTTATTGATTTAAACTCTTTTTTCCTACTAGAATAGTATTTTATAGGTTTATAGGGAAGAACTTTAGTGTCCTAAGTAGTTATAGATATTTAATAGCTTACAGTTTTATATTCTCGAACTTTACCCACCTTTTCGCTTAATCTAGTCGGGTAAAGAATAGTATAGAGCCGATGTTTTTTATGTTGTTTACGATGTTGTTTACATTCGTCCTAGTTAGCTAGAAAATTCTAGAAAATAATAGGTAAACAACCCATTGTCATTTGTTGTAAACAACTATTGTTTAATAAACAAACATCGGTCCCTCGCCCCGCTCACTCCGCCTTCACCTCCCCTTACCCTAACGGGTAGGAGTATAAATACGGAGCACTGCCCGCTGCACCGACAGTGTGTTTTAAGCAGTGGTTCACAGTACAGTAAACAGTTCGGAAGCCTCAAGAGGAAAACAGAAAGAGGAACGGTAGCAGCGGCAGTGCAAATAGTACCTCAACGGTGTAGTGTGGTACAGCGGACCGAGGAAGCGATCCTGCACAGAATACTGGTGTTTCTTTTCGACGACCCTCAACCGGACGGCCCAATCCCAGCAATAGTCCTGTGCGGCACTTATCCTATGTTTCAGTCCACGCGATCGCACCAACAGTTATAGTAGTGCCACACAGTTTGGCTCATCGCCGAAAGGTTGCATGTCTGTCAGTGTTTTACAGGCTGTATTTCGGGGAGTGTGCACATGGGCTGCATGAGCTCATTCCGCCATCACCTTTTTACTATCGGGAGTCCAGACGAACTGCAGCATACCATCCGCACTTGGTCGACATACCCCTTTGCCGCACGAAGCGCTTTCAATCATCTTTTATTATGCGCACGGCCAAGGAGTGGAATTCTTTGCCTGCTTCTGTTTTTCCGAGTGCTTATAACCCAAGCATTTTCTAAGCTAGAGTGAACAGGCACCTTCTGGGCAAACTCGTTCCATCATCGACCACATCTCGTCCCTCGCGGACCTGATTGTAAAGCACAAAACTTAAGACATAATGAACGGGATTGGGATAGTCAGTTAGGCAAGGTACAATGGGGACTGAATAACACCATACAAAAAACGACGGGTAGGAGACCTGCAGAAGTAATGTTCGGCACGTCTATGAACTGTGATCTTAGCCCTTGTTTAAACGAGATTCATGATGAAGTACGGGAAGATATGGACGTGTCAGAGATTAGATCTCAGGTTAAAGATAGAATAGACTCTGAACAGGAAAAACAAAAAGAACGAAATGACAAATACAGACGGCCTGCTCGGTTCTATAATAAGGGTGATTTAGTCAAAATTACGAATGTTTCCTTAAAAAACGATGGTCAGAGCAAGAAGCTTCTCCCATCTTATATCGGGCCATTACGGGTTGTCGAGGTCTTGGGTCAAGACCACAGAGGTCAAGACAGATATAAAATAACATATATTCCAGGCTTTAATGGTAGTACTAGTAAACGTACGACCACGGTAGCAACAGATCGTACCATGGGTGCACATTGCTGCATTGCAATTAGATAGTGATGATGATGATGATGATGATGTAAATAAATTAAGTGATAAGGACTGTGACCAAAATGATTAGTAGAAATAATAATTTACCAACCATATTGTACAATTTTACCACAGAATTGTTTTACTTATTGTTTTCAGGACGTGAGGATCGACTGGCTCTCGTCCTGGTTGAAGTGAATAGCTACAAAGCGGCCGGCGTTTGCGAAGTTCGATTAGTTCGCGCGTCGCGTCAGATTCGAAGACAATGTTGAAGAAAAAGATATGCCATCAAAAACATAACTTGTAAAAAAACCAAGTCTCGCACGCAACTTAGTCTACCGTAAAAAGTTGTGAGATCCATGTAATACCAAGTCGGTTAATTTATTCAGTCCCTACTTAAGAGTCCTTCTGTCTTAAGTTATTACGTAATTAGCTCACCTAACAACATCTTATAGTGACCAGATCAATATTAAAAATCTCTTATGTTTTAAATAAATACATAGATTGACCTGGCAATCGCATGAAAACACAATGTATCTCACAAGTAATACATTATTATATTAAATTTGATTGTTTAGTGCGATTGCCAAGTCAATCTATGTATTTATCGCATGAAAACATAATGTATCTCACAATTAATACATTATTATATTAAATTTGATTGTTTAGTGCGATTGCCAAGTCAATCTATGTATTTATTTAAAACATAAGAGATTTTTAATATTGATCTGGTCACTATAAGATGTTGTTAGGTGAGCTAATTACGTAATAACTTAAGACAGAAGGACTCTTAAGTAGGGACTGAATAAATTAACCGACTTGGTATTACATGGATCTCACAACTTTTTACGGTAGACTAAGTTGCGTGCGAGACTTGGTTTTTTTACAAGTTATGTTTTTGATGGCATCTCATTTCTTTTTGTAGATCGCATGAAAACACAATGTAAAAATGCACACCTACGCTCCACCTACCCTACACCTATCCAACACCTATCCAACACCTACCCTACACCTACCCTGCACCTCCTATTCAATTATATTCCATTATACAGGTACACTGATTCATTTACTGCAAATGTAACTTTGTAATCCTATATAATGCCCCAAGATTTATATGGGATTACAAAGTTATCTAGCAAATGATGTATCTAGAAAACTGAGCCGAAATTGCAAAATGTTTTAGTTTTTCCTTGGTTTATACATTAAACACTAATTCCATTCTAAATTTGAAGCTTCTATGTCTGCTAGAAGTGCCTTAGAGTTTTGATGATCGGTCAGTCAGTCAGTGAGTGACAAAATTAAGAAACTTTGACTAGTTATAATTCATAAACTACTGGTTCAAATTGATTGAAATTTGAAATATACCGTATTTATACAATGCCTGCTTGGTTACTGAAAACTCAGGCTTCTAGTTTTATCCACAACGAAGTTATAGGGGGGTCGAAAATGGCCTGAACTGCTTCGAGAAAAGTATGGTACGGCCGTGCCGCTTTTTTGCTCGACTTGGCGGGGGCACTGCCGTGCCCCCAGATTTTCTTTAGATTTATTCTGAAACGAAGACTGATTGGTTCGTTAAATGAAGTTAAGATTAATTTTGATAAAAAGAATACAATTGGTGGAGATTGATTAGTCCACTATAGCATGTGTAATTTTGTAGCGAAGTTTGACTAGTTCGCTAATAAAAGTTGTACACATGTATTTTTGATATTTAGTATTTAGTAAGTAAGAGTAGGGGTTGGTGACAAATGTGTTCTACTCTGCCGTCACCACACGCGGCCAATAAAAACTTACTGTTACTATACTTGTAATATTAATATTAAGGTGTACAGTAACTTACTAAAGTGCAGTCATAATTCGTTTAAAAAGTCGCTTGGCACGGGTCTCTAACCACATTTTGTGGTCCACAAATCACTCACACATTGATTTGACATAAATATAAGTGACACTCATGCAGCTCGACGATGATATGAACCGCAGGCTTAATACAAACAAACACATCAATAACTTAATATCTGCATACCCGCGCTTCGGTGGCTTAGCAGTAGTTAGATTTAGTCTTTATCTGGGGAGGCGAAGATTCAAATCTCGTTAATAAAGCATGCGCGGACTTGATCCCATAAGTTGCGAGTTGTTTTGATATAGCCTTTTCAATAGAAGGTCGATATTTTAAACCACACACCCCTAATTTACGGTAGGCTTGAGCCCTTAGGTAGGAACATTATGGAGGCTGCTGATGCGGTGAAGGAAAACATCTTGAGTGAGGAAGCCTGCACACACCTGCGAAAAATTCACGGGTGTGCGTGAAGTCACCATTCCGTATTGTACCTAGCGTGGTCGAAAGACCCGGATCGCCCTTTTTTAGAGGAGGTTCCCCCGAAGGACCCCCGAGGATATGAGCTGATGAACCCTGCAAAGAAAATGATCAGTTCTTCAATAATCTACTCCACTCACCGACAATGCGCGTGTGTGGAAATCTGAAACAAAGATAATATAATATAAGTAAATATATTTAGACAAAACTAATTGATGTAGCTCAGAAGGCCGCCCACTTAAAATGGGACTGGGCTGGCCACGTCACCCGAATGCCTAACGAACTGTGGGCTAAAAAGACCAACAGTTGGGTGCCCAGAACGCAGCAAGATGTCGAGGTCGGCCCCGCAAGAGGTGGCGAGACGAACTCGCTGCCTACTGTGGCGAGTGGGAAAGTTTGGCCCAGGATCGGGATAAGTGGAAGGAAGCGAGGGAGGCCTTTGCCCTACAGTGGGACACTTCAGGCTAATAATAATAATAAAATAATATTTATTTAAAACTAGCTCAAAGTCAAAGTCAAAATTATTTATTTCTATAGAATGTTATTACATCACTTAGATCAGTCATTACATTTTTTTGGTGAGTTCACTAACACAATGGCGGAATCTGTGGAGAAGAGCTCACCGAAGAAACTCCACAGTCGTCCTTTTTTAAATAAAATATTGTCAATTACAAAAGTAATGCTTATTATATATCGAAAAAGCCTGCTACTCAAACAATCTATTCCCTGGCCGACGTTGTCTTGCCATTTTTCCCAACATCTACCCTACAACTATTCTACACCTACCCTTGACCATTTCGTATTGAAAAACTAAATTGTCGTTTTTTTCTGTAACTTATTATATATGTTTCTCACCGTTTACTTCCACAAAAACTTCAAGATCAAAGCCAAACTGGAGAGTTTTAACGAGACAAACGAACAGCAATAGGGGATCGGACTACTTTTTTTAAATTTTATAAATCCAAACTTCTTAGTTTCTGCTATCGGACACCAAAAGAGTTTTTGCTCTATCTTTAAAATTGACCGAGTTATAAAGGTTTGAAATTGAAGATTAGACAGAGAGGCACATACCCACTTGTGACGTCATTTGTTAGTAACACCATACAAAAAATCGTTTTTGAAAGAGACAGACATATTGAAACTTGAAAAAATCACTGTAAATTAGTTTTTCAACCGATACTGTTTTTTTCTTCGCGAATCGTCTGCCACTAATCTATATTTTAAAAATAATTAATAAAATGTGGTTAATTTAGGAACAGTCCGATTCCCTATTGATGCTAGAAAAAATAGGACCTCTGCAAAAAACGAACTAAAAAGCCATTATTTTTGACAGCTGTTTTAGCTGGAAGCCGCCATTATCTGAGATTAGCAGAAGGGCGCCGTGTGGTGACGGCAGAGTAGAATACGTTTGTCACCAACCCCTACTCTTCCCGTGGGTGTCGTAAGAGGCGACTTAGGGACTACACATTGAACCGGGAACGGGCATCAGCGCTCTCTGATACAGTAACCTTTTAATCTGCGATCTCCAACCCGCCTGCCAAGCGCGGAGATTATGGAAAAACCCTCCACTTAAGTGGAGGAGGCTCATAGTCCAGCAGTGGACTGTAACGGGCCGTTGATGTTGATGAACAGAAGGGTAGTGTCTGCCGCGTACCGCTTGCTTGTTAAACGGTTGAAGAACTTGCTACCGACTAAGACCATATAATACTGGATTATTTTGCTTAAGCACTAGACCACCAGGGCCCCGTTTCACGAAGCAACAAGTTACTAGTAACAAGTTACATTGCGTAGTCAATTCGCCTAAACTGTAAGCCCTTATCGTTTTATCTAATCTTCTACGCAATGTACGTCGAATTGTACTTGTAATTTGTAACTTCTAGCTTCGTGAAACGGCCCCCAGACCACCTTCTTTTGCCCATATAATACTTGATTATGCTTATACAATTATGTTATCCCTGAGCGTCGGTGGTCTAGTGGCTAGAGCTGCTGTCTTCCGTCCGGGTGATGCGGGTTCGATCCCCACCACGTACGGTCAGGATGCGCCTAGATGTGCTTACTTGGCTGGTTTTGATTTTTAAGGTTGTCTGTGAAATCGACCAACAAGCATTGGGCCAGCGAAGTTGACTAAGGCCTAATCGCCCTAATTCAGAGTAGGCTCGAGCCCCTCGGTGGGGACGTATATGAGCTGTTAATGATGTTATCCCGAATGATAAAAATGTTGAAAGTTCGTTATTCTAACTTTTGTAACATAATATAGGTAGGTTCGCTATGTTTGTTTTTAAAACGCCAGCGGGCTTTAGAAATAGCTAGTTCCAGTAAACATGAGTATTTTTAGGTATTAACGACTTGAAGCGAAATAGAGGCCATGATTAGCATTTCGTAATATGTTGCGTGCAATGATTAAAAATTCAGATAAAATATCTGAAATGTCCAGCCTCCGGAACAAGCTGGGTTTCGAAAAGGTTTCAGTACCGTAGACCACATCTACACAGTAAGACAGGTTATACAGAAGTCGCAAGAGTATAATCAGCCGCTGTGTCTAGCATTTGTGGACTACGAGAAAGCCTTCGACTCCATCGAAACCTGGGCTGTTCTGGAATCCTTGCAGCGATGCCAAGTCGATTGGCGATACGTGGAGGTACTGAGAAGCCTGTACAGTATGGCGTCGATGTCCGTCCAAGTACAGAGTCATAAAACCCATCCAGTTGCTCAGAGGAGTGAGACAGGGGGATGTCATCTCTCCGAAACTGTTCTCCAACGCACTAGAGGATGTCTTCAAAACCTTAGACTGGAACGGATTGGGCTTCAATATCAATGGCGAATATCTCAGTCACCTCCGCTTTGCCGACGACATAGTCATAATGGCAGAATCGTTGCAGGATCTGCAAAAAATGCTGCACAGTCTTAACGCTGCCTCATTGTCAGTCGGTCTACGGATGAACTTGGACAAGACTAAGGTCATGTTCAAAGAACTAATCTTTCCGGAACCGATCTCGATCAATGGTGAAGTGCTCGAAGTTGTCCAAGAATATGTCTACCTCGGGCAGACATTGCAGTTGGGTAGAGACAACTTCAAGCGTGAAATCGCAAGAAGAATACAGTTGGGCTGGGCAGCATTTGGGAAACTGCGTCATATCTTCTCGTCGCCACTACCGCAATGCCTGAAGAGCAGAGTGTATAATCAGTGTGTCCTACCCGTATTGACATACGGAGCTGAGACGTGGAACATGACGGTGAAGCTGGCCCATCGGCTACATGTCACTCAGTGAGCCATGGAAAGATCTATGCTTGGTATTTCGCTACGGGATAAAATCCGAAACGAAATCATCCGGCAGAGGACCAAGGTAGTTGATATATCGTCCAGAAATGTAGCAAGCTGAAGTGACAATGAGCTGGCCACGTCTGTCGCAGAACCAACGAGCGTTGGAGCAGGCGGGTTCTCGAATGGAGACCATACGTCTCGGGAAACGTAGTGTGGGATGCCCCCCTGACAGGTGGACTGATGACCTGAGGAAGGTCGCTGGTGGTGGTTGGATGAGGAAAGCGGGTGATCGTGCGCTTTGGCGTGCCCTTGGGGAGGCAGCAGTCCAGCAGTGGACTGCAATAGGCTGATTGATTGATTTGAAATGTATATTTGTATTTGGCCACTGCTTCCCGTCCGGGAGACGCGGGTTCGATCCCCACCACGTACTAATGTGTTTTCGAATTTCGAATTCATATGTGCGTTTATTCGACGCTCTTAGGGTGAAACCTGCACACTCCTGCGAAGAAATTCAAAGATTGTGTGTGAAGTCGGCAAACCCGCCCTAGGCCACCATGGTCGACTAAGGGCCTAATCGCCCTAATTTTCACATTGGTCTCCCGGTGAGGACGTATATGACCCGTTGATGTTGATGATGAAGCACATTGGTGAGGATCGAACCAGAGTCTCTTGAACGGAAGACAGCGGCTCTAGCCACTACACTTACAATGAAAAAGTAACGGTTTCCAAGCGGCGCATGTGCACCAGTTTAGGTAGAGCTACAGCATTACAATTAGGAAAAACAGCATCCAAATTGGTCTTGTTGTTTTTTAGCGTATGGTTTTGGCTTCAATTGCTCTCATACGTATATAGATCACTCCAAATATAAACCAAAAATATCTGGATTTCCTAAGTAATTTCTTTTTTGTGCCCTTTGCAGGTGAGACACTGGGTCCGTGGAACCCTAAGGCTAAAATGTTTCTGACTGATATCTCTGCGCGTCTCCGCGAGTAGCGGGTGGCCCAAGAGCTGGTTAGCTACTTTGCCCAGAGAATTGCAATAGCGATACAGACAGAGGGAATGCTGCCAGTCTTGTGGGAACTCTGCCGCGGGGAGACGCGCTAGAGAATATCTTTTATCTGTGATTTTTTTTTATTTAGTACCTGTATAAAGATTTTTATATAAATCAAAATTACTGTTTTTCACACTGGTGTAAAACCTTCGTGTAACAAACAGTCTGCTAGGTAATATTTAATCTAAAATATCTTATTTGTCCAAATATCGAACAGTTACAACTTTTATCATTGACCAAGCGAGTGCGAAGCGTCTCCGTTAAAGGACAGAAACCAAAATGTTTGAGCTCTGGGCTTCATCATCAATGGCTTAAAAGTCTTACAAAACATTATTGTTTTACATTTATTTTGATACTCCTATACAACGTGTTACAAAGAATACCAAAAAAAGAATATTTTTATCAAAGGCATTTAATTAAAATTTTCCCATCTCTAGTGATCAGCTGTGTCAAAGAATATTCGGACCAGATATGTAATTTTTGGTCAATGTGCCTATTTTTACCGCTATAGTTAAAATTAAATGTTTACGTACTTCATCATAACATTCACTACAACAATTAATTTCAAAATAAAAAAAAACTACAAGTAAATAAAAAAAGCTTTGTTAAATAATTGTTATGAAATAATAAATTAATGAAATAAATATTACAAAATAATATTTATGTTTGTAAATACGTAAACAAGATAATTAAGGCAGGAAAGAAAATGTTTTCTAACATAAATTTAAGTACATCTCTTTTAAGAATGTAGGCACAAATGGTGTACAAATACTTTTCCGTTCTGAGAATCGATAGTCTATATTTTAGGTGTCAAATGACCAAATGAATGAGATGGGAAAATTTTGATGGCATGGAATTTTGAGGCATTTAGCCTGTGATGAAGAATATTCTTTTTTTTTGTATTTTTGTAACACGTTGTACAGGCGGCTAAATTCATTATAGGTATATTATTCCAAAATGTTCCGTGATTTTTATTTTTTTGCTGTGGCTGTTCAATGCTAAGCCCATTTTGGTTGCTCAATGCTTTCGTAGGTCTGGAGGAAGACCGGCGGTTCTCCTCTACAGGTCGCATCACGGCCTATAATCTTCATAGAGAATTTACTGGCAATAGCGATGACATTTCCGAAGTCATATGACATTACTCATGCCGCCATATTGAAAAAAAAAAAAGGTCTGTATTAAAAAATCTTGCTTGTAATCGAAGCCGAAACCTTTCTCCTGTTGACTTTTGAAATACCTTACGTGAGTTTTGGTTAATTCTGTGTGAATTGGACGCTTTATCATGTATTTTAAGTGTTGTGTTCAAAAATTTAATAGTTCGTGACAGGACGCTAAGTTACACAAGTTCCCAACAGATGAGAAAAGACTCGCAAAGTGGTTAGAGTGCCTGAAAGATGATACGCTTCAAAGATCGTCTCCGAAAAATCTTTTTCTCTGCTCAAAACATTTCGAAAAAAGATTCAAAGGTGCAGCGGGCTCAAAGCTCCTATGCGGCGCTCACCCATCTTTGCCAGATGAAATTTCAAGTGGAAACCCAACGGAGCACTTATGTACCTAACAGATCATATTTCCAAGCTGTTAGATAGTCGGTGGGTCATCTTCGGGAGACTATCGTAAAATTTGAGTAATTATCATGTCATGGTACTTACCTATTTTATATTTTCTTTTGAGTCAGCAGGTAGATGTTGGCTGGCATGTGTCAAATTATAAACCTATTAATTTTTTTTCAATTTCATAGATGCAGCAGTCTGTCATCGACCACATTTACTTTAAGCAGAGGCATTTTGATTACACTTATTGTAAAGATGAAACAGCTTCCACTTCAGGTCAGTTAAATTGAGCACACTTGTATTGCTAACTGTTCTATGATTTGCATAAATTCACAATAATGAAATTTAAAATTTCAGGAAAGAAACTTGTTCTTTCCTGAAGTAGTAGTAAAGTCGAAACAGTTTCCACTTCAGGTCAGTTAAATAGAGCTCACTTGTATTGCTAACCTAATTATTTTTATAATTATTATAATATTTTTTATATCTTACAGCTGACACAACATCTGCCACTACTGACCGTGGCAGAACCCCAACTTTTCCAACGGCAAAAAAATCATGGCAGAGAAAAATAATTTAAAATTTGAGTAAACTTACTCCTACATGCAGAAATATTTATAAGGAATATGAGAGAGCAAAGAAGCAAGTAGTTTTACACAGAGATTTTATTCTGCTGTCAACTTCTACTTTGAATAAAATGGTCTCAAATTTAAATGTAGAGGCTGGAATCAATAAACAATTCCTTGCTCTCGTCAAGAAAAAGGTAAATATTTATTTTACACAAGTTGTTTTTTTTTGTTTTAAATATTTATTTGGTGACCAATCAGGTATTCATATTTTACAGGTATAACAAGTATTAATATTTCTAGAATAATATGGAATTTCTTTCTAGGTTGACACTTGGCCGGATTCTAAAAAACATTGCTCGCTCAGTCATATTTGACAAAATGTCACTTGGCATGGGGCTCTCGTATGATGTCAAAAAAGACCACACTTTGGCTTTCCCTGTATTATTAAAAGGTTCTCTGTGCTTTTAGCTTTGTACACTTGAAAGGAAAAGGAGATTCGCAGACCATGTTCTAGTATTAACATAAATAAATCTTTTAATAAAGTCATTCCTTGTTTCATTTTTGATGCTGGACGTTTTTATGACAAATTAAATACGTTCAATAACCCGTATAGTATACTTAAGATTCGAAGGTTTTGTGTGAGCATATTTAAATTTGTCTGAAAAACGTCCAATTCTTATCAAAATTTCAAGTACCACCGGGTAGGTATCGTGCGTGGCTGTATGCAGACTTTCACTGTGCCAATAAGGCCTTACATAATAAAAAAAAAGAAATGTCATTTCTACGGCGAGTATTTTTGTTTGAGAGTTGGTAGTCTGAACCTGGTTCTTCTATGTAGTCTGTGGGTCGCATTTCTCAACTGATTCTTGTGCAATTTTGTGAGCAGGTTTGAAAATTATATGGATTTTTATTTGTCAAGTCTATGCCTGCTATACAGCATGATTTTGTAATCCCTAGCAAAATTTAAATATGATGTTCAGAACATCATAAGCAACAACTTTTCCCAAGGAACATGGGTTGAAAACCCCCCAAAAAAATTTACTTTTCATATAAAATACACAATCAACTTTACTGATTTGTATGGGAGGTCGAAATTTTTTTGGTCCATGTTCCTTGGGAAAAGTTGTTGCTTATGATGGTCTGAACATATATTTAAATTTTCCTAGAGATTACAAAATCATGCTGTATTACCATGTCCGTGCCCGCTATATTACCATGTCCGTGCCTGCTATATTACCACGTCCGTGCCCACTTTATTACCATGTCCGTGCCCGCTATATTACCATGTCCGTGCCCGCTATATTACCATGTCCGTGCCCACTTTATTACCATGTCCGTGCTCGCTATATTACCATGTCCGTGCCCGCTATATTACCATGTCCGTGCCCACTTTATTACCATGTCCGTGCTCGCTATATTACCATGTCCGTGCCCGCTATATTACCATGTCCGTGCTCGCTATATTACCATGTCCGTGCCCGCTATATTACCATGTCCGTGCTCGCTATATTACCATGTCCGTGCCCGCTATATTACCACGTCCGTGCTCGCTATATTACCAAGTCCGTGCCCGCTATATTACCACGTCCGTGCTCGCTATATTACCATGTCCGTGCTCGCTATATTACCATGTCCGTGCCCGCTATATTACCATGTCCGTGCCCACTTTATTACCATGTCCGTGCTCGCTATATTACCATGTCCGTGCCCGCTATATTACCATGTCCGTGCTCGCTATATTACCATGTCCGTGCCCGCTATATTACCACGTCCGTGCTCGCTATATTACCAAGTCCGTGCCCGCTATATTACCACGTCCGTGCTCGCTATATTACCATGTCCGTGCCCGCTATATTACCATGTCCGTGCTCGCTATATTACCATGTCCGTGCCCACTTTATTACCACGTCCGTGCCCACTTTATTACCATGTCCGTGCCCGCTATATTACCATGTCCGTGCCCACTTTATTACCATGTCCGTGCTCGCTATATTACCATGTCCGTGCCCGCTATATTACCATGTCCGTGCCCACTTTATTACCATGTCCGTGCTCGCTATATTACCATGTCCGTGCCCGCTATATTACCATGTCCGTGCTCGCTATATTACCATGTCCGTGCCCGCTATATTACCACGTCCGTGCTCGCTATATTACCAAGTCCGTGCCCGCTATATTACCACGTCCGTGCTCGCTATATTACCATGTCCGTGCTCGCTATATTACCATGTCCGTGCCCGCTATATTACCATGTCCGTGCCCACTTTATTACCATGTCCGTGCTCGCTATATTACCATGTCCGTGCTCGCTATATTACCATGTCCGTGCCCGCTATATTACCATGTCCGTGCCCACTTTATTACCATGTCCGTGCTCGCTATATTACCATGTCCGTGCCCGCTATATTACCATGTCCGTGCTCGCTATATTACCATGTCCGTGCCCGCTATATTACCACGTCCGTGCTCGCTATATTACCAAGTCCGTGCCCGCTATATTACCACGTCCGTGCTCGCTATATTACCATGTCCGTGCCCGCTATATTACCATGTCCGTGCTCGCTATATTACCATGTCCGTGCCCACTTTATTACCACGTCCGTGCCCACTTTATTACCATGTCCGTGCCCGCTATATTACCATGTCCGTGCCCACTTTATTACCATGTCCGTGCTCGCTATATTACCATGTCCGTGCCCGCTATATTACCATGTCCGTGCCCACTTTATTACCATGTCCGTGCTCGCTATATTACCATGTCCGTGCCCGCTATATTACCATGTCCGTGCTCGCTATATTACCATGTCCGTGCCCGCTATATTACCACGTCCGTGCTCGCTATATTACCAAGTCCGTGCCCGCTATATTACCACGTCCGTGCTCGCTATATTACCATGTCCGTGCTCGCTATATTACCATGTCCGTGCCCGCTATATTACCATGTCCGTGCCCACTTTATTACCATGTCCGTGCCCGCTATATTACCATGTCCGTGCTCGCTATATTACCATGTCCGTGCCCGCTATATTACCACGTCCGTGCTAGCTATATTACCAAGTCCGTGCCCGCTATATTACCACGTCCGTGCTCGCTATATTACCATGTCCGTGCCCGCTATATTACCATGTCCGTGCTCGCTATATTACCATGACCGTGCCCACTTTATTACCACGTTCGTGCCCACTTTATTACCATGTCCGTGCCCGCTATATTACCATGTCCGTGCCCGCTATATTACCATGTCCGTGCCCACTTTATTACCATGTCCGTGCTCGCTATATTACCATGTCCGTGCCCGCTATATTACCATGTCCGTGCTCGCTATATTACCATGTCCGTGCCCGCTATATTACCACGTCCGTGCTCGCTATATTACCAAGTCCGTGCCCGCTATATTACCACGTCCGTGCTCGCTATATTACCATGTCCGTGCCCGCTATATTACCATGTCCGTGCTCGCTATATTACCATGTCCGTGCCCACTTTATTACCACGTCCGTGCCCACTTTATTACCATGTCCGTGCCTGCTATATTACCATGTCCGTGCTCGCTATATTACCATGTCCGTGCCCGCTATATTACCACGTCCGTGCCCACTTTATTACCAAGTCCGTGCCCGCTATATTACCATGTCCGTGCTCGCTATATTACCATGTCCGTGCCTGCTATATTACCACGTCCATGCTCGCTATATTACCACGTTCGTGCTCGCTATATTACCACGTCCGTGCTCGCTATATTACCATGTCCGTGCTCGCTATATTACCAAGTCCGTGCTCGCTATATTACCATGTCCGTGCTCGCTATATTACCAAGTCCGTGCCCGCTATATTACCACGTCCGTGCTCGCTATATTACCAAGTCCGTGCCCGCTATATTACCATGTCCGTGCCCGCTATATTACCATGTCCGTGCCCGCTATATTACCATGTCCGTGCCCACTTTATTACCATGTCCGTGCTCGCTATATTACCATGTCCGTGCCCGCTATATTACCATGTCCGTGCCCGCTATATTACCATGTCCGTGCTCGCTATATTACCATGTCCGTGCCCGCTATATTACCACGTCCGTGCTCGCTATATTACCAAGTCCGTGCCCGCTATATTACCACGTCCGTGCCTGCTATATTACCATGTCCGTGCCCGCTATATTACCATGTCCGTGCTCGCTATATTACCATGTCCGTGCCCGCTATATTACCACGTCCGTGCTCGCTATATTACCAAGTCCGTGCCCGCTATATTACCACGTCCGTGCTCGCTATATTACCATGTCCATGCCCGCTATATTACCATGTCCGTGCTCGCTATATTACCATGTCCGTGCCCACTTTATTACCACGTCCGTGCCCGCTATATTACCATGTCCGTGCCCGCTATATTACCATGTCCGTGCCCACTTTATTACCATGTCCGTGCCCGCTATATTACCATGTCCGTGCCCGCTATATTACCACGTCCGTGCCCACTTTATTACCATGTCCGTGCCCGCTATATTACCATGTCCGTGCTCGCTATATTACCATGTCCGTGCCCGCTATATTACCACGTCCGTGCTCGCTATATTACCAAGTCCGTGCCCGCTATATTACCACGTCCGTGCTCGCTATATTACCATGTCCGTGCCCGCTATATTACCATGTCCGTGCTCGCTATATTACCATGTCCGTGCCCACTTTATTACCACGTCCGTGCCCACTTTATTACCATGTCCGTGCCCGCTATATTACCATGTCCGTGCCCGCTATATTACCATGTCCGTGCCCACTTTATTACCATGTCCGTGCTCGCTATATTACCATGTCCGTGCCCGCTATATTACCATGTCCGTGCCCGCTATATTACCATGTCCGTGCTCGCTATATTACCATGTCCGTGCCCGCTATATTACCACGTCCGTGCTCGCTATATTACCAAGTCCGTGCCCGCTATATTACCACGTCCGTGCTCGCTATATTACCATGTCCGTGCTCGCTATATTACCATGTCCGTGCCCGCTATATAACCATGTCCGTGCTCGCTATATTACCATGTCCGTGCCCGCTATATTACCACGTCCGTGCTCGCTATATTACCAAGTCCGTGCCCGCTATATTACCACGTCCGTGCTCACTATATTACCATGTCCGTGCCCGCTATATTACCATGTCCGTGCTCGCTATATTACCATGTCCGTGCCCACTTTATTACCACGTCCGTGCCCACTTTATTACCATGTCCGTGCCCGCTATATTACCATGTCCGTGCCCGCTATATTACCATGTCCGTGCCCACTTTATTACCATGTCCGTGCTCGCTATATTACCATGTCCGTGCCTGCTATATTACCATGTCCGTGCCCGCTATATTACCATGTCCGTGCTCGCTATATTACCATGTCCGTGCCCGCTATATTACCACGTCCGTGCTCGCTATATTACCAAGTCCGTGCCCGCTATATTACCACGTCCGTGCTCGCTATATTACCATGTCCGTGCTCGCTATATTACCATGTCCGTGCCCGCTATATTACCATGTCCGTGCCCACTTTATTACCATGTCCGTGCTCGCTATATTACCATGTCCGTGCCCGCTATATTACCATGTCCGTGCTCGCTATATTACCATGTCCGTGCCCGCTATATTACCACGTCCGTGCTCGCTATATTACCAAGTCCGTGCCCGCTATATTACCACGTCCGTGCTCGCTATATTACCATGTCCGTGCCCGCTATATTACCATGTCCGTGCTCGCTATATTACCATGTCCGTGCCCACTTTATTACCATGTCCGTGCCCGCTATATTACCATGTCCGTGCCCACTTTATTACCATGTCCGTGCTCGCTATATTACCATGTCCATGCCCGCTATATTACCATGTCCGTGCTCGCTATATTACCATGTCCGTGCCCGCTATATTACCACGTCCGTGCTAGCTATATTACCAAGTCCGTGCCCGCTATATTACCACGTCCGTGCTCGCTATATTACCATGTCCGTGCCCGCTATATTACCATGTCCGTGCTCGCTATATTACCATGTCCGTGCCCACTTTATTACCACGTCCGTGCCCACTTTATTACCATGTCCGTGCCCGCTATATTACCATGTCCGTGCTCGCTATATTACCATGTCCGTGCTCGCTATATTACCATGTCCGTGCCCGCTATATTACCATGTCCGTGCCCGCTATATTACCATGTCCGTGCTCGCTATATTACCATGTCCGTGCCCGCTATATTACCACGTCCGTGCTCGCTATTTTACCAAGTCCGTGCCCGCTATATTACCACGTCCGTGCCCGCTATATTACCATGTCCGTGCTCGCTATATTACCACGTCCGTGCCCACTTTATTACCAAGTCCGTGCCCGCTATATTACCATGTCCGTGCTCGCTATATTACCATGTCCGTGCTCGCTATATTACCATGTCCGTGCCCGCTATATTACCATGTCCGTGCCTGCTATATTACCATGTCCGTGCTCGCTATATTACCATGTCCGTGCCCGCTATATTACCACGTCCGTGCCCACTTTATTACCAAGTCCGTGCCCGCTATATTACCATGTCCGTGCTCGCTATATTACCATGTCCGTGCCTGCTATATTACCACGTCCATGCTCGCTATATTACCACGTCCGTGCTCGCTATATTACCACGTCCGTGCTCGCTATATTACCATGTCCGTGCTCGCTATATTACCAAGTCCGTGCCCGCTATATTACCATGTCCGTGCTCGCTATATTACCATGTCCGTGCCCACTTTATTACCACGTCCGTGCCCACTTTATTACCATGTCCGTGCCCGCTATATTACCATATCCGTGCCCGCTATATTACCATGTCCGTGCCCACTTTATTACCATGTCCGTGCTCGCTATATTACCATGTCCGTGCCCGCTATATTACCACGTCCGTGCCCACTTTATTACCATGTCCGTGCCCGCTATATTACCATGTCCGTGCTCGCTATATTACCATGTCCGTGCCCGCTATATTACCACGTCCGTGCTCGCTATATTACCAAGTCCGTGCCCGCTATATTACCACGTCCGTGCTCGCTATATTACCATGTCCGTGCCCGCTATATTACCATGTCCGTGCTCGCTATATTACCATGTCCGTGCCCACTTTATTACCACGTCCGTGCCCACTTTATTACCATGTCCGTGCCCGCTATATTACCATATCCGTGCCCGCTATATTACCATGTCCGTGCCCACTTTATTACCATGTCCGTGCTCGCTATATTACCATGTCCGTGCCCGCTATATTACCACGTCCGTGCCCACTTTATTACCATGTCCGTGCCCGCTATATTACCATGTCCGTGCTCGCTATATTACCACGTCCGTGCTCGCTATATTACCATGTCCGTGCTCGCTATATTACCAAGTCCGTGCCCGCTATATTACCATGTCCGTGCTCGCTATATTACCATGTCCGTGCCCACTTTATTACCACGTCCGTGCCCACTTTATTACCATGTCCGTGCCCGCTATATTACCATATCCGTGCCCGCTATATTACCATGTCCGTGCCCACTTTATTACCATGTCCGTGCTCGCTATATTACCATGTCCGTGCCCGCTATATTACCACGTCCGTGCCCACTTTATTACCATGTCCGTGCCCGCTATATTACCATGTCCGTGCTCGCTATATTACCATGTCCGTGCCCGCTATATTACCACGTCCGTGCTCGCTATATTACCAAGTCCGTGCCCGCTATATTACCACGTCCGTGCTCGCTATATTACCATGTCCGTGCCCGCTATATTACCATGTCCGTGCCCACTTTATTACCATGTCCGTGCTCGCTATATTACCATGTCCGTGCCCGCTATATTACCATGTCCGTGCCCACTTTATTACCATGTCCGTGCTCGCTATATTACCATGTCCGTGCCCGCTATATTACCATGTCCGTGCTCGCTATATTACCATGTCCGTGCCCGCTATATTACCACGTCCGTGCTCGCTATATTACCAAGTCCGTGCCCGCTATATTACCACGTCCGTGCTCGCTATATTACCATGTCCGTGCTCGCTATATTACCATGTCCGTGCCCGCTATATTACCATGTCCGTGCCCACTTTATTACCATGTCCGTGCCCGCTATATTACCATGTCCGTGCTCGCTATATTACCATGTCCGTGCCCGCTATATTACCACGTCCGTGCTAGCTATATTACCAAGTCCGTGCCCGCTATATTACCACGTCCGTGCTCGCTATATTACCATGTCCGTGCCCGCTATATTACCATGTCCGTGCTCGCTATATTACCATGACCGTGCCCACTTTATTACCACGTTCGTGCCCACTTTATTACCATGTCCGTGCCCGCTATATTACCATGTCCGTGCCCGCTATATTACCATGTCCGTGCCCACTTTATTACCATGTCCGTGCTCGCTATATTACCATGTCCGTGCCCGCTATATTACCATGTCCGTGCTCGCTATATTACCATGTCCGTGCCCGCTATATTACCACGTCCGTGCTCGCTATATTACCAAGTCCGTGCCCGCTATATTACCACGTCCGTGCTCGCTATATTACCATGTCCGTGCCCGCTATATTACCATGTCCGTGCTCGCTATATTACCATGTCCGTGCCCGCTATATTACCATGTCCGTGCCCGCTATATTACCATGTCCGTGCCCACTTTATTACCATGTCCGTGCTCGCTATATTACCATGTCCGTGCCCGCTATATTACCACGTCCGTGCCCACTTTATTACCATGTCCGTGCCCGCTATATTACCATGTCCGTGCTCGCTATATTACCATGTCCGTGCCCGCTATATTACCACGTCCGTGCTCGCTATATTACCAAGTCCGTGCCCGCTATATTACCACGTCCGTGCTAGCTATATTACCATGTCCGTGCCCGCTATATTACCATGTCCGTGCTCGCTATATTACCATGTCCGTGCCCACTTTATTACCACGTCCGTGCCCACTTTATTACCATGTCCGTGCCTGCTATATTACCATGTCCGTGCTCGCTATATTACCATGTCCGTGCCCGCTATATTACCACGTCCGTGCCCACTTTATTACCAAGTCCGTGCCCGCTATATTACCATGTCCGTGCTCGCTATATTACCATGTCCGTGCCTGCTATATTACCACGTCCATGCTCGCTATATTACCACGTTCGTGCTCGCTATATTACCACGTCCGTGCTCGCTATATTACCATGTCCGTGCTCGCTATATTACCAAGTCCGTGCTCGCTATATTACCAAGTCCGTGCCCGCTATATTACCATGTCCGTGCCCGCTATATTACCATGTCCGTGCCCGCTATATTACCATGTCCGTGCTCGCTATATTACCAAGTCCGTGCTCGCTATATTACCATGTCCGTGCCCGCTATATTACCAAGTCCGTGCTCGCTATATTACCACGTCCGTGCTCGCTATATTACCATGTCCGTGCCCGCTATATTACCATGTCCGTGCCCGCTATATTACCATGTCCGTGCCCGCTATATTTCCATGTCCGTGCTCGCTATATTACCAAGTCCGTGCCCGCTATATTACCATGTCCGTGCTCGCTATATTACCAAGTCCGTGCCCGCTATATTACCACGTCCGTGCTCGCTATATTACCATGTCCGTGCCCGCTATATTACCATGTCCGTGCTAGCTATATTACCATGTCCGTGCCCGCTATATTACCATGTCCGTGCCCGCTATATTACCATGTCCGTGCCCGCTATATTACCATGTCCGTGCCCGCTATATTACCATGTCCGTGCCCGCTATATTACCATGTCCGTGCTCGCTATATTACCAAGTCCGTGCTCGCTATATTACCATGTCCGTGCCCGCTATATTACCATGTCCGTGCCCGCTATATTACCATGTCCGTGCCCGCTATATTACCATGTCCGTGCTCGCTATATTACCATGTCCGTGCCCGCTATATTACCATGTCCGTGCTCGCTATATTACCAAGTCCGTGCTCGCTATATTACCATGTCCGTGCTCGCTATATTACCAAGTCCGTGCTCGCTATATTACCATGTCCGTGCCCGCTATATTACCATGTCCGTGCTCGCTATATTACCATGTCCGTGCCCGCTATATTACCATGTCCGTGCTCGCTATATTACCAAGTCCGTGCTCGCTATATTACCAAGTCCGTGCTCGCTATATTACCATGTCCGTGCTCGCTATATTACCATGTCCGTGCCCGCTATATTACCATGTCCGTGCTCGCTATATTACCAAGTCCGTGCTCGCTATATTACCAAGTCCGTGCTCGCTATATTACCATGTCCGTGCTCGCTATATTACCATGTCCGTGCCCGCTATATTACCATGTCCGTGCTCGCTATATTACCATGTCCGTGCCCGCTATATTACCACTCTGGTAGAAATAGCGAATAAACCGTCAAAAAAAAAGGTTCTTTTTTTGTCAATTCGGTTTCCCGTACATTTTCAAAATGGCGGAGATGAAGACGAAAAAAATATCGAAAAGAAATTTATTCGCGAGGTTAATTAGCTCCAAATTCTAAATTGGATCATAGATAACGCAGGTATAGGGTTTGAAATCTTAAAACGTGTCTTATGTATTGCGATAAGCAAAGCAAGAGTGAATAATGTATGTACTAGTGATCATTTTTAGCTGACTGGTTTCTTTTTTGTTATCGTAACGCGAAACTGTTTACTGAAACGCAGAATCCACCCGCAAAAGTACGTTTATAGCTTTTTTATTGCTAAATTTACGAACTGCAAAGCGTGTGACGGGGTTCCCCTCGCGTTCACAAATCAAACGTCACAATAAAGACACAAAGCTGTGGAGGCGGGTGACACGTTAGAATCGCTGAGATGTCGTTATGTTATTTTGGCAACGATTCCGGTACTAAATAAAAAAAAATTTAACAAAAAATTGAAACATCCTTCAAATTACCTTATAATGGTTATCTTCACTAAAAAGTAACAAATAAAATAACATTTCAGATGGAACATAAAAAAAATATAGCCAATGGCCTCGATTCGGGATGTCATGCTGTAATTCTAATTTTAAAATCCAGCTATGCTTTTCGTTTTTATGACCAATGAAAGAGAGGTTATGAACGAATGAACCCTAAAACGAATGATAATCTAAAATAAGGGCATAGCTGTCAGTTTAAGAGATTTTTAAGTCGCATGTTTTAAGTACTCTCTAAAATTGTGCAATCGACACGGCCATATATAATGTTCAAATTCGATGTTTGACAGCTCTAATATTAGAATGGCCATCTCATGTCCCTTTTCAATCTTTAAAAGGTAAAAAGGACAGACTTACTTAAATTAATGATTAGAGCGTGACAGTGTGAATCGAGGCCAATATCCTCATTTAAGTAGATAGGTAGTGTATTAAGTAAATATTTAGAATTTCGTACTTCCTTCTGGAGTCGGTGCTATTATAGTAGTATTGTATCAGAGATAAACAGACGGATACAGCTTGGATGGACCGCCTTTGGAAAGCTAAAGCGAAGTGCTCTGGAGAGGCATAATGCCCAATGGTGGGCGAACACAACAAAAATATGAAATTGCATCAAACATACTTCAAACATGTAAATGTTGGACAAACCGTTCAAACCACCTTTGTAAACGATCAAAATGGTTTGAGTCAAACCAAACTTTACGTGTTTGAATCTATCCGTTTGACCGTCTCCGGGGCCCTTTATTGCTTGCGATTCGGTGGATTTAGGTGGAGGTTATGTTCAACCTTTTTTAGTTTGATAAAGAAATAAAACACGAATGTCCTCTAGATTTGTCAAATTGATAGACCTATGATAGTATTAATTCAACAATGGTCGACACGACAGTATTATATGTTGAATATTAAATTTGCGTTTCGCTACGTTGAATATTTCCAACATTTTCGGAAGAAACACTCGGAACAGTATCTTTCAACCAAAGCGTCAGCTATAACTTTTACGATTAGGTAGGTACTCGTAGTATCGGTTGCCAATAGACGAGCGTGTCTTTATTTTGCCTCGACAATCGACAGCAAATATCGATACTATAGATTGGCAACACTAATAAAATGTACTCATAATACAGCATGAAATTTACATCGTTTTGTTCCCGCCGTGTAGTGATAGTACCCGTCAAACTGAACAACTTTTCACGAAAAAAAAAATCCTGTGACAAAAAAATTTATTTTTCGTGAAAAGTTGTTCTGTTTGACGGGTACTATCACTACACGCCGGGAACAAAACGATGTAAATTTCACGGTGTATACTCAGAGTGGAACCTTTTACAATCGGTTTAAAATGATGCCTCATTGCCAGAACCGTAAAACCTCTTAAAAAAGTAATAGTTAATCTAGTGCCATAACAAAAAAAAAAAAAAAAATCTACACATTTGTCACTTTTCTTTATGTTGATCATTTTGTAAAATATTTCTAATAATTATTTATTTGTATTTCTACATTGGAAGACTATGAATTTATCAATATGAATTTTACTCGTTATACAAAATTATTAGTAATTTTGTTTGTTTTGTGCGTTATCATCATACATGTAGACGCCATGACAACAGACTTGGAGCAGTCGCTGACGGGGACTATGATCAGACCAGATGACAAATGGGACGTTGATGGCTGCTCCTCTTACTTACATTTCTTCTACGATTGCCAATATCTTCTGAAAGATCCTAACACAACAAGATTACGCAAAAACTTCTGTCACAATGCCAACATTTTTGGAGAAGCATGCGCAAAATATTCAAAGTTTAGAAATGAACCAGGAGCTACATCTATACTTGATGATGGTTCTTCGGTAGTCCTTGTAAGCGATTTGCTATTGGATGTGCGCGAAAGGTGTACCCATACCGGAAAGTTCACTAAGAGTGAAATCGAATACGAAGATGAGGAAGAACCAAGCATTTGTAAGAAAACTATTCTTGCCGATCCAAAAAGTCCTGTTGTGAAAAAAAGAAGTGCCAAAAAAAATGGTTCTGAAAATAGCCAGCATAAAACAGAAAACGCGCTAATCACTATTCTAATGTTTTGTATATCAGTGTTTTTAATTTGACCCTTATTATTCTAATAGTTAATTTATGGATTTGTTTTATTTAAGAATGTGTTTGTAATCAAATGGAGACTAGAGGCAAATCTTTAGGTGCGATGCGTCGTCGCCTATAGCTGTGTTACTGGCGATTTATTCCTGAAATCCCCACTGAAGCTTGTCGGAGAAGAATGACCCCTCTGGGCCTTCATTATCAACAGCCCATATAGAATACGTCCCCACCGATGGGCTTGAGCCTACCCTGAATTAGGGCGATTAGGCCTTAGTCGACCACGCTGGCCCACTGCGGGTTGGTCGACTTCACACACAACCTTTGAATTTCTTCACAGGAGTGTGCAGGTTTCGTAACGATATTTTCCTTCACCGTAAGAGCGTCGAATAAACGTACATATGAATTAGAAATTCGAAAAGACATTGGTACGTGGTGGGGACCGAACCCGCGTCTCTCGGACGGGAGGCAGCGGCCTTAGCCACTACGCCACCGACGCTCTGGGCCTTACTGAATTATTAAGTGTGTCTCAAGTGAATTTTGAGCGTCGGTGGTCTAGTGGTCAGGGCCGCCGCCTCCCGTTCGAGAGACGCGGGTTCGATCGTGGGGATCGTACCAATGTGTTTTCGAATTTCGATTCATATGTACTTTTATTCGACGCTCTTACGGTGAAGGAAAACATCGTGATTCAAAGGTTGCCTAGAAGAAATTGCCACCTTATCAATAAAGCCCGATAAATGCATGCAACTTAAAATATGTTATGTGTAACGTTCCTTTTGGTTCGTGATCGCAGGAACGCCACAGGGTTCGAAATCTTCAATAAAACGCTTTCTTTTTCTTCTTGTATTTTTAATGTTCCTCGAAGGACTGTTCGGTTCAGACTACAATATATACAGGTTCTTACTAGCTATTTATATTATTTCTTACATCAATCTACCAATTACATTATTTACAACAATTTTAAGCCAATAAACTACGCTAAATTTGCTCCAATCCGCGTTGAGCCGGCGGTCGATGTGCGGGGCGCTGCCGCGGGGCTCCCCGCCGGTGAAGCGGGCCGAGCGCGGCGTCCAATTGCTATCCCCGCCTTCTCATATGCGCAGCCGCTAGGTCAGGGCAGTGGTCGCTCGCAGCTGCGTCTAGTCGCCGTCCGCAACATTATGTAAGTACATTTTTTATTAGCTAATTATTTACTCAATTCAATTTCAATTATATATAGAGAAAGTTTTCATTATTTAAGGCAGAGGTAACTTAACTAAAAAAAAAGTAAATACCTTTTAACTTTTATAATGCAAACATGAATTACTTACAATTCCTCAAACATATATTTTAGGTACCTACTAGATATTGATATGTTCGTTCTCCATAAAAATTTACACGTCAAAGATAAGTCGTTTCATTCACTATTTTTTCTTGGCGTCTACAATTTTTATTTACATATTTTTCTAAAGGATCTGTTAGCATTGAGTAATATTTGTCACAAATAGCAAGACAATGTTTGGACTGGCAGCACCCAAAAGGAAGATTATAGTCTTCTTTACACTCTTTTCGCACTTTTGGGTTTGCTAAGATTTTTAAAAACCTAATTTGCATATTAGTTAACGTATCCAGATAAGTTTTAAAGGTTCTACTATCGTTCTACCATATGCTACCAATCCATACTGCAACATAGACTCAACCAAGTCACAGCAGCGTATATTAATACGCTGTACAGAAGTAATTTCGGTAGTATAATTTTAATTAAATACATTTTATTTTATTTAAGTACATTTTGGGCAGCATTCGGAAAACTGCGTCATATCTTCTCGTCGCCGCTACCGCAATGCCTGAAAAGCAGGGTTTATAACCAGTGTGCGTCCTACTCCTACCCGTTTTGACATACGGAGCCGAGACGTGGAACATGACGGTGAAGCTGGCCCACCGGCTACATGTCACTCAGCGAGCTATGGAAAGATCTATGCTTGGTATTTCGCTACGGGATAAAATCCGAAACGAAATCATCCGGCAGAGGATCAAGGTGGTGGATATTGTCCAGAAATGTAGCAAGCTGAAGTGGCAGTGGGATGGCCACGTCTGTCCGCCAGCATTGGAGCAGACGGGTTCTCGAATGGAGACCGCGTCTCGGGAAACGTAGTGTGGGACGCCCCCCTGCCAGGTGGACTGATGACCTGAAGAAGGTCGCTGGTGGTGGCTGGATGAGGAAAGCGGGTGATCGTGCGCTTTGGCGTACCCGTGGGGACGCCTACGTCCAGCAGTGGACTACAATAGGCTGATTGATTGTCATTTTATTAAGGGTACACCTTAAAACATCACTGAGAGAGATATGGCTTTTGTAAATAGTGAGAGATATGGCTTTTCCAGCTCATTTTTCTGTCAATCCGCAGCCCTAAATATTTGTGTGTCTGCATACTACGGTTGCATGCCAAAATACGTAAGTGTATTTTTTTGTTTTAATGAGTATTACCTGTAATTTAATTTTTTATTAGTTCTTACGTTAATTCTTAATGGAGACAAAATAAATTAATACAATAATGGTTGTTTTAGTAAAAATGGAAGGCGGAAAGATAAATACTCTATAAAAAAATACTTTTTAAAAATTGGCAGCACAGGAAGATAAAAAAAAGATAACTCGTGATAAGTAATAAAAATGATTTTACCATGATTGCCAGCCAAATGCTTTTTTAACAATTGTATATTGCTATGCTTTCTAATGAAACACAATAATTTTTTTTTTTTACATAAATTGCAAAAATATATTATTCACGGTGAGAGAATTATTTGAATATCTTGAAAAATTACGAAGTTATTCAACAAGTAGCCCTTAAAATAATAAAAAGCCACGCAGAGAAATAGATGTGTGACGTTACAACTTGTGGTCCCGCTGAGCGAAATAGACCCGTTTAGGGGACATGTCGCCCGTTATAAAATCTGGCCCGCGGCACAAATGTCCACTTTTGTGAAGTGAAGGGGTATTTTCGGCCACATTCAAATCTGCTCAGTAGGCGAGTTATCCATTAGTAAAAAGTAACAGAAACAAGCCTCATTCTTCTTACAAGCCTATGACAGCTGTCAAAATTCAAACGGTCATATCTCGGAAACTATTGGTCATACACCACTGGTGTGTAGGGCTAACGAACGAGATCTTCATTTTCGATGACAGCTGTCAAAATTAAAACATTTATATCACGGAAACTATTAGTCCTGGACCACTGGTGTGTAGAGATTAATGAAAGGTCTCGACGAGATCTTCATTTTCGATGACAGCTGTCAAAATTAAAACAGTCATATCTCGAAAACTATTAGTCCTGGACCACTGGTGTGTAGGAACTAATGAAAGGTCTCAACGAGATCTTCATTTTTGATGACAGCGGTCCAATTAAAACAGTCATATCTCGGAAGCTATTGGTCCTAGACAACTGGTGTGTAGGGACAACTAAAAGGTCTCAACGAGATCTTCAGTTTCGATGACAGTTGTTAAAATTAAAATAGTCATATCTCGGAAACTATTAGTCCTGCAGGGCTAACATGCGACCCCGTGACATATCTCACCAAACGACATGACAAAAATCTCGACTTCATACGAATTTGACATAAACTCGCACGCCGTGAAAGAGAAATGTCTCGTCGTGACTACCTATCTCATAACGAAATGTCAAATACCACCATAGATCAGCAAAAAAAAAACTAAGTCTATGAATACCACCCATGCACAAAAATTGAACGAATGAAATATCGAATAACACCAAAAAGCAATGTTGCAATGTGAACATACCGTCTACTTGCCATCTTCAGGCTATTAGCTTCATTTAAAAACGGAATGATATGGCTTCTAGGCGGAACCCTATAGAAAAACCTAGCACATGCATTTTGTACCCTTTGGATCAGATTTTTACTTCTCGCTAGCAATCGAGAGCCATATACAGTATCTGCATAATTAAGTTTAGAAAGAACTAAGCTATCAATAAGGTTTGTTCGAAGTTTAACATTTAAATAATCACGCACTTTGTACAAAACCTTCAGTCTAAAAAAGCAATTTCGCACGACTTCCAGAATATGTGATTCGAAACGAAGCTCAGGATCGATCTTAGGCCCAAATTACGAGCCTCATGACACTGCTCAATGGGCACACCTTCCATCAAAATATTGGGAGAATTCATATTTATCCTTTCGATCTGTGTTTTTGAGCCAAGTACCATAAACTTCGATTTACTGGGATTAAGTGCAAGGCAATTTCGAGAGGACCAACTTGCCAGTTTTTTAAGATCATCATTTATTTTATGTTCAGCAGATCTTAAATCGCACGGCTTAAAAGAATAAAACAATGGTGTGTCATCAGCGTATATGTGATGTTGGCAATTTTTAATGCAATTAACAATATCGGCACTGTAGAGTGAAAACAGTATTGGCCCTAATATAGAGCCCTGTGGAACGCCTCTCGTAACCGCAGATAGAGTCGATACATTTGCGCTACCGTCAACCCCACGTATCTCAACGTACTGAGAACGATCTCTAAGGAAACTGTCGAACCACTTGACAGTCGGACTATCGAACCCATAGTACGACATTTTCGACAGAAGCAACTGAGTATTAATGCAATCAAATGCTCTAGAAAAATCCAGTAAAACCAGGATAGTACCCATCCCCTCATCACGTGCTTCAAGGATATTACTGGTAACATCTAAGAGAGCTGTTGCAGTACTGTGACCTCTCCTAAAACCCGACTGACGAACTGGTAGAATATCGTTAGCTTCCAGGAAAGCTGTCAGTTGCAGGCAAACTACTCTTTCCAGCGCTTTAGAGAGAAGGGGCAAAATATTTATTGATCGCAGATCTTTGAGAGTTGTGGAGTTGTTGGTTTTAGGCAGAGGGCGAACAATTGCCATCTTCCACAGATCGGGAAAGGTAGAAGTAAGAATTGATGTATTAATGATAGATGTAATGTAATCCAAAGTATAATCTAGTGTCAGTAAAACCATATCTAAGGTAATACCGTCGACCCCCTGAGCATCTGTTTTAAAGCCATGAATTATCTTGGAGATCTCTTAATTACTTACACACCTAAGACTGAAAGTATTGGACCCAAAGCGATTAAATTCGAAAAAAGAAAGATCAGATATGGATACATTATTTAGACATGGTAAAGTAAGAAAATGTTTATTTACATCTTCTGGGCAAGATAGATGCAAGGGGATATCTATATCATGTTTTGGTGGAAGAACATTTGACTTCATATTTTTCCACAACAGCTTTGGGTTATTTAAGTTATTATTGATATGGTAGGTGAAATAAGCTCTCTTTTCTGATTCGATAGCAGTAGCAGTTAAGTGTTTTAAAGATTTATAATATTCTTTATGACCGTCGATTCTAGTTTTGTAATATCTCAATAGGGCTTTGTTCCTTAGAGTAGTCATTATCTTTATGTTATCCGTGATCCACGGATAAGACCGGGCTTTTATTAAGACTGATTTGACAGGAGCATGTATATCAAATAATGTTATTAAAAAACCATTGAACATATGAACCATATCATTAACATTTTTCAATAATGCGATATTATGCCATAAAATAGCCGCCGCATCATTGCTAAACGAACCCAAATCTATATCTTTAAGTTTTCTACGTGAAACTGTTATGGGTGGAATTACTGGCACTTTAAATTTTATTTCTGTAGTGATAAAAGCATGATTTGAACCTTTTGAGCCTATAACCTCCAAAGCCACATTCTTAATTCGTATCAGTGCAGATTACATCTATAAGGGTCTCGCTATGATAAGTGAAATGGGTTGGAAAGGAAACATATTGGTCTAGCTGAAATATACTTAAAAAATCATTAAATTTTTAACATTCAAAGAATTTTTATCAAGTAAATCTATATTGGAATCGCCTAAAAGTATTATATTGTCGTAACCAGTCAACGAGTTTATCGAATCCATTAGTGCTCCAAGAAATGTATCTACACTCAGCCACTGAGGGCGGTAAGCAGTGCCAATAACTACTTTAACTCCATTTATTGTAAATCTCAACCACATTTGCTCTACATTAGTGTTGGTAGAGTAGTCGCAAGAGCGAACCGTCATACCCTTTTTCACATAAAAGGCGACACCGCCTCCTCGTCCGGCCCGCACGTTTGCGGGACGAGGTACGCTACGTAAGTTGTAACCAGGAATTTTTGGAGCTTTTGCTTCTTCGTTGGGTCGCAGCCATGTCTCATTCACTGCCAATAAATCCAGTGATTTTCTTGTAACTGTCATTATAAGGTCATCGTGGTAAGACCCTAGGGAGCCAGGATTATAGAGACCAATCTTTAGAAACTTTGTACGTGTCATTGTGTATGAATATTAAACATAAAGTTGTTAATTCTAATTTGTACATAGGCTCCAATCAAGGCACAAACCAGTTGTTTAACAATAATGACTAGGGAATCACCAAAGACATATAATAATCCAACCCTAAATGACAGTAAAAGCAGCAAGATTTTGCATATCAAAAACAAAAAAGTTTTACGATTTGAAACAGATATCCAAACAATCCAAACATACAAATAATTCCAATATCGAGTGTGAGCAATGTTATGAACTACCATACAAGACACAGTATAGTTAGTAATAATAACCAAACTAAAGGTAACATGTAAATAAAAGCAGAGCAAGTGAAAAAAGCCACAAAGTGCACCACATAATCCAACACGAGCAATTCTATGAGCTAGCTTTATACAATAATATACTTTCTTAGTAGACACACTGGAATTAGAAATCATTAACATAATCCTATGTAAATAAAAACAGGGCAAGAGAAATAGTCTCCTAGTAGAGCTAAGTAAACCAAAAAGCAAGTAATAGCAATATAAGTAAAAAAAGCTACACGTTGTTCCACATAGAGCATATAAACAGTGTAATGTGAAGGCGAACGTAAACCCACACCAAAAACCCTATTCACGTCCACTTCTAAACGCAGCCTGCTGCGCGGCGCGCCATGGTTTTTGCGTGTAAAAATTTTCCCCTCTCGCGTCCATACATATTTCCATTCAGCGGGACCAGCTCTCTCCCGCGCCATTTTAAAGATTTGCCTATTGAACCATGTAAGCCTCTCGTTCACGTAAAAGGGGCGCTCCGCTCCTCTTAGATGACCATGACCACTATATCGTCAGCAAACTGAACATGAGTAATGTACTCGCTGTTGATGTTGATGCCAAATCCGTTCCTTCCAGTCCAGAAGCATAAAGACATCTTCCAATGCTACTGTGAACAGTTTTGGAGATTTTACATCTAATACAGCATAGTGGCAAACCTACTTATCACCGTTTCGCAAAATTACTGTGGTGATTAATTCAAAAATGTGTAGTTTCGCATTTTTACTGCAATCTTAACTCCCGATCTCTTAAAGATACATTTCTAAAAATTTGCCACAACGTGTATCATCATATTTGTGCTAAAAAAACACCAAAAATGTCATTTTCGCGATTTTGACAGATTCGCAAGTTTACCAAAAAGGTGACGACATTCCGATTCCATCGAATTGGATGGAACGATCATTAAAGTTCTTAACTACACAACCAGAATAATCACACATGTAACAGACATGCCGTTCCAGCACCTAGGCACCAAAATTTCGAATGTTCCCTACCTAAAATATAGTTATAAAGGAGTCTAATAAGTGTTGTGGAGTGGTGTGTGATGTGTGAAGTGGTGTGTGAGTGTGTGTGTGTGTAAGTGGTGTGTGTGGTGTGTGTGTGTGTGTGTATGTGTGTTATCTGATTGGGTGCCGGCAGTGCACATGGGTATGTTGACAACACTGCATCAAGTGTCCCTGTCACAATGTCATGTCATGTTGATTGGTTTGTGCAGTGCAGTAGCCCCTCAAGTGGCAACCTATCTCGTCGAGGTTTCCGGCAAGAACAGCCACAAGTTGCAGACGTCTTTCAAAAAATATTGGCACGTGTGTCACCCAACCTTCTTGAGGTCGCAGAAAAAAGTCGTCAGAGTTGGCACCCGGCCTTTTCGAGGTTGCTTGTGACTATCCTACTTTGGCGCGTATTTACGGCAAAACAGCTATGTTTTGTTTCTTTCTAAGTGTCATTATAGCTCGCGTTTGAAATAAACAAGCGGTATTTTGCCCTACGAGTAGCCACACCGTAAAAAAAAAAACAAGTTTAATGTCAATTTTCGAGCGGCAAGGAGCCTGTCAAGCGCTGTATTTTCATGTGCAGGTATAAAGTGTTTTTTGTTTTTTTACGTGTTTCGTCAATATAGATTATGCCTGGGTAAGTAATGATCATTTTATTGATATATGTTAGTAGTTTTAACTTATTTTTAATACAATATCTTCAAAAATTCTAATACTACTCGTCAATTTCCAGCTACTGTTCGTCAACAATCATGTCGAAATTCGTATAAAGTAAAGATTTAATGTAAAGTCAGGTGCGAGCGTAGCGAGCACGGGAGTTCGGGGTACATTTGGTTAGAAGGGGATGGCGGAGGGAGCTAGGCGAGCGAAGCGAACTCACCTCCCTCCGCCGTACCCTTCGGGGTCAGGTATCTAGTGACCACCCATGCCTGCGCAGGCATGCCAAGAGCTTGTCACATACATAATGTATGTACAGAAAATCATTAAAAAAAAACTGTCTGTCTAAGCGCTGGCTGCCGAATTGGCGGCCAGCGCCGGCTGCGGAGGCACGTCCATTAAGTAAAACTATCTAGTAAGCAGATAAATTCGAATTGTATTCTGGTTATTTCGTATTATCTTCCAAGTCTCAGCTGTTAATGCGCCTAATTGATTTTTAAATACGTGGAAACAATACACAGATGGCGTGGCCGTGGAGGACGCTCGAAGCCGCTGTTTGTTTTGTTTATTATTTTATTTTTTATTTTGGCATGCATTCTTAGTCACTATCGTCGCCACCTCAATCATTAATCATCACTTCCATAATCATCATCATAATCGTCATAATCGTCATAATCGTCATAATCATCATAATCGTCATAATCATCATAATCGTCATAATCATCATAATCGTCATAATCATCATAATCGTCATAATCATCATAACCTTCATCGTCATAATCATCATAACCTTCATCACCACCTTCATCACCACCTTCATCACCACCTTCATCACCACCCTCATCACCTCCTTCGTCACCTCCTTCATCAGTTCCTTTATCACTTTTTTCATCACCTCCTTTATCACCTCCTTCTTCATCTTTGTCTTCACTTTTTTTACTACTTTCTTCATCGCTACTACTACTACTACTACTTCTTTTATCGTCCTTCATAGCCGTGTCTTCGCCTTCTTTACCTTCTTCGTCTCCTTTACTTTCTTTGTCTTCTTCTTTACCTTCTTCCCCTTCTTCTTTACTTTCTTTATCATCTTCTTTACTTTCTTCACTTTCTTTACTTTCTTCATCATCTTCCTTACCTTCTTTCCCTGTTTTGCCTTCTTCTTCTCCTTCTTTACCTTCTTCATCGCCACTTCCTTTTTCATCGTCTTTGAAAGCTGTACTTTCGCCTTCTTTTTTGGCGTCATCGCCTACTTTCTCGGCATCTCCTTCTTTTTTCTCAGCGTCTCCTGCTTTTTTCTCAGCGTCTTCACCTTCAGCCTTGGCTTCATCATCAGCATTTTCTTCATTATCAGCATTTTCTTCATCTTTACCTTCTTTACTCTTTTGATAAGCATACATACCGCCAGCTCCACCGGCAGCCCCTACAGCAACGCCCCCTGCACCTGCCGCGAGTGCACGGCCGCCACCGCCTCCACCGCCGCCTCCACCGCCACCTCTACCGCCGCCTCCACCGCCACCTCTACCGCCGCGCCTGCCACCGCTGCCGCTGGCGAAAGCTTTGGCAAATTGACCTGCTGCGGCTGCGTAGCCTGCGGCACCTCCGCCGCCTTTGCGGCCTTTACCTCCACCACGGCTTTGGTCGGGAGGGGGTGGCTGGCCGTAACCGGGGGGTGGTGGCTGACCATAATAACCAGGGGGGGGAGGCTGACCATAATAACCAGGGGGGGGAGGCTGGCCATAAGGATATTGTTCATCTTTTTTCTTTTTTCCGCATCCAAAACACATAACAAGAAACACATTCTTGTCATTTTCACCTGTTGTTGTGTTCATGCTAATTAACAGGTGACTGAGAGTTTTTGATAACTATTAGTTACCTACTATTAGTTGTTCCATTTTTATTTTAGTTTTTACATGTTTTTGTGGTAATTTTTTTCTATTTGTTTAGCAACGTATTGAGCACGAGTTCCCAGAGAATTTTGTTTACTATCTTTTGACGTATTAGAGTTTGACAGACTTCTTCCTTTTTTTACCAAATACAAAAAAAAAAATTACGTAGGTTACCTTCAAAGAGCCTTCAGAGGGCGGGTACAGACGGGGCGCGTGCGAAACCTGTAACGCGCAGAGTTGCATCTAGCGTGAACGCGCGATAGGCCAAGAAAATTAGCTAAAAATGGAAATAAACCGATAACTGTAAACTTCTTTCTTTATGGCATAAAATATAGTTAGTTATAGTTAAAATATACAAAATTAAGCAAATTAAATTCCCGCGTAAGTAAAAAAAAAAACGAAAAGTTAAAGTTTCTATTTATTTTGATTTCAGTGGAACAGCATAATAACTAACTTTGTAAAAGTGCCTCTATTATAATATAATGCTTGCATTCCAGTTAAAGAAATTAAAATTAATCTAATTAATCATTCAGAATTATCATTTATAAAGGATTTTCAGTAAGTTATAGATTTTTTGGCTTATCTGACCAGAGATTATAGATAATTATATTTTAACAGTTTATTCTGAATAGTATATTGTGTGTGCTAATAAACTATTGAAAATTAAGCAGATTCTCTTTGCGCAGAATTCAACAATTCCGAATATTTGTAGTTTTTGGAGAACCAAAATACATACTACTCCAAAAGTTTTTAATTAATGCCGTATAAATTTAACTAGTACTATAAGAAACAAATTAAGCAAATGGTGTCAGCAATTATTCATTAATTAATATTTTTTTCTTGGTAACGTTTCAATATGAACGTTATCTCATGCAGAATAAGGTTGTAATTTCTTTGTGTCCCATTTCCCCCCGACCGAACGTACTGTGTCGCGAGTCGCGAGACGCGCGCGCGCCGCTGTTTCATAAAATTCCCAAGGTCTAACCTTCGTTTCTAAATAAGTATGGCTTAAAATGTTGTTTAGCATTCGGGTCCTTATATTATATTATGTACAGGGTAATCAAAATGAAAACGTTTTGTTCTTTGTGCATCCTAAGAATATAGAAAGGTAAAATAATAATAATAATGTTTATTATTACAACTTAGTGGGTAGATCTAGTTAGGTTGTTAAATATTTACTTAATTATATTCGTAAATGAGACCTGACCGGAGTTTTGCCGGTACAGATTTAATTTTATTTTACGTACCTGTAAGTATATTCTATTCTATTCTATTCTATTCTATTCTATAATGTCAATGACCTTAGATATCGTTCAGTGTATTATGACCTGCCAGTACATGTGATTGCCTACCAATACAAGCTTAGCATTATGTCGGTTATTATTGACACACCTATGATTCAGTGAATGAATACATTATTATAATATTATCATTATATTTGTGCGATTTTGTGAAATGAAACAAATATTTATTAATAGTTTTTGCGTGAAAGAGAAACAACCACTAACATCATCACTTACTTTTACATATAATACATAAATTTGTAGGAATATAATGACGTAGTTCTCAAACTTATATAATATACAGTGGACAACACATCAAGCTTTGCATTTTAGTTGCAAACTAAACGTATACCAACGTGCGAGTGTAATGTGTGCGACTGGATACTCGCAATACGAAAGCTGCTTCTATCTGCTACGGAATGTAGTCCGTTTTTTAAAGCCCAAGTCACACAGAGCGGCCAAGTCCGCGCCCACTATATTACCACTCTGGTATAAATAGTGATTAGGTACGTCAAAAAAAAAAAATCACACAGAGCGGGAGCGGCGCGGTCCGGGGCCGAGACAAGCGGGACGGCGCTATGCCGCGCCATAGCGCCGTCCCGCTTTCCCGGCCCCGGACCGCGCCCGGCACGGCTCTGTGTGACTTGGGCTTAAGAGAAAAAAGTACGCCAATTTTTAGTCCAGCAATGCCACTTGGTATGAACGTTATACACCTCCACCCAAGCCCAAAACGCCCAGTAGCCAGATTGAACTCCGTGCTAGGTGTGGAGGATTCGGATCCCGGCGCTCAGAAAAAAAAAAAGAGAGAAATTTGAGTCAAGTTTGGTGTCGTTTTCAGATAACTAGATGACGCCCAGTTCATTACCCATACCATTTTTTTAGGGTTCCGTAGCAAACTATCACGCAATAGTTAAAATAATAAGTTTTTAGTTGTAACACAACGTAAACAAACCCTTGTATTTTCAGATTTTTGTATGAATCTTGGTTTATAAAAAAATACTGTTCAAAAGCCCATTTAATGCAAATTATAAAAACATTAACAATAAATATACATTTAACTATTTTCAATGTTAAATAAAATATTTATTGCAAATACCTAATAAAACCGCAAAGAACGGTTTATCTTCGAACTACCATGGATCTTTGTACTTCCTGGCTATCGCGACTGGTATCATTGGATTCCTTGTAACACCTAAAATACGAAATTTTCGGTCGTAGAGTGCTAATGTGGTGGAGGGGGGAGGGGGAGGCAATCAAAGATGGCAGAAGAGCAGTTTGGTTTTCACGCCATAATTCGATAAGTACTAGACCGATTTACAAAATTTAAATTATTTTTTTAAGGTAATAATATTATGCTTCATGTTTCGTCTATGAACATCTTTGATGTATTTATTACAGTTGATTAGTTAAGAAAAATTAAATACTGAAGTTAACAGATTTTTTTTAACAATTTCCTCCACAATGAGGGATTTTCTGACATCTCTTTAAAAAGAAAAATAATAGTTCTAGTTAAGGCACTAGATGGCACCAGGTGTACTTCATGGATTCTTTTTTTTTCATAGACATTTTAATCAAAATATTTCACCAACATTAATAACCTGTCACACATTGTAATAACAATTTTTTTTATTTCAAGGTCTACTAAATATTTACCTCAAGGGCAAGTCTGTTATGGATTTTCATAATAGGTTTATTCATGTTATGCAATTTAAGTGACACCCACGTGGTAGGTATCGAACTCATGCCTGCCGTCCGGGCAGCGCAGCAGTCTCTAACAACTACGCCATTGATACACCTAATCCTAACGAAAATGAACTAAAATAAAAAAATAGAACATCCTGTATCTTTAAATTGTGTCAAAATAAATCTGACTGAATCTGTCCACATATTTGGTGACAAAATAGATATACTTATATCACCGTCTGTGGTAGCCCGAAGATTACCATGGAAAATATATCGCAATTCATCATAATAAATCTTATTATAATATAGTTATAGTTCATTGTGTGACGGGCTTTATGAGTTTGCTCAAGACTCCGATCCAGCCTGAGAGCAGGGATGGGATCTACGATGTATGCTTACCTCTTAGAAGGAGCCTATTCACTCTGGCTTTAAAACGAGACGGGTTGTAAACATAGATGCCAGTAGGCAACCTAGCTAATACCCCAAAAAGTATACTTGGTTGTAGTAGGTATAAGCTGTTTCCCTTCACGATGAGCAGTTGAACTGTGAGACTGAATTTTGTAAAGAGATATTTTGTTTGTACAATTATTTATGATAAATTGTATACCCTACCTATCTTGGTTCAGTTTTTACGGCGCGTTTTTGTTGCTGTGAGATTTAAAGCCTAAGACACACAGAGCCGTGGCGGGGGCGTTCCGTGGCCGGTAAAGAGGGACGGTGCTATGGCAAAGCGCCGCCGTCCAGCTTGTCCCAGCCCCGACCGCGCCGCTTCCGCTCTGTGTGACTTGGGGCGTATTCCGAGCATTGATAGAAAAGACGCTGCCTACAAAATCTGTGCAACAAGCGCGGCAGGGCGGGGCGCGCGGGGGCTGGCTAATAAGTCATAGATGCGATGTCACCGTCATAGACGCGACACTTTGTTTATATTCTGCCTATTCAATTGGGTGGGAACATTTAAAGATGTTTGACAAATAAATTAGGAAATTCCCCCTGCGTTCCGAAACGCGCTGAAATCGATTAAAGCACCCGTAATCGCGTTCCGAATTACTGTCAGCTGTCAAAACTCATACGATTTTTTGCTTTTCTGATCGTTGACAGCGCTGAAAGTCTGAATCGGAATACGCCCAAAATCTCACATTTTAATTCCCAATCGATGCGGACGGTACAAAGAGCGCAATAGAAATAAACTCGTTATGACATGTCGCGGTCGCCGCTGGTGGCGGCGCGGTGGCGCTCGCTCGCTGCGCCCTCCCCACCGCACCCCGCACCGCACCTCATGCATCCCGTTTCACTACTTGCTCGCGCGAGTTATTAATTATAATTTCAACTTTATAATCGTGATATTTACATGCTTAGCTTAATTATGATGAAAACTTGATTTTAGTACACAAAAACCTATTATTAAATAAAAAAATTACAGTTATATTTTTTAACTACTGAAAACTACATAATTTTAAAAACGTTAAAGACTAATGCTTAATTTTTGTCTCAAATGTATAAAAAGACGCAATAAAGCTTAACTAGATGCAAGCACCATAGTTATTATTTTGGCTTATTCAGATATTGAGATCAGATGGATTCTGAAAAAAAAAACATGGATGCGAAAAAGATTACTGCTTAATTTTGCTATTGGGTGATAACATTGGAACACCCCTCAAAATTATATTAACAAAGTACTTGGTTACCTATTTTACTTTTAGGAAAAAGTTAGGTACTGTACGAAATCTCAAAATTTTTATAAGAAACGGTTACCACTGCTGTTTTTTTGCTTCATATATCTAATTAGTATTTGATACTTAATAACAAAAGCCAATAAAGAATTAAAAACAGCGAGTTTATGAATTTTGTCCAGGGTAAGCTAATTTTCTTGGCCTATATGCGGGGACGATATGTGCATACCTTTCGTCTTAGATATATTTATTATAAGACCATTATCGTGTGACCACTTAACTATTCTATCTAAATAACTTTGTATCTTTTCTTTTATTTCATTTTGGTCCTTATCCGCATGTAATATGCATGTCGTGGCCATATCGTAGAATTGACCACATTATGAAATTTTCGATCATTTCATGAAATGGTCACATTTTGTCATCCACGATTGGCCATATCGTGAAAAAAGGGCGTTCATGAAATATTTAATAAGAATCTTAATTATGTTTGATACTTATTGTTCTCTAAGTCCGACACACATTTTTAAAGTACTTTTTCATCATAAACTCTTTTTTCTTCCTCTTTTTATTAATGAATTATTCACTTTTTCACTGCGGTAAATAACGCGGCCGCCATGTTGGTACATAAACAAAGCGCTTCCAGCACCTCTATCGGCAATTAATGTAATAATTTTACGATATGATCAAATAATCTTGACTATTTCATGCGTTTTAGTTGAACATATCGACAAACGATTTCTTATCATTGATCTGGCCAAGGCACATCATGATGTGGCCAATGGACAGTGAAGATTTCATGATGTGGTCAATTCTACGATATGGCCACGACATGCACATATCGTCGGCGTACATAAACACCGTGCAGTGCTTTATAACATTAACCAGGCTATTTACTTGAACAATATACCCAATCGGGCCGTATACAGACCCGGCCGGCCCTCCCGACTCAATACTGGCTTCATCACCTTTCACACCCTTGATCACAGTACACATTTTTCTATTTGTGAGACAATTCTGTACCCATTTATTAATAGGACCCCTCAAGCCACACTCATTCATGGCCTGTAATAACACACTGTGTTCAAGGGTGTCAAAGGCTTTTTTGTAATCTATAAATATACCTACAATATGCTTCTTTTCATACGTATCATTAACATAGCCCGTTAAGTTAGTCAAAGCTGTAGCCGTACTTTTTATCCTTCGGAAGCCATGTTGATGGGAGCCCAGTATATTGTTACTCACCAAAAAATCTTAAATTTGTTTTACAATATTTTTTTCAATGATTTTATTTATAATAATCGGCCTATAATTTGAGTAGTCCTTGTGATTCACAATATTTAAATATTAGGCAAATTTTAGCAATTTTTAACATATCAGGATATACACCCTTACTTATACATTGGTCGATAAAATACGCAATCACCGGGCTAATACTTTTCTTAATATATTTTAAATCTTGTGCTCTAATATTGTCGATGCCCGGAGATTTACTTAAATTCAACTTGTCTATAACTAACTCTCTGCACATGTGTTGGTGTAACTTTTTTAAATCTCATACTAACATTACTTTCTGCAACATAATCTCTCCTATTTAAAAATTTCTTACTAAGTAAAGTCGACCAATAAATTGGTTTATCACCCTAAGGTTGAATGTCAGTTGCAAATTATAGAACAACAAAGATTATTTTCGTTTGTTACGATCTGTTAGATACCGAGTATAAACCTTATTGAAATTTTCGATAACTAGGAAATTGAATGAAAAATGGTAAACCACTTTCTTGGTTGACCTTACATTATTTTTGTTACGCCTTATCTATTTCTTGCGTAAAGGTTCTAGACAAATTGTTTCAGATAGTCTGTACGCTGCTGGCTACTACCGCCCAAATAACGCATCACAACATCATCTACCACAGTGGTAGTACGACACCACAGTGGTAGTAAAGGCGCGTACTTACGAGCAGCTCGAGACTAAGATCTGTCGCATCTGCGACCAGCTGCAGAGATGGTTTTCCACAAATGGTCTTATTTTAAATGTCACCAAGTCAAACATAATGATATTTTCATGCCGCCCACTTTTATCGTCACCCATTCAGTGTCAAATACCAATACGCGAGACATGCAAATTTCTCGGATTCCAGTTAGATACCAACTTAAATTGGAAACGACACGTAAAGTCACTTTGCGAAAGGCTAGGCGGCGCCGTGTTTGCACTGCGAAAACTTAAGCCACTGATGTCGGGCAAGGCTCTTGTACAGATATTATATCACGCCTATTTCCACTCGCTTCTCTCGTACGGCATCATTCTGTAGGGTTTTTATAATGCAGAAGCGTGCTTTACGTATCCTAGCGGGTGCGAAACCAAGGCACTCGTGCAGAGACTTGTTCACCAAATATAAGATTATGTCGCACTACTCACAATATTTATACGAAATATTAATGTTCACACGCCGAAATCTGGACAGTTTCGAACGTGTTTGCATTCCGGGCAGAATAACCCGCCAGACTGGGCGTTTAAAAACAGTACCTCGACGGTTGGCGCTTCTCGACAAAAACCCGCGCGTTATCGGTCCTGCGTTCTATGAGGAACTACCCACTGAAATAAAAAATGAAATATCTGACGAAGCTTTTGGACGTCGACTAAAACACCTTTTATTGAATAACCCATTCATTATACTCAGTAAATGAGTACAGAGACATTATTTGTAAAAAAATGTAATTTTTAATTATCGGACATGATATTTTGTGACTTTTATTATTCGTAATTAATTTATTTTAATTTTATATACTCATTGACGTGCTCTTTGCGAATTTTTTATAGTTTTAAGATATTTAAAATGTAATTAAATTAAGCAACTAAACTAAACAACGGAGGCCTGCTTTTTACCTAACCACTGATTCACATACGACCTTGTTCCTAGTGTGGCGAACTAGCTTATGACCATATTTTTCTAAAGTTGTCATCCATGAAGCCATCCTCCAAGGTGGAGCCCTATGTTCAACCTTTTTTAATTCTTAAAAGAAAGAAATGCTAACTTATCGTTAACAACATTTTCAAATTCATAAAGGTACAAAGAATTAAAAACCATTGTAACATATCAATTTTGGTGGAGATGTGAGATTATAGAATTACCTAGGTAGGAGTTGTAAAAGAGTGCAAGGAAAAAAAAACTTCAAATTAACAATTATAAATTTATATATATTCCTTCCAGCTTCCAGTAGATTCCCAATAACAGGTTTTAAAAAAGTAAAAGTTGGGCGCCTTGTCTGCAAAAGCAGACTTGATAATGTTGGTAATCTAATTTAAAATCTATCTCAGGTACATGGGTACATAAGGCCTACACCTCACTCCGTGCGACCATAAAACGAAAGTTTTAAAATATAATTTAGTTGAAAAGTATTTAAGTTGAATTTAAGTTATTAAAATCTAAGTTCAAAGTAGATTTAGAAAACTACTAAGCGTTCAATTATAAAACTTGGAGAAAGAAGTACGTCACCAAATCCAGCGGCCTCCGCAGACTCGAAGCGGACCCGGGGAAGTTGTGTAAGAGGATAATTAAAAATTTAAAAACCCCCGAAGCAAAAAAGCAAAACATTAAAAAGTAAAAATAATACCTATTGTTGAGCCATCAAATTTGATAAAGTAACACCTATATATTTTAATTTTATAAGAGAAATTGATGGATGGCACGATTTGGTTTGCTCGTTGAAATGACGCTACAATGTCGCGTCGGTGTACCGCTTAAGTCAGACGCTTCATTTGATTGACTATCTATTAATTTGTTAGCATATCCGACCAACTTGTTTTCATACGATATTTTTTTTTAAACTTAGCGGTACCCCGACGTGACATTATAGCGTCATTTCAACGAGCAAACCAAATCGTGCCATCCATCAATTTCTCTAATAAAATTAAAATACATAGGTGTTACTTTATCGAATTTGATGGCTCAACAATAGGTATTATTTTTTACTTTTTAATGTTTTCCTTTTTTGCTTCGGGGGTTTTCAAATTTTAAATTTATTTTTATTTCATAATTTTTAAACTTTATAACAAATAAATTATGATATATGAGTACAGTTATATCTAAAAGAAAATTGGAGAGTATTTTTACTTTGAATCGAAAAGACATATGGAAAGTAGTCAGATCCCCTCATCAACTATTAAAGAACTGATGATCTTCAAACGGCTGATCAGGTCATGGTTACCTTACCATATACTTTCAATATGACTGAAGTAACAAGGTACCAAATTTCGAATCGATCAGAGATAAGGAAGTTCGTCAGATCCCCTCATCAACTAGAAAAGAGCTGATGATCTTCAAACGGCTGAAGAGATTTTCATGAAACATGGCTAAGAACACTCGGAGTAAAATTATCTATGTTACAAAAAAAACTAAACGAAAATCGGTTCATCCGCTTAGGAGCTACGATACCACAGACAGATACACAGATACACAGACACGTTAAACTTATAACACCCTTCTTTTGCGTCGGGGGTTAAAAAGGTAATTCTGGATGAAGTTAATAATTTGTTTGAAAATTCATCTAGACCGTTTTTGGTACTTGGCGATTTTAACTGCCATCATCAAAGTTGGGGCAGTGAAATTACCAATGCTGATGGGGAACGATTAGTTGAGATTCTAAATGCAAATAATTTGTGCTTTTTAAATACTGGTGCTCCAACTCGTCGTACAAAACCCAACGAACACAAAAGTGCAGTGGATCTATCTATTTGTACACCTGGCTTAGCGTCTATTTTCTCCTGGGACCCTCATTCCTATACATATGGTAGTGATCATTTTCCGTTACTTATTACATGTCGCGGTTAAAATATAAATTGCATGATGTTGATTGGGAAGCTTTTAAAAACCTAGTAGAGTCTAAAATCAGTTCACAACCCAATATCACTAGGGGCAATGAGTCAGACACATCTGAGGCTTTAACTAAATGCTTAATTGATTCCGCTGATCAACTTTTTCCGGCCAAGAAACCTTTTTCTGGTAGGATTCTCCTACCACCATGGTGGAATGACCAATGTTCTGAAGCTGTGTCAAGAAGGAAAATCGCTGAAAGAACATATGCCGAAGATATGTCAGATGAAAATATATACATACTTAACGAAGTAATTAAAGCCACACAGCTTTTTTTACGAGAAAGAAAACAAGAAGGTTAAAGGGCTTTTTGTGCATCTTTGTCTCCTTCCACATGTCCTTCTGAGGTGTGGCGTTGTATTAAAAGATTTAGATCTGCTTTCAATGATTTATCTTCTTCCCGCTCAATACCTTCATCTATTGTAAATGCATTCCTTGACAAATTAGCCCCACCTACAGTTCCAGAAAAAGACTTTTTTCTTTCTTCACCTCAGTCATCTATTCCTAGCAATATAACAGTTTTAGGATCACCTTTTACAATATATGAGCTGAAAGGTGTTTTATCAAATGTCAAAGATTCGTCCCCTGGTGAGGACGGCATCCCTTATTCTTTTTTGAGTCATCTTAGTGATGACGCCTTAAATTATTTTCTGAATTTAATTAATTCGATAAATAAAATAAATAAATAAATAAATATGATAACGCTAATGCTATCGGGTAATGTTCCTTCTGCATGGAAATCTCAAGAAGTATTACCAATTAAAAAACCGATTAAGCCTTCAGTTCAGATGATCCCGCTTCATATAGGCCTATAGCTTTGCCTTCCGTGTTAGCCAAAGTTGCTGAACATTTGGTTAAAAATCGTCTAGAGTGGCATGTTGAAAACAATCGACTACTCGCTGACAGTCAGTGTGGATTCCGTAAATCAAAATCTACTATGGATAACATAAATATACTCACAACTGACATCCGGCTGGCCTTCTCATGTGGTAACTCTGTTGTGGCTGCCTTTTTAGATATTTCTGCAGCATATGATAACGTTATCATCACAATTCTCAGACAAAAGCTTTTGGATTTAAATGTTCCCGTTATAATAATAAACTTCATCTTTAATCTCCTCTCACAAAGGTTCATTACTCTTAACATAGAAGATTCGACAAAGATCTCTCGTACTGTTTTTAAGGGTCTACCACAAGGCTCAGTTTTAAGACCACTTTTATATAATATTTATACATATGACCTAGAAACCTCCATTAGTAATTCTGTAAATATTTTACAATATGCTGACGATTTGCTTTTTTATTCTACTGATACATCCATAGATCATGCTTTTAATACATTATCGTCATCTCTTACGTTATTGAAATATTGGTTAGATAATAATGGATTAGAATTATCCACATCAAAAAGTTCAGTAGTAGTATTTAGTAGGCGACGAACACTTTCTGTTATAAATGTCACTTATAATGGCCTCCCTCTACCAGTTGTTAATCATGCAAAGTTCTTGGGTGTTGTGCTTGACAACAAACTTACTGGAGTACCTCACTTTGAGTACGTCGTTAGTAGATGTGAACGTCTCCTAAATATTATCAGATGTCTTTCGGGTGTATGGTGGGGGGCTCATCCCTTTTCCATGAAACTTTTTTATAATGCGCTGATTAGGTCTATACTCTAGTATACTCTAGTATAGACCTAATCAGCGCATTATAAAAAACGTTCGTAATGGAACGTTCTTATTAGAGGGTGGTAATGTAATGGGTTTAAAGAAATTGGATGCTGTTCAAGCTGAATCTTTACGAATGATTACAGGCGCGATGAAATCTAGCCTTATAGCACTGCAAGTCGAGTGTTGTGAGCCTCCTTTACATTTAAGACGACAATTTTTAAGCGACAGATTTTTGTTTAAATTATTGCAGTTCTCTAATCATCCTCTCCATCAGAAACTTCATGCCTTGCATGAACAAATTGACTCATCTCCATTTTGGTGCAATAAATCCACACCTTGTCTCGTTAAAAGCTACAGAACTTTTTTAAATATTCAGTCTAAAATTCATCGTTGTATAAATTTATCTCTATTTTCCTCGGGCTTTGAAACTTTAATGTTTTCACCGGAAATCCGTTATGACCTGAATATTAACAAGCACGATATAGGAGCTAATATTAGTTTTTTGTCTAGGGTTGATGATGAAAATTGGCAAGCATGTAATCATATTTTGACAGACGCTTCAAAATCCTCTAATAACGAGTGTGTTGGAGTGAGCATATTTTATGAACAATATAAATTAATTTAAAAAATTAAATTACCACCTGAGACCTCAGTTTTTACCGGAGAATGTTTTGCTCTTTTAAAATCCATTGAATTAATTTTGTTGCTGGGTCTTAAAAAGACAATAATTTTTTCAGATTCTAAAAGTGCACTACAATCTATAGACAAATTTCCTTTTAAAATTAAACCATTTTATCCTGTAATATTTGAAACTCGGGAAAAACTGCATGAATGTATTTTAAAAGGATATTCCGTAGTATTTGCTTGGATTCCAAGTCATTGCGGTATAAAAGGCAATGAAAAGGCTGACCACTTAGCCAAAGAACCTATGCAGGATGGGGATTTAGTTCCTTATAAAGTATATTGCTATGACTTGATTGCTCTACCTAAGATTTATCTCCAAAATTCCTGGAATTGTCTTTGGTCAGTGAATAGTCAATCAAAGGGGAGATTTTTCTATAGTATTCAACCATCAATTCCAGTTAAGTCTTGGTTTTTTAAAATGAAATGTAATAAAATTGTAACTTCCACTTGTAACTTCCGTGTTATAACACGAATGCGCTTAGGCCACGTTTGCACTCCGACCCACCTTGCTAGACTTCGTATTGTTGAAAATGATATGTGTGAGTGTGGAGACGATGTTGGTGACTTAGATCTGGGGGCACGGCAGTGCCCCCGCCAAGTCGAGCAAAAAAGCGGCACGACCGTACCATACTTTTCTCGAAGCAGTTCAGGCCATTTTCGACCCCCCTATAACTTCGTTGTGGATAAAACTAGAAGCCTGAGTTTTCAGTAACCAAGCAGGCATTGTATAAATACGGTATATTTCAAATTTCAATCAATTTGAACCAGTAGTTTATGAATTATAACTAGTCAAAGTTTCTTTATTTTGTCACTCACTGACTGACTGACTGACCGATCATCAAAACTTTAAGGCACTTCTAGCAGACATAGAAGCTTCAAAGGGGTTTGAAGATTTTTGTATGGAGCCTGGCTTAGTGCTCGTTTTCGTGTTGTTATTTGTTGTTATTTTTTCAAAATGGCGGCGCACGATAAATCCTATATATATCGATTGGGGATACTTATATAAACAAAAAATCATAAGGGTCAATATATCCTAAAGTGTCATGTTACAGAGTTATTTGCAAAAAAAGTTCGTTGCAACTATTTAATGGGAAAGAGAACACTCGGGTGCTGTGCTCACGTGATGTGTATTATTTGGTACATGGCGTGGGCCCGGCACCAAAAAACACCCTTTCAACAACCAGCAGCCTTCTTGGATGAAGGTATTTTATCCGATGAAGATCAAAACTGAATGCAGTATCACATATTCTAGGTTTTTGGTTCGGATGGTCTTTCAATATTATGTATAAAAGTATGTGAAAATGATTTTGTGAATTGTTATAGTTTTTATAAAGGACTACGACATTTTACCCATTGTTTGTTATTTTATATATATTTCAGATATGTTAGGTTAATAAAATTCGTAACATTTCATGAACATTTCCGCATAAAATTATGTACTTAGTGTTGGTACAAAACTGACTTACGAGAATTGTTCTAAAATCGTAAATATTACTACTACTGTATTAACATGACCCTAATATTTTGTTAATAAAAAACAAATATATGTATGAAAACTGAAAAGATTGATTACGCACAAAACTATTAATGCAATGGAAATGAGGGTAATCCTATAAGAAATGAAAGAAATAATGAATTTATATGATTTTGTATTCGACCACAACTAACTCAAGCAAAACTACAAAAGACAGCGACGTAAATCACAAAGAGTAAAAAACTACACAATCTATCAAAAACAGCAAGGAATCTGCGACAACTGTGTTCGATTACATTTTGTAAATACTGCTGAAGTTACTTTTTGTTATTCAATAGTCAGGCTGTATAATATATTTTTTATGTAAAAATAAGCCACATTTTTAGTAGAGTGGTAGATTTCATCATTTGTCTTCAGGAGAAAGAATCAATCTTTAAAGGATTAAAGCATGTAAATATGATTATAATACAATACTGATTTAAAATATAATATTATTATTTTGTATTATTTATTTATTTTTTATTTAACTTTTTATAATTATTATAAATTGATATATCTTCAATCGTTTAGTATGTTAAGAGAGATCAAGCATAAAGATAAAAATACTGATGTATATGTGTATTCTTTTACTTCCTAAATCATCTTTCTTGGATCAATTAATAGATAAAAAAAAATGCTTGTTTTATTGATTCGTATTTTCATCTTGATTGTAAAAACTGGAAAGACTTAACGGATTTTATAATGAATTACATACAAACTTTTTAAACATAGTTACACTTTATACAATAAATAAATAAAATAAATGTTAAAAGTCCGCTTGCTAAAATATTATCATCATCGATCTTTTTTTACAAATAACTCTGTAACGTGACACTTTAGGATATATTGACCTTAATGTTTTTTTGTTTGTATAAGTATCCCTAATCGATATATGTAGAATTTAACGTGCGCCGCCATTTTGATAAAATAACAACAATAACAACAACATGACTAAGCCAAAATCTTCAAACCCCTTTAGAATGGAATTAGTGTTTAGTATATAAACCAAGGAAAAACTAAAACATTTTGCAATTACGGCCCAGTTTTCTAGATACATCATCTGCTAGATAACTTTGTAATCCCATATAAATCTTGGGGCATTATATAGGATTACAAAGTTACATTTGCAGTAAATGAATCAGTGTACCTGTATAATGGAATATAATTGAATAAGAGGTGCTGGGTAGGTGTAGGGTAGGTGTAGGGTAGGTGTAGGGTAGATGTAGGGTAGGTGTAGGGTAGGTGTAGGGTAGGTGTAGGGTAGGTGTAGGGTAGGTGTAGGGTAGGTGTAGGGTAGGTGTAGGGTAGGTG